>CM062813.1:774145584-774725584 GCA_031772625.1 Pinus tabuliformis | reverse complement strand
AACCTACTACACAATATGACGTAGTTGTGTTTAGTTTATATCACTCTCTACAAATAGAATAATACATTCCATATAAAATTATATTACTTTAAGTATTTATGGTCTCTTTGTCTTTTTACCTATATCTCAAACAAATAATCACACATTGTGTTATCATAGGATTATAAAATTGATATAAAATCCTTACTACCTATATAGGATTATAAAATTGATAGAAAATTCTTACTACCTATATCATAGTATGAGATTACCCGAATTAAATTATCATTTAATATAATATTTTTTAATTAATGATTTTTTTAATTGTATATAGACAAAACAACATAGGAGAAATAATTTTGTTCTTTCTCTATGGATATTAATCTTCCCTCATCATGGTAATTTTATATTTAAACATTTTTTATTTTTATTTTTATATTTTCACAATAATTATGTATAGATTATTCTTCCCCTTTATATAACTACGAATAGATTAATCATGTTAATTGGATTTTTTTAACTATCTCAAATAGCTATAATATAAACTAATAACATCGCTGAGATATAATATAAACTAATAACATAGCCTAGAACTTATAAATTTGTATAGTGAAGTTATTTGTGTATATTTTATGATATGTTTATGTATATTTTAATTTTGCATATAAGGTGAATTAATATTTTTGTAATTATAACCATGTGAGAGTTGACTAGCGACCTCTTTATTAACAACATGCTTCTAGAGGATGGTCCCAACTAATTAGTTTAACCCTTGGGTTTATGAACATTTTATTATATGCATGCTAATTTAATTTAGAGTAGTACCATCTTTTTCATTGACTTAACTGATGTGTGGTTATTATTTGAGGGCATTATAGTTACAAGATAACATGATTGGTTGATATATACACTTTTGGATGATGTGATTTAGGTTTTTGATTTAATATTCTTTTATCATGGCTTATGTTTTGATATCCTTGTGATGGAATGAGATTATTGGATTCTTCTATATGATATGTTGACTTATTGTGGCCTATGAGTAGGTTGAGCTATATCTTAATATTGATGTATAGTTGTCTAAGAGTTATATATGTGATATGATTTTTAAATGATAAGTGATTCCATGATATATTCAATAAAAATACATGTTTATAAGATTGAATTTATTATGTTATGTTAGTTATTGATAATTTGTGATTGGAAGAACAAAAAATGCATATGGACTCTCAATTAAGTCAAGATATATGGACCCAATATGGGATAATGATATTAACCATTTCTATGTGTAACTTGTTGCTTATTATTTATTCTTGATCATTGAACAATATTGCTTGATATGTCAATCTTTAGATTCTTTTAGAGACATGAGTAATATTTGTTGATTAATCTTACACATGGGAAACAACTTACAACCTAGTGTTTGGTCTAAATTCCAATGAAGAAAAACCTAAATAATGGGAACTAAAACATCATTTAGTTATGATATGGAAGAATCAGCTAGATGGCATTACAAGTCCTACTTCCCAATAGTCTTAGTGACTTCTTATATGTAATGATTGATTGAGTAGCTAAGTCTTCCAATACCTGTTCGACAGATTCCTTCCCAAAGTGTTCAAATCTCATTAGATTGTGAAATCGATTCCAAGTGGCATTCCCTTTTTAGCTCTCTTTTTTTAATATGTTGTTGTTGATTTCAAGGTCAAGAGGGGTTCCAAATGGGTACATGACTATAAAAGTTAGGGGGAGTCCTCAACAGACGCCATGAACAAAATTTGATGTTTTCCTCAAATGGAAATTTGGTGTTTTTCCTTGGAACAAAATTTGGTGATTCCCTGGAACAAATTCTAGTGATTCTCCCTCGAATGAAATTTAGCATTTCCATGATGCACCTACACAAGTTAAATCTAGTGCATAAACTAAAGGCAAGGTCTAGTATTAGCCAAAGGTGGGGTTCAATATGAGTTGAAGGTGCAATATGATATATGAGAATGTTAGTGTGGGTTGGTATGTTATGTTAGAGTGGATTCAATATATAAGCCCAAGCACGATGTAAAGTGGTAGAATGGGCCAAAATTTATAACTAAACTTAATGTTTTTCCACAAATATCCTAGCCACTAATCAATCATTAATGTTAATTAAACCTTGATTAAGAATCTAATAGACGAGTTTAGGTGAGGCTTAAGTATACCGAGGTACCTGAGTATTAGGCACCAGATGAAATAGAGCAAATGGCATGTTGCTATGACATGGCACTAGTGTGATGTGGCAGTTGTATGATGTGGAAAGGAAGTAAAATGGCATGTCCACATGGATGATGAGGAAACAATCGAGTGTGACATGTGGTAGGCAGAAATTACATCTTTCACTAGCCAAGTAGACAATTGGTAGGTGACAGGTGGCAGGTACAGGTCAACATCGAGACACATGGCATGCTCAGATTTGTCAAAGAAGATGACATGGCGTGTGACTTGGTAGGTGACATAGCTCATGTGGGTGATGTAGTGCCATGCATTTATTTATCACTTGACTAGAGGAATCTAAAGTTAGTCCTCCTTATCTTATCAAGTAAACTTTTTGGACTAAATTCTAAAGAAATATGGTAAACCAAAATGGTTTCTAAATTTTATTAGGCTAGTGCATTAATGGTTTCTAAATTTGACTTGGCTAGTGCATTAATCTTTTCCCTATTTGATAACCATTCATTGCACCATACAAAAAGCCTTATCTATACCTTAGCCACAAGCCAATCCAAGTCTCTTTTAATGGCATCACTAAGTTTATATAAAAACAAAATACTTTAAACCATTTTGTAATGTTATCTATTGGAAAGAGAATAAATCTTATAAAGATACCATATATTATCTTCTTCGACTCTTGAATAACAAACTTTTGACCTACCTGCATTAATGATTATTCTCATTGCAATAAAGTATAACTCTAATATCTCCTTGAATTTAAGAGCATCTCTTCTAGTGACATCACATAAAAGTAAAATGTCATCCACAAATAGTAGATTCCATAGAAATAAACATCATCCTATTTTGATACCTTAAAAAGAACCCATTCTCTTTGCCTTCCATAAAGCCTTACTGAAACCCTCAATCATAATAAGAAAAATTAGGGGTGATAGAAGGCACTCCTATATTAGCCCCCTACAAAGCTTGAAAAATGTTGATACTAAGCCATTTATCGAAACAGAAAAATATTAACAAAGAAATGGGCCTAAATTATTAAAATGAAGAGAGATGATTAGATTTTTTAATATGTGCTATGAAAGTAGCATTGAAAGAAACAAACATCTTGCTAGATGTTTTGGAATCCTCTACATCTCGACAAATCCTCCTCAACAGTATCAAAGAAGCCCAAGAAAAACATCCATAGGCAATCCGTTAGGACTTGGAATTTTTTCCTTTTGGAATGAATGTAACACTATTTGGAACTTCTCTTTGGAAACTTTTTGTAGTCATCTCATGTTATCTTCATGATTAACAAAATTGAAAATGTAGTCATTTTAACCAATTATACTATAGTAACCTTATTTTTGCCTTATATATGTCACTAAAATGTTCAATACCCCTTCTTTCAAGATCATCAAAGTTGGTAACCATAGTCCCATCGTTCTAAGCTACCTTCGAAATAACACTTAATTCTTTCAATGAGTTGCATACTAATAAAATAACTTTGTGTTTTAATCACCATTTTCCAGTTGAAGTTATAGGGATTCTAATCCATATAATTTATGTATATGCAATTATCTCCAATTATTATTTGTATCAGCATATTCTCATCGTTAGTTTTGTGTGACAAATATAAGTTCCGAGTTTCCTTTTCTTATGTTTGGTTAAGATTATATTTCCAACTAGTTCTATTGTTATTATAGATCATATTTCTTAGGATCTTTCCTCCTAGTTTGTTGAGGTCATTTCATTTATGCAAAACTATTTAAATCTATGTTGGTTTAATAAAAGGAAAGTTTACATTTGTATATTTTTATTATTGTATGAAAACATCTTCATGAGTGGGATTTTCCTCATGGGAAATCCCACTCATTGGCATGATAAAAATTTTCATCTAATGGATTTGGGTAGTATCTGTTGAATTTTTTTTCCTTTGATCTCCAAGAATATTGTGGGTGGATATTTGGTTCACTCACAAGTGTCTATATATTTTTTGTATGTGCTACTTGCAATCTTTGTGGGATATGTTACAACGAGTTTGTTTGAAGTGAACCTTTATTACATCATTTGAGGCAAGTAGTTTATGTAGAACTTGTCTTGCTTATATTATGGTACTGATTAGCCTTGGATCATTTTTATTTATTTTTGTGCTTAATAAATCACATCATTGGCTCTCTCTGTGTTGGGCACTAAAAAGTGCCACTAGCTTTCTTTGCATGCACTTGACCCCTTGAATACATCTGTGCATTTGCAAATAAGCCTATGAACCTTTCATTTGGTGTTATATGTCCTTCATCTCATCATCCTCACTATTTCATATCAGATCATAGCTTATCAAACCATGGCTTGATTTGGCCGAGTGACTCATTCTCTAGGTGGTAGAATGGCTTTGTCCCATAGGATTAGGATGTTGAAAAATGCACAAGAAAATCCTAATTTAATTTTATCCTTGAATAAAATTAGGAATTAAATTGTAATTCTAATTCTCATAGCAACTTGTAATAGTTAACAAAGTTAATTTGAATTAGTTGACTCGGTTAATTCAAGTTGGGAGTCTATCTAGAGTCATGTAGAGTGGTTCCTAAATTATAGGGGCCCAGGTTGAGTTCTTTAGAGTTGTAATTATTTAATTCAGTTTAACTGAGTTAAATTTGGTTAAACTAGTTCCAACAGATGGAGGAATTAGTGGAAGAGCCAGTAGTGGGGTGTAACTTGTAGTAGTGGGGTGTAACCGACACTGCTCAACCAGTAAACTAAATATTCACTCACAATTAACTTGTGCATGTTAGATTAGAGAAAGACCTAGTTGAGATTAGAGTTCAGGGACAATGTACTATCAGTTGTAAAATCATCTAAATTAAACTGATGGTGCATGCCATCAGAGGAAGGGCCTATGATGGATTTCATAGTTATGGATGAGGAATTTCCCAATTAAATACAGGCTAATTCCCTAGGAAAATGTGCAAGGAAATAGTAGCTTGGAAGGCCGCAGATTTGGCTAAGTATTGGCTGGATGTTGTTTGTGAAGCAGGGAGACAAATTGAGATAGTGCAGAGGTTGTTCAGGCTTGAGAAAAGAACTGTAATCTTCTCTTATTTTCTGGTTAATTCAATATACAAATAGCAAGGGTTTTGAGTTATGGCTTTCCGCAGAAAATTATTGTGTTATGTGTGATTGAATTCTTTCTCTTTTATGCTTCGTGATTTCATCGATCGTTTTATTTTATTTTTTCTTCACTGATGAGTAGAGTAGATTCAAGTCAATTGTTTTAGCATATTATAATTTGCAGTTTGAATCTACAAGGAGTTTCTACATGGTATCAAAGCTAGATTCGTAGAAATTTCTACATGGTATCAGAGAAAGAATCACTATCAGAGTTTGTAGAAATTTCTACATGGTATTGGAGCTGAAATCACTATAGAAGAGGAGAAGACAAGTTTGTCTTTTGCAGGAGAAATTGAATTTGCAGTATCATACTTCAAAGCCAGCAGGATGTCGTTCTATGGATTGAGACTCGACTATGCCTTGGAGGGTAGTTCAAACTATATTGCTTGGAAGGACAGGATGGAGGTAGTGTTGGAAGCCAACACTATTAAGGAATTCATAGACAAAGACATTCCTAAGCCAACTGATGCTTAGGATCTGGCAGAGTGGAGAAAGTGTGTGGAAAAGGTGAGAAGGATTATTCTAGAAGGAGTTTGAGATCATATTATCTCAAACCTCCATGATAAGGAAACTCCATTTGCAATGTGGAAGGCCTTGACGGACCTGTTTCAAAACAACAGTGACCACAGGAAGTTGGCACTAAAGGATAAGCTCAGAAAGATCAAGATGGAGAAGGGCGATAGTATACCAAAGTACTTGACCAAGTTCACCCAATGTTGGGATGAGCTTGGAAGTGTCAGTGTTATAGTTGATGAAGACGATCTGGTGAGCCTAGCAATTCTAGGACTTCTCAAGAGCTGACACAACTACTAGGACTCGGTTAATGGGAGGGAGAAGCTACCAAAGTCAAAGTGATTATGAAGTCAGTGGTGAGTTCCAGATGGCTTTACAAGGTAAAGAAAGCAGCAGATGGGAGTGTAGAGAAACACAAGGCTAGAGTTTTGGCCAGAGGGTTCTCTCAGGTGGAAGGAATTGACTACGATGAGAATTTTTCTGCATTAGCAAGGTACTCATCAATCAGATCTATTTTAGCATTGTCAGCACAGATGGGATAGAAGATACATCATATGGATGTGAAGACAACGTTCCTCAACGACATGATTGAGGAAGAGGTGTATATTGAGCAGCCGGAAGGATTTGAGACCTTCAACAGAGAGTTGCATGTGTGCAGACTCAAGCAAGTGTTGTATGGACTAAAACAAGCACCTCGTGCTTTGTACACTAGGATTGACAACTATTTCACCGAGTTGGGCTTCACTAAAAGTGAAGTAGGTGCGAACCCTTATCATATTGTCGTTGAAATTAAATTGTTGATTATAGTAGTATATGTCGACAATTTGATTCTAACAGGTGATGAGAAGATGATAAAATATTGTAAAGAGGACCTTGCAAGAGAATTCTAGATGAAGGACCTAGGGCTCATGCATTACTTTCTTGGTATGAAAGTATGGAAAGAACATGGGGAATTGTTTGTCTCTCAGGGAAGGTATGCCAATGAGATATTGAATAATTTCCACATAGAGAGAAGCAAACCCATGGAGACTCCTCTAGCAGGTAACTGGAGGAAGGAGGATGCTACTTCAAGTGAAGTAGTGGAGGATACTATTTATAGACATCTTGTGGGTTCACTTATGTATTTGGTGAACACATGACCAAACATGTGTTTTATAGCTAACCAACTTAGTCAAGCCATGGTTAATCCAACCAAACTTTATTGGAAGGAAACTAACATGTGTTGAGATAGCTCAGAGGCACCACTTAGTTTGGTCTTTGGTACAAACAGATAGAAGGAGTGAAGCTTCAAGGCTTCAGAGATGCAGATTGGGCAGGGAGTAGATCCAATAGAAAGAGCACATCAAGGGGAATCTTCAGTATTGGGTCAACAACAATTTCTTAGTACAACAGTAAGCAGAGATCAGCAGAAGCAGAGTACATGATTGCTAGTCAAGCAACTTGTGAGGCTATCTAGATGAGGAAGATCTTTGTTGGGTTATTTGGTCAGTAGATGGGTCCTACAGTGATTCACTGTGACAATCAGAGTTCTATCAAACTATCTAAGAATCCAGTTTTTCATGATCGATCCAAGCATATTGATATCCAATATCACCATCTACAAGATTGTGTGCAGATGAGAATCATGTTGTTGGAATACATTCCTACAGAGGAGAAGGATGCATATATTTTGACAAAGGAATTGTCAATATGAAAATTGGAGTTTCACATAGGCATGATCATGGTAACAGATAATCCCTTTCTTGTTGAGAGGGAGTGTTGAAAAATGCAACAAGAAAATCCTAATTTAATTTTGTCCTTGAATTAAATTAGGAATTAAATTGTAATTTTAATTCTCATAACAACTTGTAATAGTTAACTAAGTTAATTTGACTTATTTGACTCAGTTAATTCGAGTTGGGAGTCTATCTAGAGTCATGTAGAGTGGTTCCTAAATTTTAGGGGCCCAGGTTGAGTTCTTTTGAGTTGTAATTATTTAATTCAGTTTAATTGAGTTAAATTTAGTTAAACTAGTTCCAACTGATGGAGGAATTAGTGGGAGATCCAGTAGTGGGGTGTAACCAACACTGATCAACCAGTAAACTGAAGATTCACTCATATTTAACTCATGCATGCTAGATCAGAGAAAGACTCAGTTGAGATTAGAGTTCAGGGACAATGTAATATCAATTGTAAAATTATCTAAATTAAACCAATGGTGGATGCAATCAGAGGAAGGGCCTATGATGGTTTGCACAGATATGGATGAGAAGTTTCCCAATTAAATACAGGCTAATTCCATAGGAAACTGCGCAAGGAAATAGGAGCTTGGCAGGCAACAAATTTGGCTAAGTATTGGCTGGAGCTTGTTTGTGAAGCAGGGAGAGAAATTGAGATAGTGCAGAGGTTTCTAAGGCTTGAGCAAATCATTGTAATCTTCTCATATTTTCTTATTAATGCAATATATAGATAGTAGGGGTTTTTAGTTGTGGCTTTCCCAAAAAAAGTATTGTGTTATGTGTGATTGAATTCTTTCTCTTTTATGCTTCGTGATTTCATCGATCATTTATTGTTTTCGCTAATGAGTATAGTATATTCAAGTCAATTGTTTTAGCATATTACAATCTGCAGTTTGAATATACAAGGAATTTCTACTTAGGATTGAATTGCAGTTCTACAATTTCCCCAATGCATTCATCGACAGAACCATGCCTAAGGCCTTTTAGAATAAACCCCTAAGGATATTCAACATGTTGGCCACCAAGGATCTCATTATGAAGGAATGAGCCTCCTTTTTTTACTAGGGTATTACAGAGTTGGAGAGAGGAAAAATGATTTATATTGGGTTGACCTCTTTCATTTATTTCTATTACATTCAAGGCCATTAAAACTTGTCTTTCTTTATTTAAATGCAAGTCATGGCATACACAATCTGGATTTGGAGAGTGGTGATTTATTTCATTCGTCTTAGGATCTTAGTGGGGAGGCGCACTTGGGATACATTGTGGTTGTGCGATGATTCTATGGGTGAATCCTCCAACAAGAATCCCTACCGAATTGAAATGGAAATGTCTAGATCCACATAAATTGTTGTCTCTAATTCCATCAATATTTTTATGTGGAATCTACATAGGGATTAATGTTTGGAATGCATGTGTCCATCCATGTTAAGAACATGTTCTCATAACCTTGGAAAAATTTACTTGTCTTCCAAACAAGAATGATATTGAGTATACTAGTAGCACACTAGAGATTTAGGGAACCAACAACATTAGAGGTATTTTGAAGTCTAAAATGGGCCTCCTAAGGAAAATAATAAAGCAATAATTAAAATAATAAAATAAGAGTTATGAATTTTCAAGAGAAAAGAAGGAAAACAATCTTTTTTAATTGTATTTTTGACTTACATTATTATAGGTTTACTCAAATGTCAAGTGTAGGCACTTGTTGGATGCAAAATTTAATTCCCCATCCAACAAGTGCATACAATTGATATTTCAGTAAACCTATAAGGATATAAGTAAAAAACATGATTAAAAAGGATATATTTCTTCTCTTCACTCCAAAAATATTTACTCCTTGGGATTACATTTTCATCTTGAATCATATCGATTCTTTTAAAATTGATTTTGATAGTATGTTCTTTGTTTTGAGGCCCAATTTTGACCTTCTAATCCCTTAAATGGTTTCACAATTGATGGTTTAGATATGTCATGGTTGAAACAAATAACAATAGCAATGTGTGCCCATTTTGTTTATATGATGAGCTATGCATGCCAAGCAACAAGTTGGACGAACAAGTAGCATAGATTCAGAGTCATTGTGGGACACACATACAACAAATTTAGTTGGCATTATCCTCCATTATATCATGACCATGACGATGAGTGAGGTAAAAAAATGATATTTATAAGTGTTGAGCACATGAAGCATCCATTGTTCAGGGCACTCATAATTAAGAGATGAAAGGACTATTTTTCAATTGTTTGAGAGGTGGGGTCCTTTGAGTATTTTGTGTGGATGTTCGAAAATGGTGAGCCTAAGGTCATTGAAAATGAGTCAAATACAATTCCAAGGTGAAGAAACTGGCCTAATTTTATGTTTTTAATTAATTCAAGTGCTTTGTGGACCCCACATCTCTTTGGGGAAATGGTTTGTCATTTCCTTTCAAATACTACAGGAGGAATACACATTATGGTATTGGATCAACACCTATGTTCTATGAAGCTAACTATATAACTTTGGCTTAATGGTAGCATTACAAATTATTAATGTTCATCTATATTGGGAACACCATTACTTGGCATTGATTTGGAGTGTGGTGGAAAGAATTGGGCTTATGGTAGTTTTTTGAGACTATGAGATTCTGCATTCAAAATACTTTGACATGACTAGCCACATGCCCATATTGATCTTCGTTCAAGGATAAAATCCCTTTAACATTATTAACACCTTTCATTAATTGTGCTTAAACATTAATTTGCTCAAATTTTGAGTTTCTTTGTAACACTACTTTGAGTAATAACTGTTCTCACTCCTTTTTGCATTTTTCACAAGCATCCTGTGGTATCTGTGACTTTCGTAGTTTATATTCCTTGTTTTAGTAGTTGGTTATGGAATCAATGTTCCCAAACTAGGTTTTCTTGGAGTATCTTTTGGACTCGCAATCACTTCATTCTCCTTAAACAACTTCATTTGGATCACATCATTGTGTATGGTTTTACAACATTTTTGCATCTTGTTTTCTAGGATAATTTAGTTTTTTTTAGCATTATTTTGATCCTAAATTTATTTTAGTTTCATTGGTCTTTATCACACGGAGAGATTTTGGTTTCTGCAAATTTAATTGTAGGTATTTGTTTCACTAGTTTCATCAAACACTATATTGTTGCTTAGCAAGGCCAACCTCTACATTTTGTTCATTTCTCATATATAACATCAACACTTCCTCTCTTTCTTGATAGCATTACCAGCCAATGATTATTTGGATAGGAGGAATGATAGGATTTCAAATAGCTAAGATTTCTATTTATGTAATTATCTATAATTATTATTTTTTATTAGGAGATTCTCATCATTAGTTTGGTGTGACAACTAATTTATAGTTTCTCATTCTTATTGTAAGTTTTAAAACTTTATAGTAATTCAATGCATACACAAATTCTTATAAATATAAAATAAAACAATGGTAATCACATATTACATAGAAATTTACCTTGGAAACACAAACTAGGAAAATTGAGAAATTATTTAAATCCACGCCGCTAACTTTTATCATCAATCAAATTCATCATTTACAATACAATAAATAAGATCTTGTGAGATAAAAAACCTCCAATCCATTAACTTGGATTAGATTACAACCTTAGTTCATTAACTAGAATTAGTAAGCCATGAGATAAAATACCATGTGCCACAAAACTACCAAAAGTGATAATTGTGTGTCGAAAACCATGAACAAGTGGATGTAAAAAATACCCACACTCATAACATATGAATCACATGTGAGGTTAGTCATGTAAATAATATAACACATACCCAACACTTATGATTAGTTGAGATTATATCTCCAACTAGATCTATTATTGTATTATAGAAACAAATTCTTAGGATCTTGCCTTGTAGTTCATTGAGTTTGTTTAATTTATGTAAAGATATTTAATATTATGTTTAGTTTAATGAAATACAACTTTGGATTTGCATAATTTCATTGTTGTATGAACTCGGCTTTGTGAGTGGGATTTTATTGTTGGGAAATCTTGAATCAGAAAGGGATTTGCTTTTAAATCTCCATGTTTTTGTTAAGCATAAAACCCCTTATTAAGCCCTAGATATCGAGTCATTAAAATTCTAGTGTTATATTATTAGGTTGGATATAACATTTCATTGTAACTATTTCCTTTGTCTCCTACAAATATAACAAAGAGACATACTATGAGGATCATCTAATCTCGTCTTTTGTATTTTAGTCATTGTAAGAGGAGGTCCCCTCTTTGAAGTGGATTGTATTCATTGATTTTTTTTATCATTTTTAAGGAACCTAGATCATTACATTTGGTATTAAAGCCTATGATCCTAAGATTTTACTCCTTCAATAAAAAAATCATGTAATTTTGTCTCTAATTTTTTAGATATTGAGAAGAAGCAAAATATATGTGATCAAAATTTAAATTCCGATTCACTATACTTTTGGAGATATATCCTATGTAAATTAGGGTTTATGATTAATCTTGAAACTAGTCTCAAACAAGTCATCTTTTTATTTTCGATATAAAAATTTTCGAATAAGTTTTATAGGTGGTAAAAATTCCACATTTTGGTTCATTATAATTTTAGAGATATAATTTATATAATACAAGGTCTGTAACCAATCTTGAAATCAATTTTTAAAGAGCCATTTTGTATTTTTGCTCTAGATTTTTTTCAGTGAAGTTTTATATTGCAATTTTTAGAACACAAGGGAGACACAATGAATCACATGTGGATCTTTTCAGATTTTGAATCATTATATTTTATGAGATATATCTTGTGGAAGTTAGAGTTTTTTTACTAATCTTCAAACTAGTCTTAAACAAGTCATTTGTGTATTTTTCTATAACATTTGTTTAGTGAAGTTTCAGACTATGAAATTGATTAGGAGTTTAAGAATCATATCAAGGTCTTACAAAACAAAATTACAAACTCAGAAGGGCTCAAATTTTAATGATATATCAAGACAAAGATCAACCATCCAAATAGTCTCCCAATTTTTAAAGTACATAATTTATAAGTGGCATAAATTTTGATTGGGAGATTCATTTTTGGGTGACTGATATATGTGATAAAGATGAGTACTATTATTATTTTCTCATAGGCAAAAGGTTCTACAAAAAATACTAATAAAAACTCAAATATGACATCTAAGGATAGTGAAGACTTAGAATACAGATTATCCCAATTAAGGAACTAAATTGATGAAATGAATTGTAGCCTTAAATGAACTGCAAAGGTTGAAAACTAAACAAATGTATGAAACAAGAGCAAAGGAACTATGTTTAAATTGTGATAAGAAGTATAATAAGGGTCATAAATGTAGTGGAATAATTTCTTATACATAGAATGTGAAGAGGAAGAATATCAAGAATTGAATCCATCACAAGATCTGGATCTAGAAGAAACTACTCCAACACTCTCTTATAATGTATTGAATAGCATTAGTACTCCTAAACCCTCAAGGTATAATGATATATAAAATAGAAGGCAACAATGTTTAATGATTCAAGTAGTACCCATAACTTCATTAATTAAAAATTAGAAAAACTTCTCAATTGCTTTGTATCCAACACTAGAGTTTCAAGTAATGATTGTAGATGGAGTTACCATAAATTATTTAGAGAAGTGTCATAGTATTAAGATGAATATGGGACAATATTTATTGGATAGTCCCATGATTTCAATCTAAATGAGTGACGTTGATGTTGTAATAAGGGTTCAATGGTTACAATGATTGAGAATAATGGCCCTTAATTTTCAAGATATTTTCATGAGATTTTTCTCACAAGAAATGGAAATTAAGCTTATAGGTATCCAAGGGAAATGATTTAAAGTGGTAAGCTCTAACAACATGAAAAAATTACTCAAAAAGAGATGCCATGGTGTAATTGCACAATTATGCTCACTAGATGTTCAAACATATATATCCTCTACTCGAGTGGATCTTCGAAAAGTTAACAAAAATCATTTCAATATATTTAGGAATATGCCTAATGGTCTTCCAACTGCTTGAGATCATGGTCATGCTATTCATTTACAACTTGGAAGTCTACCACCTAATATTAGGCATTACAGGAATCCATATCCATAGAAGAGTAATATTAAGCATAAGATTCAAGAAATGTTGGAGACTGGCATCATTCTACCTAGCCAATGTGCTTTCTTGTCACCTATGGTGATGGTTACAACTATGGATGGTTCATGTCATACATGTCGAAATTATAGTCAACTCAACAAAATGACCATTAAAGATAAGTTTCCTATTCCTGTCATGGATGATATTAATTGAATTGCATGGAGAAACATTCTCTACTAAGTTGGATCTTTGTTCCAAATAAAATCAAATTAGAATGGGAAAAGAATGAAGTCCCAAAATAACCTTCAAGACTCATGGTCATTATGAGAATTTGGTTATGCCATTTGTACTTACTAATGCACCTTCAACATTTCAAAGCTTGATGAATTATATTTTCAAACCTTTTGTAGAAAATTTATTTTAGTATTTTTTGATGGCATAGTAATCTATTGCAAAGCTTGGTAAGAGCATGTACAACATGTTAACAAGGTCTTAAAACTATTGGAAGAACAACAACCATGTGCAAAGTCATCCCAATGTTCCTTTGGGGTTCAAGAAGTGGATGACCATGGCATAAGTGTAGTTTTAATGCAACAAGAAAAACCCCTTGCTTTTGAAAGCATACAATTTAAAGGAAATAACTTGCTCAAATCCATTTATCAAAAATAAATGTTGTTCATACTACATGTTGTCAAAAATTGGTACCTTAGTTAATAGGAAGACACTTCAAAGTAAAAATAGATCATGATAGTTTGAAGTACTTCTTAGAGCAATGATTATCTTTAGAAGAACAATAAAGGTTAACTACAAATATAGTAGTTTATGACTATGAAATTATCTACAAAAATAGGAAAACATAATATGGTGGCAAATGCACTTTCAAGGAAATAAGAAGAAATAAAGGGTTTATTGTGTGGTATTTTTATTTTGTAATTCGATTGGGTGGAAGAAGAGAGGATATAATGGAAGCAACATTTGAAGGTATGCAAGATAAATTGACAAATACAAGAGGACCCAAGTGAATTAGATAAATTTATGTGGAAGAATGATCTCCTATGGTATCAAGATCGCGATATTTTTGTAAGAATTCCCAAATCAAACGAAAACTCCTTTTGGAATTGCACACTTCTCCTATAGGAGGACATTCAGGGTTCTTACAAACTTACCACATGATCAAGAATGATTTTTTTTCTAGGAAGGTTTTAAAACTAATGCTCAAAATTTTGTGGCTAAATGTGTGGTCTTCCAATATAATAAGGGAGAGAAAATCAAGACCCTAAGTCTGTTGAACATTGGTTCATGTTTTGTGAGATGGAATAACCACCTATTGTCAATCATAATTATGGTGATTGTACTAGACACTAACGTTGTTGGTTTTAGTTTAGAAATAACTATGATTCCAACAAACAAGTGGTATGAGAACAATGACTATTCAAGTTAATAGAGGTTGATATGTATCAAAGTCTTCTTGAATCTGAGGAGGCTTCAAAGTTCCTTCATGGTAATTTTCCATGAAACTTCATGAAAGATGAGATGTGAGTGAAGACAAAGGCAACGTTTAGATTGAATGGTATCATATAAAATTGTTGTCAATAGTAGCAACCGCCATTATCAAAGATATGCTATAAACACGCACATTTCTGTACGTGGGAATTTCGTCACCTTCGCCAGAACAATTCTTTTGGAGAAACCCTTAATTTGGGGAACAAAGGGAGAATGCAGGATAGTGGCGTGATATCTGCCATTGTTCCAACCAAAGTTGGCCCTGGTGTTGCTAAATTCAATGAGTGTTGAGATTGATTTGGAAGAAGAGTGCAATAATCTGTTCATTCTTGGGTGGAAAGTTAAAGAATCAGGGTTTAGAGGTCATGATGACAGAGATGCTTGCACATTGCGTCACACATCTCTGGTTCACATAGCATAAGAAAGGAGGAAGAGGAATATGATTCTTTGGTCAGAATTGTTTCATATGTCGACATCCTCACCCAGCCTACAAATTTTGTCATCGGTTAATGTACAAATTGAGGGAGGCCTGTAATTCCAACCAACCCTATCATTGTCATAACAATCTGATATAAGATTGGGTTAGTGCAATTATGATGTAGTCATAACAATCTGATATAAGATTGGGTTAGTGCAATTATGATGTAGTTTGTGTTTTTTTAAGTTCTATTATGGATTTCCCATGTGGCTTATTTGCAGGATTAGGTAGTGGCAGTAGATGCATTTGGAATCTCTGCCAAGATCAATGAAGGGCATGTACGTTTCATGCCAAAAATACAAGGAAATTGCATAAATTCTTCCCAACAATTGATCTATCTATATATGAGACTGCGAAGAGAAACAACGGGAGAAGAAAACCATCATTTTCAAGCTAGAGCTTTGTAGTCGATTTCTCACTTTTTAAAGTTTGCATCCTGTCCTTTCAATGAAATTCATGCTAATTTCATTGGAAGCTCCCAGTCGCTGCAACTTTTTGAGAATGTTCCATATGGGATGTGATGAAGTGTATTTTATTCCTATTCAGGGAAACCCATCTCATTAAATCACTACTACGTTAATTGGATTTGCAAAAAGTAAGCATTTCAGCTATTTATCACAATCTGTTTTCTGCGATTAAAACATGCTTGCTTCTATGTTATCGTTAGGAGTCGTCTACGGAGGTGGAGGAATTGTCAAAATGGTCAAAAGTGACTGGAATCTGAGAAAAAAAAATTCAAAAATCTTGTACAGGCAGTGTTTGAATCATGTTTTTGATGATGGAAATGGATTCAGCACCATCAAAAAATTCTAAGGCACCTAAAATTACGAAGTTTAACAACTTTTACTTGGATTTCCAAAAATCCCTGCCATAATTTTTCAAAATATGACCAGAATTTCCACGACTTTTTGGGAAAAAAGGCATAATTGTTAGACTACAGCTTATGGTTATAGGTATTTTTTGGTTTCAGAGCACCATTGATAACACCATTTAATTCCGATCAAGCCAGCTGACAACATCCTTAATACCCTCCTCGATCTTGGAATTTTCTTCTAGATCCAAATTTCTTGCAAATTTCTAGGACTTTCTGCTAGATCCAAATTTCATGCAAATTTCTAGGACTTTTCTGCTAGATCCAACTTTCGTACAAATTTCTAGTCTCAGATGGTGTTCCACATATCGTAGCATAGTTTTTGAGGGAATTATTTGCATCCACCTTCCTATTGACCTCCTCTTCCTTGACCATGTACTTCTCAACATTGTGTAACATTTTCTTGGTCTTCTCCTTTTGCTCAACTTCCCTCCCGCAGTTTTGTCTTCACCAGAAACGTTGAGGATGCCATTGGATTAAAAAGGTGGGTCAATTATAATGCACTACTCTACCTCTTTAATTATGCAGCTCTCTAGAGATATAGTCCTGCCTAGGATTGTATCACAAAACCTGTGAGGGCCAAACCTCCCCACCTAACCATTAGACCACATCCTCAAGACTTATGCATAACTTCAATATGCAATTTACATGTCTAATAACAATCCAAAACCAATTTATAAAATTATTGGTGAAAGAGAGAACGATATTAAACAATAAAGAAAAACCAACATGAATTGAGAGAGGTTGCAATTGAGATGACTTCATTTTCAAAATATGTTGGCTTTATGGGTGTTCAAATTCGATTCTCTGATGGATTTCCTATTGCAAATGATTTCAACTGAATTATGTGAACTTGTTTTAATGGGGCATCTAATATTGCACATGCTAGGAGATTGGATTTCCTTTCTCCAAAAGATTGGAGTTCAAGGTTAAAGAAATAATTAGTCAGTTTTGGTGAAAACATAGTTGATAGAAAACAATTCTTTCATAAATGTATCATGATTTATTATCTTGGTGTTGCAATTTAAGGTTAGAGAACAATTTCTACTTTTTGACATAAAAAAGCTAAACAAGAGGGGGAAGAAGTTTGAAATTTTGAGATTGTATTTGGGCACACCATTTTGATGGCATGAAGGATTATTTTTTTTATTTGGTTCACATGCCCTAAACCACCTCCAAATTTAATAAGGGGATCTAAGGAAAAAAAAATTGTGTGCAATTATGTAATATTTTGCATGCACGTCAAATTATTTTGTGTCTAGTGAGTCAAGTTATTTTCATCATTAAATCATTGTAAAATTCACTATAGGGTGCATGATCGTTAGTACCCAACAAACTAGAGTAACATAAAATCCAGTGAGCATGAAAAAAAACTAACATCAAGCAGGCAAGTGTAATTGAGTGAGTACAAGTGAGTGTGTCAATTAAAAAATACCAAAGAGGTAAAGGAGGAAAACGTCTACAAAACACATCTATGAAAGTCAAGGATTTGTAAATGTTTGAATGCATTATTTAATGCTTGAAATGATTGTGTTGCAGAATGAAATGCAACGAGAAGGTTTGGAGAAAAAAACAAAAGCAAGAAGAACATGTGAATGAATAAATCTTAGAGGTCATGCTCTCAGGATCTGTAAAGTCACAAGACCATGATAAGTTTACATATATAAAGGAAGATGTCAAGGTTCAAAATGGTCCTATTGCAAAGAAGGTTCATTATCATTCTAAACAATCTAGCTTGGAGACTCCTAGTACTATGAATGTTGAAGAGGGGGAGTCTAAGTAGCAACGATTACAAAATTGAAGATATATCCTTCAGGTAGTTTAATTTGGGAAGGTTGATTCACAATGATTTGATGGCATATTTGTGGCATGTATCATGTCAAATAAGTTGATTTATTCAAGTAAATTCAATGGTTCACGATTGCATAAGTAGGTATTCAAGCAAGAATATTTATTGCAACAGATTTGAAGAAGTTGTCAGAATAGTAAAGAGGTAGACTAGTCAGCATGGCGTATAGTTTTTTGACCTCCTTAGTATCCTTGACCAGTTCTGTTAGCACCTAAATTTTCCTTAGGCTGAAGGAAGGCAAAAATTAGGGTAACCACAAACCACGCTCAGTCTAGTAGCTAGCCCTACCAGAGCAGGAGAGGGCTCTCTCCGAGTCACACTCAGCGAATGGATAGGCAAAATGGTCTGAGATGACTTACAATGCGATGTTTACCTTAGGCTAGTAAGTGAAAAAGGATTTTGGAAAAGATTTTTGAAAGTGACCGAGCTTCTGGGATGTATATGGGGCTGGCGCTTAGCAAAGAACAAAGAATTGAGAATGAAGGCACAGATTATTCCGTGAGGTGAGGTAGGCGGGAAGCGCAGCAATTTCAACTTAAGGTGATGTGGAGTGGAAAGATTGCTGAAGATGGTGAAAAGGGCATGGTCGCATGAATCCTTTTCAACAGAAGAATGACACTGCACATGAAATTTTCCCACAGGCAGAGCAATATAAATTGAATTCTACCTAATCTCACTTAGAAAATTTCACTGAAATGAAACATGAAATGAATTATGAAACATAACAAGATACATATGGAACATAAGAACACATTTTCTACACTCACAACCACAAGAATCTCATGAAACAGAGCTACTGCCTTTCATTAACTCTCTGTCAAAATATACACAGTGCAGAAACATAGTTTCATTCCCACAGTCTCCCAGAAGTTACAAGCCAGCCAACCCTTTGCAAATAACTTGCTTACAATATATAGAAAGTGTAGAGAAGAGATGGAACGCCCAGGGGTTGGGAAGTTACTCAAATCATTTCGAAAAGGAGATGGAGAGCCAACCATCAGCTACAGGTGCAGCGCTCTCAAGCATGACATTTGGCTAGGATGACCCTTTGCATTCTTTTGCCACTTGGATAGATGCCCACCTGGAGAGAAAATTCTTTAAAAGCCGCCCTTGATGCCAAAAAACCGAAGAGTAGATGACTGGGCCCACTTGGAGAAGTCGCGACCCGAAATTTCGTGAAACGGGAGCAATTTGGCAGTTTTTCCCCTGTGCGCCGCGCCAAATTCCCTGTGCGTCGTGCCAATTTGGAGCCTATTTTGGGGCACTTGCAGGTGTCCAAAATGTGCCCAAGTGGGCTTGTTGGAAAGCCTATCCTGTCTACTTTCCAACCCAACTATAATTTTTGAATTTGAAGCTCATTTTCCCCTCCAAAACTTCATTCTCCCAAGACTGCTTTCTGTGTGTCCAAAAAGTTGCAGAGAGGCCATTTTTGGGTGTTTTTTGACCTTTAGGAGATCCAAAACTTGTCAAAATTTCTTGCCCAGACACCAGTAGACACATTTTTCGATGTTGAATCCAAATATGTAAGTAGTTTCTCCATTGGAGCCCTAGAATTTTAGCGTCGCGCCAGTGGCACGACGCACATGGAGAAATTTCCTGTTTTGTGCCCAAAAAATTTGCCTGTGACCAAAATTTGCCCAAATTTTTTGAAATTTGGGCTGGAGGTTCCCTATGAAGTGCTTTGCTGTGACAAGGAAGCCTCAGCCAAGATTCGAAGCCGGTCTTTCTCCTTTGCCTCCTTTGCCCTTTTTGCCTCTTTTCTTGCTTTGCTCAATTTTGTCTTCAGGCTCCTGATTCTTGCCTTGGAACTCATGTTGCGGGCCTGGTAGTGATAAGTCATGCACCTCAGCATGTCTTTCTCCTTGTTTGCTTTGTCCAACAGCCTCTCCAAATGCATGTTGACCCTTTCAAGGTTGGACTCCCGGTCTTCATTGATTTCTTTCTCCAAAGAGGTGAGCGGGACCCTTCTTCTTTGAGCAGCTTGGCACTGCTCACGGATGCTCTGCAGCTCCATGATCGTCTGTTGGTCTTCAAGCTATTTGTTTCTCCGCTCCAGGTAGTTCATGTTCCACTTGGCCCTTTCTAAATCAATGGTCAAGTCTTCAATCTCTGATTGTTGCTCTTTGATTATCTCTATAAGCTCCTCATTGGTGGGTTCTGCATCTGTCTCATCATCCTGGAGGAGAACAAACTCGGTCTCATGCTCACCTGATGGCCCTTCCTCCTGCACTGACTCCTTGCCTTTACTCTGCTCCTATGGCGCTGATGTCGGAAGTGAGGCCCCTTCCACCCCGAGTGGAGATAACACTAGCTTTGCTGCTGCAAACAACGGTCCGGTGCCTTTCGGATAGCCTCTCTGATATGTGATGAAAACTGGCATGGTGGCAGTTTCATGGCTCTCAAACTGATGTGAAGGACTCTCAACCTCACGCTCAAACTGATGTGAGGGACTTCCTATGTCATGCTCGAATTGATGTGAGGGACCTCCCACCTCATGTTCTGCCTCTGATATCACCGGTGGAGCGCTGAAGAAATCACAGGAGATGAAGTCTTCCCAAGCAATACCCTGCAATCCCAACTGATGGTCCACTAAAATCCGGATGAGAGAAAAATGATAAACACTATTTAGCTGCTGTTGTGGGGTCTTGCACTGCATGAAGTTTTTCATCTTCTCAATGTTGTTGTAGATGAAAAATGGGAGGCTCATCATCCTCACCCTGGTGAAGTGCATGAGCAAGCGGATGTGGTAGGCATAAAGGCGTGAAAACCTCCCCTCGCAACTGAAATACTTCATGATCAATCTCATGACTGGGGCATACTCATCCCTCAAGAATCTGAATGGAAACACTCTGGTGAGCTGGCTCAAGCAGCTGCCCTTGATGTAAGGTTCATAGTGATGCCTCTCCACCTTCTTTTTCTTATGCCACTGCTCCCCAACATTAGGTATCCCTGTTGCCACTGATATAGCCTCCAGTGTCAAGGTGAAAGTGACCCCAGCCAGGACAGATTGGCCTCCCTGTAGATGAAGGTTGAAAAGGCGGGCCAACTCATGATGTATTCTGACATTTGCCACCTTTTGGCAAAATTCATAACATGCCAAGTGCTGGAAACAAGACATGGCAAGTGGGCATGCCTGCAACTCTGTGAGGGTGTTGGGCTCGTCTCTGAGATGTCTGCCACTCCGGTGATGTCTCCTATGGGCCCTCTCTCCCGAAGATGTGTCACTGTGCGTATCCCCCTCATAATATGATGAATTTTCTGATGCCATCATTGCTGCTTGTACCCTGATTTTAATGCTGTCCCCTGAATCCAATGACACTGATGAATGCTCTGAAAATCTGTCACCAAGGGGACAATAAAACAGGGGAGTGTTAGGAGGGGAATGATGAAAAGGGGAATAGGGGTTTAAAGGAGAAATTTATCAGGGATTTGGGAGTGTTTGGGGTGTGGTTTTGATGGGGTAGGGTTTGGATATTATTGAGGTAGGAATAGGGGGAACAGATGAATATGATCACAGTGGAGCTGGGGTGATTATTAGGGAAAGTGCTACAGGGGAATTAGTTTGATAAGGGTAGGGTAAGAGCATGCTTTAGCAATAAGGTCACTGTAGCAAAACCCTAGCTTTTTTGACCCTTTTTGTGTCCTGTTTATTTGCTTTTTTAAAAAATTTTGCATTTGAATTATGGTCACCAAAATCATGTTTCTCTTTGAACTAAATGTCAATGATGAAGGTATTAGGGCCACTTCCCCAAATTTGAGGGCCATACATAAAAATTTGGGCGATTTGGTGGTTTTTTAGGCTCACAGGCTTGTGCGCCGCGCGACGGGTATGCGTCGCGCTAGTGCAATGTTGACACTGTGGCCGGGCTCCCAGTGCGCTGCGCGCCCTGAGTGCGCCGCGCCACCTTGTGTGTGTGCCGCGCATTGTCAAACGACACAACCTTGCTTGGAACTCCGGGGATGGGTCTTAGTGGGGATTTCTAGGGGGTTTCCTTGGGAGACAAGGTGGCATGGAGGTGACACGTGATGAGGAGTGAGGGGACAAGGGGATGGGAGCAACCTTGGTGGCATCTTCACAAATTTGCAAACCCCGTATATCATTTCGCTTCGATGATTGTTTGGATGGATGGCCAATGCATTTAGATATCATTCAACACCTTAGAAACACCATTGATTGACCAAATTGACAGAGAAGCGGTTTAATTTGAGCCTACCTCTTGCTTGCTAGCCTTCAACCGGGATATAAAACCACCTTGCAAGTGTTTTTGAGCTCCCTGGCTGTGTGCGTCGCGTGCCAAGCCCAGTGCACCGTGCACCCTGAGTGCGTCGCGCCCTTGTTGGTTTTGCACTGCGGGATGGCTGCCAATGTGTTGTGCCCTCTATGTGCGCCGCGCTCCCTGGTGTGTGTGCCGCACCTTGTGGAAACCGGCTCTTCTTTTCTCAAACCCTTATGAATTTGCTCTTTCACCTTTCTAATTTCTCTCCAAACTTGCCAAAGCACAAATGGCTTTTGTTTTGGGAAAAAACAAGTATATAGGCTTTGGGAGAGTTGGGTTTAATCTTTTCTTCTTGTGAAAACCCACTTTCTAATGTTTGAGTTTTGCACTTTTCATTGACTTTAAAACACTCTGCTTTTTCCCTTTTCTTTGAAATTTTGGCTCTCATGATAAAATTTTCGGCATTTCTTTGTGGGGACTGTGTGACTGGGCCTCTGGCTTTGAAATCCATGACTGCATCTGAAAATGTCAACTGTCGATTTTTGGAAAATTTTGTCATAGTTGACCTTGTTTGACTTTTCTTCAAAACAGAGTTTTGAAGAAGAGTCGATGTCTCTTCAGGTGATGATGAAGTTTTCTGAATCATAGCTGTATGAGGTCTCCCTCTGGCCTGCATGGCTTGTTCTGGACATGTTTTTTCAAAGACCACATTGATGATTTCCTAGACCCAGTAATAAAAGGACTGTGTCCTGCAATTTGACCAGACCTTGACTATCATGAATTTCAGTGATTATGGACCAAGACCTGAACCAGCAGGGACCAGACATGAGGGAAAATGAGCAGCATGACTTTATCCATCAGATTCATGACATGTCCCTAGCGAAATGCAGCTGAGTGGATGGAGCAGGACACCTAGAATTGAAATACACAAAGAGCTTTGATCTCTGACGGAGGGCTGACCAGACCGACTCTAACATTGGCTCCAATGGGGGATGGTAGCTCCTTGGAGGTGCCAAGAACAGCAGATCTCTGGAGGAGCTAGACAGTGCCTCTTGGTCCATTGGGCTATGGAGTCATCATTTCGATAAACAGCACAAGACTCTGACTTATTTATAAAATTGGAGTAACCAAGAAATTGACTCAAACTTGACAATTGGAATAACTCAAAAACTGACTGTACATACTTAAACCAAACTGAAATAAAAATGGTATTTACAATGACAGTGGAAGTAGTGTTAATAGATCAACAATGATACCGCTTGAGCAGCCGACCATTGATCGGCCCTCCAGGACAGTTTTCCCCATTCATTTCTTGCAGAAGAAAGGCATTTTGACCTCTATAGGCTGCGATTTTGAAAGGACCTTTCCACAGATTTTTGAACTTTCCGTGCTTGCCTTTCTCTTCATTCCTTGCATCCCACTTCAGCACCACATCATCCAACTGAAATTTATCTGCTTTTGCTTTTCTATCATAGATTTTCTTTATCTTCTCCTGTAACTTGGATGTGTTTTTGAAAACTTCCTCTCTTGTTTGCTGTAAGTGGATCATTTGATTCAGCCTTCTCTGCATGGGATCTTCCTCACTGCCGGCCTCCTGAAGAAGTTTGACCACCGGGGCAACAAGAGAAGCGGGAAATACTGTGTCCACTCCATAAACCAGCTCAAACGGTGACATACCAATAGACCTTTTCTGACTAATCCGGTCTGCCCAAAGTGCATGGACCAGCCTCTTGTTCCAGCTCTTCTTATTTATTTCCAGCAGCTTCTTGATGATGTTGACCAAAGATTTATTCGAAGATTCCGCCAATCCATTGCCTTGCGGATGATAGGCAGTTGAATGACCCAAAATTATATGATATTTATGACAAAATTCTACCATCCTTTTCGATTTGAAAGCTGCTGCATTATCCGTGATTAATTTGTTTGGACAACCAAAGCGAGACAAGATGTTATTTTCGAGAAATGAGATGATTACCGTGTCCGTTGCTTGTCTGGTAGGTGCTGCCTCAATCCATTTTGTGAAGTAGTCCGTCGCTGTAAGGATCCACCTATGCTGTCCGGAAGAGGCGGGATGAATTTCTCCAATGAAATCCAACCCCCACTGCTGGAATGGAGCACTCACTTTGATAGGCTTAAGTGGCAAAGGCTGTAATTTCTGTTTTCCTTCGAAAATTTGACACTTATGACAGCGCTTTACCATCTTATGCACATCAACAAACAAAGTAGGCCAGTAGTACCCCGCTCTCAAGATTTTGTTCACTGTTGACTTCCAAAAAAGATGTCCACCACACTCTCCTCCGTGGAAGTCCTCCATGACTTTCTTTGCCTCCTCTTCCAACAGACAATTTAGCAAAATGCCACCGGGATCTTTCCAATACAGTGCAGAATTCAAGATACAAAACTTGGCAGCTTTCAATTTAAGTGTTCTCGCTTTGTTTCTAGCCATGTTGGGCAATGGTGATAGATTTTTTAGCACATAGATTATATCAGAATACCATGGGGACAAAGCAAACATTTCGGATACCTGAACTGACGTTCCTTCATCATTCTCATCAGACATGGCAGCGATCAGATTTATGTCCAATGCATGCAAATTTGATTCAGCCATTAGTTTCGCCAACCCCTGTCCTTTGACTAGCTTTGTAGGCCTTATCTCCACATCGTATTCTAGCAAGGCTGTGATCCATTTGCCTCTTCTCCCTTCTGGATCGGTCTGCACTAAAACATCTTTCACAGCAGTATTAGGAACATAGGCCAGAATGTGAGAATGTAAGATATACACCCGGAAATCCTTCAGTGCCTTCACCAATGCCAAGGCTTGCTTCTCAATGATGTTGTACTTCAAAGTTGTGTCCCTTATAGCCCTGCTGAAGAATGCAATGGGTCTTTCATGATCATCCCTCTTCTACAACAATACCGTTGCCATAGTGTGCTTAGAAGCAAATGAAAACAATATGAAATCTTGAGTGTAATCCGGGCTGACTAGAACTGGAGCTGAAGAAAGGGCCAATTGACCAAATTGAAAGATTTTACAGCCTCATCCGTCCATTTCACCTGGCTGTCCTTCTTAAGCATGTTGGTCATTTCTTTCAAGTGTTCTGCAAGGTTAGGCACAAAGTGACGCAGAAAATTCATCTTACCATTAAATGACTGTATCTCCTTTTTGTTCCTAGGTAGATTGATTTGCTGAATTGCTTGGACACGTGCTGGGTCTATGCGAATGCCATCTTTTGAAATGATATGCCCAAGTAATTTTCCTTCCTCCATGGCAAACAAGCTCTTCTTATGATTCAACGATAAACCATATTTCCTGCATTTTTGAAAGACAATTTTTAGGTGATGTATGTGCTCTTCATCAAATTTTGAAAACACCGTCAAGTCATCCAAGTACACCACCAAAAACACATCCTTCTCATTTGCAAACGCCAAGTCCATTGCACGCTGAAATGTGGCACCTACATTCTTCAAACCAAATGGCATTTTGGCATAGTGAAATGTTCCCCATGGAGTTGTGAATGTTGTCTTATCCCTATCATCCTCATGGACTGAAATTTGGTTATATCCGGAATAACCATCGAGCAGCGACATACGAGATGCCCCCACTACTCTCTGAAGTATATGGTCCATCTTGGGTAGCGGATAGTTGTCCTTCAATGAGACCTTGTTTAGATTTCTGAAATCAATGCATAGGCGGATCTCACCTGTCTTCTTCCGTATAGGCACTAAGTTAGATATCCAATCTGAAAATCTAATAGGCACAATGATACCTGACTTGTACAATCTATTTACCTCTTTTTCGATGGATGGCAGCAACTTTGGATTGATCCTTCTCAGCTTTTGTCTAAATGGTTTCTGATTGGGCTTGATAGGTATGGTGTGCTGAATGATATTCGTATCATAGGTCTTTAATTCAGAATAATCCCAAGCAAATACATCTGCAAATGAAGCCATCAAACTGATATATTTGTCCTTGATCTTTGGCGGTAGTGTCTTGGACAATTTTACCAATTTTGGATTTGCTGCTGTACCAATGTTGACTTCTTCCACACCTTTCTCCGTGGGCTGCAAAGTTGGCTTGCGGGCTACATCATCCTGATCAAAATGTTCCTCTAGGGGTATCAAACCTTTAGGAATGATGTTATTCTTTAGCTGCAATACATCCATTTGATTGATTTGTACTTCTTCTGTACCATTCCCTTTGTTCTCATCGTTTTCCACATCGATTAAGGTTTCTTTGAACTTGCCTTTGTTGAGCAGAAAATCCTTAATCTCCTCATCGTCTTGGAACACTTGCCAATGTCGCTGATTGTCTGGAATGGTTGGACGGTGCTTGACATGGATTTCAAATTTGTTGTTGGAGTTCATGGGGATCTTCAAGCTGCTCGCTGCCTTGGCAAGAGCATCAGCAATACTATTTTGTATTCGTGGCACACATGTCAAGGTGTATTCGGAAAATAGCTTCAAGATGTCCAAAATTGCATTATGATAGGCCCGCATCCTAGGATATTTTGCTTGATACTCACCTCTGACCTGTTTTATGACCAACTCGGAGTCGCCATATACTGAAATCCTCTTTGCATTCAGCTTTCTAAGAATCTTCAGGCCAGCAATCAGAGCTTCATATTCAGCTTCATTATTGGAACATTCGAAGGCCAGCTTGTAGGAGCAAACTCTCACGCTGCTAGGTACTTTGTTTGGGGCGGAGAAAGGACTGCATACCCAAATACCAATACTAGCTCCGTCGTTCCCTACTGCTCCATCAAAATCCATGGTCCATAAGCCTTCTTCTTCTTCTTGCAAGTGCTAAAAATCTTTTTGTTGTCCATTGTTTGTTTGTTGTCCATCGTTTTCAGCTGATTGCCCAATCTTTTGTCGCTTTTCTTGTCTTTCTTTCTTCAAAATCTCTCTAAAATTTTATGTTATCTCTGGAATGTCATCTGCTTCTACTATCTGACTATCTATTTCATTTAAACTATCGTAAAACAAAACAAAAGACTCTAAATCTGTATGTACATAGTTTATAGGATGATTTATCGGTTTCTCCTTGCTTGTGATCGTATACTTCATCTTTTGTTCCCGATATAATTTCTTCATTTGTCCAAACACTGGGATTGTTGCATAGGAGAAATCTAGCTGTAGTGTCCCCTTCAATTTTGCCACCCAAGACCTGGAAAGAAGCATACCAAACCTTGGAGGAATGTCTGCTACCACTACGTCCATCAGAACATTTTTCATAGGAAGCTGATCCAAACTCACAACTAAGTCTTTGATGAGCCCTATGCACCTTACTCTGCTGGAGTCGAATGAATAAAGATCGTGATATTGGCGGGTGATGTCTAGACCAAGCTTATCCATGATAGCCTTGGGCATAAGATTGTGAGAGGCTCCGGAATCGAACATGGCATTGTGTAGCACAAAGTCATGCAATCGTAAACTGATATAAAAGGGTGGCACCTCGCTCTCAGGAGACTCACCATTCGTTGTTGGCCCAAAAATCATTTCAGGCTGATCATCTTCTACGTTTACCATGTCGGACATTGGGTCCAAGTTCAACATCTTAGAAATCTGTCCTCTATAGCTGCTGTTCTTCATGATTTCAGTCAGAGGGATGGATACCTTTAGCTTAGAAATCTCATTCTCTAGGCTGAAAACGGGAGTTCTATCTACCTCTTTGACTGGGATCTCTTTCCTTTCCTTCTCTTTTGAGGTGGCTGGTTGCTGTGATTGTTCTGCTGATTTCGATTTGCTGCTCTCTGGAACAACCGCCTCCTTTCCCTTTCTTTGTGTAGCTGATGGATCTTTCTTTGTTGTTTCATCCTCCTTCTTTTTCTGAATTGGTTTAACCGGTACATCTCTGTTTCGAAGGGAATATCGCTGTTGTTGTGTGGACAAAGCATTCATGTACCCCCTTTGATACTCTTCTGACTCTTCCTCCAACACGGTTTCGTTAGCTAAGATAAAATCAGTGTCTTGGTGAGTAGTTGAATTTACTGCACATTCTTCTTCTTCGGTGATGTAAGTAGGCAGCTCATCTGGAGTAAAGAGATGGTTTTCCTCGCCTATTACATTCCCATCCTCATCTGACTCCGGTCCATGCACAAAATTCTGCTGCAAAGGTGTTTGTACGGCTGTTGTGCTATCTGCTCTTGAGTCCGCTGATCTCTTTGTCTAATTCTATATTGTGGCTGTTGTTGGCCCCGAAAGTTAGGATTCCTGACTTGTGGCTATGGCTTGTCAAGTTTTACCCTTTCAAGCATCTGTTCTACCTTCTTGAGTAGCTGATCCATTGAAGAATATTCTTCTTTCACCATGGTTTTCTTCTCTGCTTTTTCCCTTGCTCTTTTGGACAGCAGGTTAGCCTCAACGCTGACTGCAATTTTCTGCATATCTTCCATTGTAGCCGGTTCTCTCTCTCTTAATTGGTACGCCATGTCAGCATCAAAACCATCCGGAAACTTCATCATTGCTAGTCCCGCAGGTGGCTTTAGATGGTCTGGAATGTCATTGTAAACTGCATTAAATCTAACACAATAATCTTGGACCGAATCACCGGCATTCCGCTTGATTTGTTCATACTCAGCTAGAATTTGAAGGGGATTCTTTTTGACTTCCCACCTGTTCAAAAATTGTCTTTGTAGCTCGGCCAAGGTGGTGATACTTGCAGCCGTTAAACCTCTGAACCATTTCCTCACATCACCTGCAAATGTTTGTACAAAGAGCCTCATTGCCACGTTCTCCGCGTCAATCTCATGAAGTTCATAGAAACCTGCCATTTTATCCACATGTTGTTGAGTTGTAATACTGTTAGGAGTGCCATAAAAAAACGGGATTTTACTTTGATAGTCATTTGGCATGTCACCTAGGACTTGGGGCAGAACAAGGGGTGTGAAACGGGCAGCCATCATTCTTGGTGGATTTGGCCTTGGAGGCGTTGGAGGAGTGTGCACAGTTTGCAAGGGGCCTGCACTTGGAGTTTGGGGCTGTGTTGCAATGTAATTATAGATTAGTCTATTAGCTCTTTCTGTCTCAAGGTCTACAAGAAATTGCAGATCGGGGATGGTGTTAGCAATAGCCCTTTCGGATTTAGAGTCAAACAGCGATATCTCAAATCATTCGTCAAACTCAAGCTCCTCAAGATACTCAAAAATTTCGGGACATGAATGGGATTTGAACACAGGGGCTATGGTGCTTTCTTGACGGAGGAGTCTTGGAATCAAATTGGGATTTTCGTAAATGTGAGGAGGGTCCGGGTCAGGATTTTCTCTGGTATATCGTCTCGAAGCCAGCGTGCTATTGGGATAAATCACAGGACACAACCAACTTACTCAGCCTTTCCAATCCTAAGCTCATCATCCGGAAGCCTAGAATTCTTATGAAACAAGGGGATTTGATTTTCAACTTGAGTTCCCCAGTATGGTCGCCACTATGTTGGCACCTAAATTTTCCTTAGGCTGAAGGAAGGCAAAAATTAGGGTAACCACAAACCACGCTCAGTCTAGTAGCTAGCCCTACCAGAGCAGGAGAGGGCTCTCTCTAAGTCACACTCAGCGAATGGATAGGAAAAATGGTCTGAGATGACTTACAATGCGATGTTTACCTTAGGCTAGTAAGTGAAAAAGGATTTTGGAAAAGATTTTTGAAAGTGATCGAGCTTCTGGGATGTATATGGGACTGGCGCTTAGCAAAGAACAGAGAATTCAGAATGAAGGCACAGATTATTATGTGAGGTGAGGTAGGTGGGAAGCGCAGCAATTTCAACTTAAGGTGACGCGGAGTGGAAAGATTGCTGAAGATGGTGAAAAGGGCATGGTCGCATGAATCCTTTTCAACAGAAGAATGACACTGCACATGAAATTTTCCCACAGGCAGAGCAATATAAATTGAATTCTACCTAATCTCACTTAGAAAATTTCATTGAAATGAAACACGAAATGAATTATGAAACATAACAAGATACATATGGAACATAAGAACACATTTGCTACACTCACAACCACAAGAATCTCATGAAACAGAGCTACTGCCTTTCATTAACTCTCTGTCAAAATATACACAGTGCAGAAACAAAGTTTCTTTCCCACAGTCTCCCAGAAGTTACAAGCCAGCCAACCCTTTGCAGATAACTTGTTTACAATATATAGAAAGTGTAGAGAAGAGATGGAACGCCCAGGGGTTGGGAAGTTACTCAAATCATTTCGAAAAGGAGATGGAGAGCCAACCATCAGCTATAGGTGCAACGCTCTCAAGCATGACATTTGACTGGGATGACCCTTTGCATTCTTTTGCCACTTGGATAGATGCCCACCTGGAGAGAAAATTATTTAAAATCCGCCCTTGGTGCCAAAAAACCGAAGAGTAGATGACCGGGCCCACTTGGAGAAGTCGCGACCCGAAATTTCGCGAAACGGGAGCAATTTGGCAGTTTTTTCCCCTGTGCACCGCGCCAAATTCCCTGTGCATCGCACCACTTTGGAGCCTGTTTTGGGGCACTTGTAGGTGTCCAAAATGTGCCCAAGTGGGCTTGTTGGAAAGCCTGTCCTGTCTACTTTCCAACCCAACTAGAATTTTTGAATTTGAAGCTCATTTGCCCCTCCAAAACTTCATTCTCCCAAGACTGCTTTTTGTGTGTCCAAAAAGTGGCAGAGAGGCCATTTTTGGGTGTTTTTTGACCTTTAGGAGACCCAAAACTTGTCAAAATTTCTTGCCCGGACACCAGTAGACATATTTTTCGATGCTGAATCCGAATATGCAAGCGGTTTCTCCATTGGAGCCCTAGAATTTTATCGTTGCGCCAGTGGCGCGGCGCACAGGGAGAAATTTCCTGTTTTGTGCCCAAAAAATTTGCCTGTGACCAAAATTTGCCCAAATTTTTTGAAATTTGGGCTGGAGGTTCCCTATGAAGTGCTTTGTTGTGCCAAGGAAGCCTCAGCCAAGATTTGAAGCCGATCTTGCTCCTTTTCCTCCTTTTCCCTTTTTGCCTCTTTTCTTGCTTTGCTCAATTTTGTCTTTAGGCTCCTGATTCTTGCCTTGGAACTCATGTTGCGGGCCTGGTAGTGATAATTCATGCACCTCAGCATGTCTTTCTCTCTGTTTTCTTTGTCCAATAGCCTCTCCAAATGCATGTTGACCCTTTCAAGGTTGGACTCCCGCTCTTCATTGATTTCTTTCTCCAAAGAGGTGAGTGGGACCCTTCTTCTTTGAGCAGCTTGGCGCTGCTCACGGATGCTCTGCAGCTCCATGATCGTCTGTTGGTCTTCAAACTGTTTGTTTCTCCGCTCTAGGTAGTTCATGTTCCACTTAGCCCTTTCTAAATCAATGGTCAAGTCTTCAATCTCTGATTGCTACTCTTTGATTATCTCTATAAGCTCCTCATTGGTGGGTTCTACATCTGTCTCATCATCCTGGAGGAGAACAAACTCGGTCTCAAGCTTGCCTAATGGCCCTTCCTCCTGCACTGACTCCTTGCCTTCACTCTGCTCCTGTGGCACTGATGTCGGAAGCGAGGCCCCTTCCACCCCGGGTGGAGATAACACTCGCTTTGCTACTGCAAACAATGATCTGGTGCCTTTCGCATAGCCTCTCTGATATGTGATGAAAACTGGCATGGTGGCAGTTTCATGGCTCTCAAACTGATGTGAAGGACTCTCCACCTCATGCTCAAACTGATGTGAGGGACCTCCTATGTCATGCTCGAACTGATGTGAGGGACCTCCCACCTCATGTTCTGCCTCTGATATCACCGGTGGAGTGCTAAAGAAATCACGGGAGATGAAGTCTTCCCAAGAAATACCCTACAATCCCAACTGATGGTCCATTAAAATCCGGATGAGAGCAAAATGATAGACATTGTTTAGTTGTTGTTGTGGGGTCCTGCACTGCATGAAGTTTTTCATCTTCTCAATGTTGTTGCAGATGAAAAATGGGAGGCTCATCATCCTCACCCTGGTGAAGTGCATGAGCAAGCGGATGTGGTAGGCATAAAGGCGTGAAAACCTCCCCTCGCAACTGAAATACTTCATGATCAATCTCATGACTGGGGCATACTCATCCCTCAAGAATCTGAATGGAAACACTCTGGTGAGCTGGCTCAAGCAGCTGCCCTTGATGTAAGGTTCATAGTGGTGCCTCTCCACCTTCTTTTTCTTATGCCACTACTCCCCAACGTTAGGTATCCCTATTGCCACTGATATAGCCTCCGGTGTCAAGGTGAAAGTGACCCCAGCCAAGACAGATTAGCCTCCCTGTAGATGAAGTGCGAAAAGGCGGGCCAACTCATGATGTACTCTGACATTTTCCACCTTTTGGCAAAATTCATAACATGCCAAGTGCTGGAAACAAGACATGGCAAGTGGGCATGCCTTCAGCTCTGTGAGGGTGTTGGGCTCGTCTCTGAGATGTTTTCCACTCCGGTGATGTCTCCTATGGGCCCTCTCTCCCGAAGATGTGTCACTGTGCGTATCCCCCTCATAATCTGATGAATTTTCTGATGCCATCACTGCTGCTTGTACCCTGATTTTAATGTTGTCCCCTAAATCCAATGACACTGATGAATGCTCTGAAAATCTGTCACCAAGGGGGCAATAAAATAGGGGGGTGTTAGGAGGGGAATGATGAAAAGGGGAATAGGGGTTTAAAGGAGAAATTTATTAGGGATTTGGGAGTGTTTGGGGTGTGGTTTTGATGGGGTAGGGTTTGGATATTATTGAGGTAGGAATAGGGGGAATAGATGAATATGATCACAGTGGAGCTAGGGTGATTATTAGGGAAAGTGCTACAGGGGAATTAGTTTGATAAGGGTAGGGTAAGAGCATGCTTTAGCAATAAGGTCACTGTAGCAAAACCCTAGCTTTTTTTACCCTTTTTGTGTCATGTTTGTTTGCTTTTTTAAAAAAATTTGCATTTGATTTATGGTCACCAAAATCATGTTTCTCTTTGAATTAAATGTCAATGATGAAGGTATTAGGGCCACTTCTCCAAATTTGAGGGCCATACATAAAAATTTGGGCGATTTGGTGGTTTTTTAGGCTCACAGGCCTGTGCGCCGCGCGCTTTGCCCAGTGCGCCGCGCGCCGGGTATGCGCCACGCCAGTGCAATGTTGACACTGTGGCCGGGCTCCCAGTGCACCGCGCACCCTGAGTGCGCCGTGCCACCTTGTGTGTGCGCCGTGCACTGTCAAACGACACAACTTTGCTTGGAACTCCAGGGATGGGTCTTAGTGGGGATTTCTAGGGGGTTTCCTTGGGAGACAAGGTGGCATGGAGGTGACACATGATGAGGAGTGAGGGGACAAGGGGATGGGAGCAACCTTGGTGGCATCTTCACAAATTTGCAAACCCCGTATATCATTTCGCTTCGATGATTGTTTGGATGGATGGCCAATGCGTTTAGATATCATTCAACACCTTAGAAACACCATTCATTGACCAAATTGATAGAGAAGAGGTTTAATTTGAGCCTACCTCTTGCTTTCTAGCCTTCAACCGGGATATAAAACCACCTTGCAAGTGTTTTTGAGCTCCCTGGCTGTGTGCGTCGTGCGCCAAGCCCAGTGCGCCGCACGCCCTGAGTGCGTCGCGCCCTTGTTGGTTTTGCACTTCGGGATGGCTGCCAATGCGTCGCGCCCTCTATGTGCGTCGCGCTCCTTGGTGTGTGCGCCGCGCCCTGTGGAAACCGGCTCTCCTTCGCTCAAACCCTTATGAATTTGCTCTTTCACCTTTCTAATTTCTCTCCAAACTTGCCAAAGCACAAATGGTTTTTGTTTTGGGCAAAAACATGTATATATAGGCTTTGGGAGAGTTGGGTTTAATTTTTTCTTCTTGTGAAGACCCACTTTCTAATGTTTGAGTTTTACACTTTTCATTGACTTTAAAACACTCTGCTTTTTCCCTTTTCTTTGAAATTTTGGCTCTCATGATAAAATTTTCGGCATTTCTTTGCGGGGACTATGTGACAAGGCCTCCGGCTTTGAAATCCATGACTGCATCTGAAAATGTCAACTGTCGATTTTTGGAAAATTTTGTCATAGTTGACCTTGTTTGACTTTTCTTCAAAACAGAGTTTTGAAGAAGAGTCGATGTTTCTTCAGGTGATGATGAATTTTTCTGAATCATAGCTGTATGAGGTCTCCCTCTGGCCTGCATGGCTTGTTCTGGACATGTTTTTTCAAAGACCACATTGATGATTTCCTAGACCCAGTAATAAAAGGACTTTTGACTTAGTTACCAGAGATTCCACAGTAAAAACCATTTTTTCGTCAACGTTTCAAATCCCAACCGGGATCCATCATTAGGACTTCTTGAATGCTTGGTAGCAGAAGAGCTAAATTGAGGGATTAAATAGTAATGAGGAGGGTAGATTTTGGGTTTTTGGAATGAGATGAATGTCGGCCTTTTTTTTTTTAATTAATTAATTTATTTATTAATGAGATAATTAATTGATTTTAATTTATTATGTTAATTATTATTATTATGATTAATTAATTAATTTTAATATTATTAATAAGTAATTAATTTTAATATATTAATCTTTATTATAAATATTTAGCGGTTGTTATACTAATACTACATATAGTCAATTAATATTTAATATATGTTAGTATATTATTATTAATTATAAAATAGTATGTGAAATAATCATTATTGGTTTATATTGGCATTTAATGAATAATAATATTTAGTATATTGTATTAATTTTTAATATATATATATATATATATATAATATATGTTAGAAAAATATTTATTATAAAGAAGTATGAGAAATATTTATTATTAATATATATTGGTATTTTATGAATGGTAAGTCAACCCACACAGAAAACTACCTCCACGCTGATTCCCACCATCACCCAGCCCAGAAACTTGGTGTTTTAAACACTCTTGCTATCAGGGCCCTTCGAATTTCTGACGCTGAGCATCTGAATGAAGAAAAGAAACATTTAGTTTCAACCTTTAAGAGTATAGGCTACAAAGAAAAAGAGGTTAGAAGAGCTATAGAGAAGGCTGAAAGAAGGATGCTATCTCATAAACCTAAGGCTCAAGACAAACCTCAGTTTGGTAGGGTTTTTCTACCTTATATTCATGGAGTAACAGATAAAATTGCTAAAATCCTAAGGAAGAAAAACATTAACACGCAATTCTCAGCACCTGGAACTATTAGGCAAGGTATGAGGTCTGTCAAGGATAGGATTGATAGACATCAGCTTAAGGGAGTCTATAAAATAGATTGTTCTTGTGGAAAAAGCTACATTGGTGAAACAGGTCGCTCCCTGCAGACAAGACTCAAGGAACATGGCGCTGATATTAGAAATGAAAGGTCTCGTACCTCGGCCTTAGCAGAACACTCCTCAAAAACAAAGCACCATGTCTGCTTGGAAAACGCCTCAATTATCGCAAGGGAAGAGCAGCATCATAGGCGAAAGATTAGAGAAGCTCTTGAAATTATCAAACATCCCCATAATCTTAACAGAGACAATGGTATGGAGATTAGTGGAAGCTGGCTTCCCCTAATCAGAGAAATTAAGGTCAACAATTCATCTTAGGCATAGCATTTAGTGGTAGATTTCCCCTTTCTCTCCCTCTCCCTTTCTAATATTTTGTAGTTAGTAGCGTTGCTATAGGTATTTAATTATGATAATATTAATAATAACTAGTACTTACTTACAATATTTACATTAGTAATTATGATAATGGCTATTATTATAAATAATTATAATGAGCTATTAATAAATCTATTAATTAGTTCAACCATTTATATAAAAATAAATCTATTAATTAGTTAAACTTTTTATTAAAATTAAAACCTTTGACATGAATTATCAATTATTATTACTAATTATTTATTATTTATTAATTAATTATTATGATTATTAATGTAATTATTAATATTAATTATTAGGTCTTGACATGATTTATCAATTATTATTATTAATTATTTATTATTGATTATTGATTAATTATTAATATTGATTTTTAATATTATTATTATTTAATTCTAATATAATATTTATGATTTTAAGTAATTTTAATATACAATACACTAATATTACCATTCATAAAATACCTATATATATTAATAATAAATATTTCTCATACTTCTTTATAATAAATATTTTTCTAACATATATTTTATATATATATATATAAAAATTAATGCAATATGCTAAATATTATTATTCATTAAATACCAATATAAACTAATAATGATTATTTCACATACTATTTTATAATTAATAATAATATACTAACATATATTGAATATTAATTGACTATATGTAGTATTAGTATAACAACCGCTAAATATTTATAATAAAGATTAATATATTAAAATTAATCAATTAATCATAATAATAATAATTAACATAATAAATTAAAATCAATTAATTATCTCATTAATAAATTAATTAATTAATTAATTAAAAAAAAAAAGGCTGACATTCATCTCATTCCAAAAACCCAAAATCTACTCTCCTCATTACTATTTAATCCCTCAATTTAGCTCTTCTGCTACCAAGCATTCAAGAAGTCTTGATGATGGATCCCGGTTGGGATTTGAAACGTTGACGAAAAAATGGTTTTTACTGTGGAATCTCCGGTAACTAAGTCAAAAGATATAAACCACAGATGTCTTAAATCCATAATAAAAGGACTGTGTCCTGCAATATGACCAGACCTTGACTATCATGAATTTCAGTGATTATGGACCAAAACCTGAACCAGCAGGGACCAGACATGAGGGAAAATGAGCAGCATGACTTTCTCCGTCAGATTCATGACATGTCCCTAGCGAAATGCAGCTGAGTGGATGGAGCAGGACACCTAGAATTGAAATACACAAAGAGCTTTGATCTCTGACGGAGGGCTGACCAAACCGACTCTAACAAGTTCTATGTCTAATCACAATTATAAACACATTGAAATACAAATCTTCAATCACTTTGCACAACAGAAATGTAACATCAGTGAAGCAACAAAGTACACAAGAAAAATATTTGACCCAAAACTTGTTTTTACTAGTGCTTCAATAAAACAAACATAGTGTTAAATTTTACACGCCCTCTCTACCAAGTTAGAGAGAATCTCCTTATATCTCGAGAAATGATGAGAGGTCCCACTATCGACCAACCAACTATCCCAAGTATCTGAAGGAGACGAACTATTCACATTGATTAGCAACATTATTTTCATACCTGGTATTTATTGACTTCATTTGAGGATGGTGGTATTCGTCACGATCATTTAAAGCATCTCTTCTTCTTTCATCTCTTCCATTACGATCATTCCTTTGGTCATATCTTATTCTTTCATTATTGAACCTGTTTTGGTTTCTTTGAGTGTTATATTGTGGAGCATTGTTCTTTTCAGGACAATCTCGAGCATAGTGACCTTTCTTATGACAATTGTAGCATTCAATCTGCGATGTTTATCTTTTATTCTTTTTCGTTGAATTTTGAGGAGGAGGCTTCCTTGAATTTGATGACCCTCTTTTTCCTTTCCTTTCACGCTTTTGTATCCCGCCCTTTGATATTTTAGTGAGTTTTCCAATGAGCTCATCAATTGACGAGAAACTATTGTTATTACTTATAGTGGTAATGAAGGTTTCCCAAATGGGAGGGAGACCTCAAAGAGTTACCACCACCAAGTCCTTGTCAGGCACAATTTCCCCAACTCTTTGCAATTGATCTCTAATATGAGATATCCTCATAATGTAGGATTGTACAGACTCTCCTTTATTCATCTCCATATCCTTAAGTTGATTTTTCAAGGAGATGATTTCATTTTGATTGTTGACTTCATACATGCCAACTAACTTATTATACATCTCCTTAGATTTTTTCAAATTTCCAACATAGGCAAGTAAATGATCTTGTAAACCATTGACTATAATTTTATTTTCTTTTAACTCTCCTTTCTTGTACTTGTTCTTGGAATCAATGAGGGAATTTTCCGGAGGCTCGGAACTTTCCCTTGAATGTACTACAAAACATCATTGTCTTGCGATATGATTTCCAACCTAATCTTCCATGCAACAAAGTTAGATGAGTCTCCCAACTTCTCATTTTCCTTGAAGTAAGAGGTAAACATCTTGACTTGATAAGATAGGATCCTTCAACTTTCCAAAGATGATTACTTCAACTCTTGTCTCCTTTGGGTTTGTCCTTCAGCTTAGCTTTGGTACCATGTTAAATTTTACACTGCTCTATGTTGTATCAATTACTTTAGCCCAATTCAATCTTTCAATTAGCAATATTTTCAACAATAATCACATTCTTCCAATCATCAATAGTAATTGATGATAGAAAAGAAAATGTAATGATAATAGGAGACAATCAACACATCAACAAGAGACATCGATTTGGTCAAAGACTAGGGAAAATCGCCATAAAGGGAGTTTGTTTTTGAAATTCTTCTTCTATTAAATTGTCATAAAATGTTTAGCAGAGAGTAAAATGAACCCAAATCCACAAATAATAACTCAAGTCAAAGTTTGACTTATCCAAGAGAACAACTAGCCAAAATCCAAAATATCAACCAATAGTCAAATTTGGTCAAATTCAAAGTACCAATACTTCTACACATTCGGCCTGTTCTGTGTGAAAATTCAGAATCCCGAATCCTATTGCCACAAATGGAAATTATGCTCCTAATTGTTAATTAAATTTAACAATTTATTTATTGTTTCCTACAACAAATACTGAATAACTCACACTGCAACCTACACAAATAAAACCACGGAATAATAAGCACTGGAAGAAATGCTAGCACACACACATAAATTTGCACAGTTATTTTTGGACCAATGTCCCTAGAAAAATCCAACTTGGGAAAATTGGTGCAATATTGGGGGTTTATTTTATTATGCAACAGTGAGATATGAGTACATCTATGGATGCCAAACTAGAAATCCAAACAAAAATAAAATATGAGTAAAGTACTGAAGGGAATTACCCTTCTCCCATAGGCCATCTCTGGCTAGACTTTCCCTATCAAAACTCGGCCTCCTGGAGCACTGCGTCAACCTCTGCGCTGTTCTGCGTAGATGGCTGGACAAATTGCTCTGGACTGGGCTCATATGAAGTCGTTTTGACTCTAGAACCCGAGAAAATCATCTCTTCAGCCCTCTAGGACTCCTTCTTGGCATCTGGAACTGAGAACGCATTTTTCTCCTCACCAAATCGATTTTTCTGACTAAAGCACTGCGTAGTCTCTCAACGTTGCCTCTCTAGGATAATTCGAATCACTTGCTACTACCTCCCCGTTTCTGGAAAATATTTCCTCCGGTTCACTGTCCATGCCCCTCAATCACTGCTTTGATCTCAGTGGCTCTCTCTCCCGCAACTGATTGCTACTACTCTAGAAATCGATCTGCTAAGAAATCGAACTGCTCAAGTGTTTTCTCCATCACCACATCAACCTCCTCTTATAATCCTCTACTGGAGCACCAACGACCAAGATTAAAACTTAATCAATGGCTAGGATCATCTCTCGATCGATTTGTGTGAGTTTCTAGATGATTCACTCCTTGACTTAATCAATACTGATTAATTAACCATATTCCCTAAGTTTAGACTTAAGAAATATTTGCAAACTGGTTAATAATATAGTTAAGTCATTTATAGGCGGAATTTCGAGAAACGATTTGTGGGTTTTGGAAATCTCATGTATTCTAGCCTCTCCACAAAATTTCGTGTCTAGAACACATCCAATGCTACAAAAAAAAAACACTCCCTATTAGCGAGAATGCATTCTAGTGCTACTGCACAACTTGTAGCAACACCATGTCTTTGCATCATCTCCTATCACACTATTGATGTCTTTCCATACTTCCCACCAACCACTACGCAACTTTTATATATGCTGCATATGTGTTGCTTTTGACCTGACTGAACTGCTCCCATAATTTCATATGCAATGCAATTCCCTCTCATTTGTTGTTGTTGCAACTGCAATATCTGCAACTAAAAAATATCCAAAATACTGAATCAATTGTTAACAGTATAATGCATCTGTCACATGCGCCTCTAACTACTGCTAGTATTTTCACTGTCACTGAAGAATCTATGTTGTTTCTAACTCTACATTGTGCCAACTGCAGTACTGCCAACTCTACACTGCACTCCCTAGCATCTGACTACTACTAGTCTCTACAACTCACTCTGGTATCTGACTGCATCAACTATCACTGATCCATACTGCTATTGAATACTATGGGCCCCCATAGCCAGGTATTGATCCATGAGGTGGACTCCTCAAGGATCATGTCCCTCTGTAGCACTCTAGGGCTACAACACCAAGTCACCCTACTTCATTCTTGGGGGTATATCAGAAAACATGGCGAAGTCTTCCTCCAGCCTGGAGGAAAGCCTATCAATATTTGTTGATGCTACCTGTTGGTCCTGCTTCTCCTCCTTTTCCTACTTCCTGAGAGGACACTGGGTACTGTGGTGACCAAGCTCACCACATCTGAAGCACTTTTACTTTGACAAGTCCTTCTTCTTCTTTCGTTGCTACCCTTGTCCCTGACTGGGACACTTAAATGTAAGGGCCACATTCTCCTACTCCTTCACTTGCCTCGATCTACTATTGCTGCCACTGATGGAGGCATTTAGAAGAGCTCGCCTAAATTCCTCTTGTTGTAGGTCATCCCCAATCATGTCCCACTCTGGTAGCTTGTCTCTGCCCAATATGCTTTGGACAAAGACTGGTCATTCCTCGGAGACACTGTTGAGTTGCAATCTCACAAGCTCTGTGGGTTGAGGTGTTGCCCCAATAGCTGACAACTGCTCCCGAACCTCCTGAATCCTAGTGAGGAAGGGGTTTATGCCTTCCCCCTTCTGCATCCGGATGAGCCTCAATTTCTCCTCTAAGTACATCTTCTGCTGCTCGGAAGTGCCCTGGTATAATGTGGTGAGAGTCTCCCACATCTCTTGCCATCCCTTTGCCAGATATGTGTGAAACAATGTGACCTCGAACACCATCAAGGATCAACCTCTTCGCCCACACCATCTCCTTTTCATACTCCTTCAGCTGATATGCATCTTGGGTAACAACTACCACTACATCTATGTATGTCTTCAAGCCAAATTCATCCAGAAGGAAGGACATCCTTACCTTCCAGGTGACATAGTTGGAAGCACTATCCAACTTGTCCTAATCTCAAATCCCAACAATGGCCATCTCAACAAAATCTCAAAAATCTCCTCTTTCCTTTTTCTCGACTATTGCTATGTTATTCACACTCCCTTCTGGAGTGAGAATATATTCTCACAACAATTGTCGATCTGCAAGGAAAAATCGAACTTCTTGAGACTATAAGTTCCCTGAGGAAAATTTTCCCTCTGTGTGTGCTCTTCTTCCACCCGACACTAGTTCTACTCTAGCAAACTGCTACAAAACTATTGTGTCAAACTAGAGATCTTCTCTGTGAAAACAGGGTTGCTCCCTCTGCCTCTGGAATCCCTTGATCTAGGGAGATCAAATTTTTCGGCCTCACACTCAAAAAATCGGATCTCGTCAAGAAATTCAGCCTCTTGGCCAAGGTGACTGTGCTGCCTCTGGGGTTTCGATATGCTACCCACAACAAAACTCCCTCTTCCTTTTCTATTGTGCTCTCTGTCTAATCATCTGCACTCTAATACCATGTGAAAATTCAGAATCTTGAATCCTATTGCAGCAACTGGAAATTATGCTCCTAATTCTTAATTAAATTTAACAATTTATTTATTGTTTCCTATAGCAAATAATGAATACCTCACACTGAAACCTACACAAATAAAATTGCATAATAATAAATTCTGGAAGAAATTCTAACACACATACATAAATTTACACAGTTATTTTTGGACCAATGTCCTTGGAAAAACCCAACTTGGGAAAATCGGTGCAGCAGTGAGGGTTTATTTTATTATGCAACATTGATATATGAGTACATCTATGGATGCCTAACTGGCAATCCAAACATCAAGAAAATCTGAGTAAAATAATTAAGGGAATTACCCTTCTCCCATGGGAAATCTCTAGCTAGACTTTCCCTATCGAAACTCGACCTCCTGGATCACTACATCATCCTCTGGGTTGCTTTGCATAGCTGGATGGAAAACTTGCTCTGGAATGGGCTTAGATGAAGTCATTCTGCCTCTAGAAGCTGAGAAAATCGTCTCTCTGCCCCTCTGGGAATCCTTCTCGGCCTCTAGAATTGAGAACGAATTTTTCTCCTCACCAAATCGATCTACTTGACTGAATCATTACGTAGTCCCTCAACGCTCTTTGGGATAATTCGACTCTCTTGTTGTTGCCTCCCTGGATTTTTAAAATATTTCCTCTGGCTCATTGTCCCTACACCTCAAGCACTACTTCGATCTCATTGGCTCTCTCTCCGAAAACTGATTGCTACTACTCTAGAAATCGATCTGCTAAGAAATCAAACTACTCAAGTGTCCTCTCCATCACCGCATCAACCTCCTCTTATATTCCTTTGTTGGAGCACCAACGACCAAGATTAAAACTTAATCAATGGCTAGGATCATCTCTGGATCGATATATGTGAGTTTCTAGATGATTCATGCCTTGACTTAATTAATACTGATTAATTAACCATATTCCCTAAGTTAGACTTAGGATATATTTAAAAACTTGTTAATAATCTAATTAGGTCATTTCTAGGTGGAATTTCCATAAATAACTTTTAGGTTTTGGAGAGCTCATGTATTGTAGCCTCTCCACAAAATTTTGTGGCTAGAACACATATAATGTTAAAAAACTAACATTTTGTACCTAGTCCTGTACCTTCGGCTTGTTCCACACCCATTTCTGTACAACAGTTCTACACCTTCGGCTTATTCTACACGCAATTCTGTACAACACTTTTGTACCACAGTTCTATACCTTCAGCCTATTCCACACCCAATTTTGTACCATGTTCTGCACCTTCGGCCTGTTCCGCATCCGATTTTGTACCTTCGCTAGAAACTTCAGATGTATTGAACCCAAGAAGAGAGAGAGAAGTGTGTGATGTGATGATCAAATGAGCTTGAGGTCACTTGTATTCATATGAGTTGGAGGAGAATTTTTCCTTAGGTTGACCATCAACAATTTTGACATTGTGAGTTTGATTTCAAAATATACTTTCCCATGTCCAAATCAAGTGCTTCAAAGGTCAAAATTAGTCCTCTCAGAAAGAGGAATCTAGTCCCATGGTTGGAAATTTTCATTGAGATTCCAAATTAACACTCACTGTCATCTAGGGAGAAATTCCAATTGCAACATGTAATCATCAAAGGATTTTGTCATCAAATCATGATCCATATTTGCCTGAATCTATCTGTTGAAGCATTCTTGAATATAAAGAAGAAGAATCATTGGGGAGCTACAACTACCACCCTCTTGGGAAAATGAGGAAGGTGCTATGGGACACTCTCACATAGTCACCTCATAGGGGAGCATACATCTTCCACTCTATTTTGAGCAATAGGTGATATATATATATATATATATATAGATAACATCTCATCCATCCTATTGAGCATTGATCTTCACAACAATGACCTTTAAGAGTCATGTGGTAGAACAACTACATCATAATCGAGCTTGGGTGAGATACCTGACTTACCAAAGGTAAGGATCACAAACCCCCAAGTCTCCTCAACACGTTGGCCAGAGGGGGAGGGAAAATCCAAACAAGCTCAACTTGTGGCTATGATGCCAATTGGGGTATACTCTACTAGACCAATATAGGGGAGATTCTTGATCAATCGCACCCTATGGTTGATAGATAATGGTGATACCATATTTTCCAGAGATCCCTCAACCACAAGAGCCCTCAATGCTCGATTCCTTCCTTGGGGAGCTCAACCAAGGGGGAAGAGTTATGCTTAGTGTTCTCGATCAGCGATGCCCCTTATAGGGAGGGGTCACATCCATCAATCCAAGTTGCTCTATGAAGACCAAGAAATTCCCTTTCGATAAAGCCTTGGTAATAATATCTGCAATTTGTTCATCTGTCGATGTGTAATGGAGTCTAACAGCTCCTCTTTGTACTATGTCTTGAATATAATGATAATTGATCTCTATGTGCATGGAATTGTCATGGAATACAATATTTTCTACCAATCGAATTTCGCTCTTGTTGTTGCAATCTATCATAGTGGCGTTTAGGACTTACTTAAAGAGATTCCTCAACCAAATTGCTTCGCAGCTAGCCATGTTAGCGGCAATATGCTCCGTCTTGATAGTACTCAATGTTATGGATTTTGGTTTCTTTCTCATCCAAGATATCATGGCAGATCCAAGACTAAAACAAAAACCTAAAGTACCCTTCCCGTCAATAAAATTTCCTACCCAATTGGCGTCGGTATATTCGTGAAGTTGAACATCTCCAGCAGAATATCTCAAACCAAGGGTGATCGTCCCATGCAAATATCTCAGAATATGTTTGGCAACAACCCAATGTGTGTGGAGAGGTTCGGTCATGAATTGAATCAACGTGTTCATTTCATAGCATATGTTCAGATGAGTGTTTACTAAGAACATTAGAGCCCCAATCAACTGTCTATACTCGGATAGATTTTCCAAGTCAAGTCTTGTAGATTCTTCACATAGCTTCTTGAAATTCATTTCCATTGGTGTGGTCGGGAACTTACATTCTATCATTCCAAATCTTTGCAACAACTTCATGACCTACTTTCCTTGCAAAATGAAAATTTCACCGGGCCTTTGCCACACCTCAAGGCCTAGGAAGTAGTGCATGAGTCTAAGTGTAACAACCCCTAGTTGATTTCCTATGTAAATAAATAAAAATAATAACCAAGGTCATGGGACACGTATTCCAACATGAATGTTGGGAAAAAACATAGTGATGGGTATCACTAGTGATTTATTTATGGCTATGGAAATTGGCAAAGACAAAGTGGCATTTATTGTCATTTTATTTATGAAATAATGGAAAATAGGAGAAAAGGAAGGAGAAAGGTCACAAAATTGCATGTGAGGAAAATTGAAGCAAAATTAAGGAAAAATGAAGAAAATAGAGGCCTCAATAATAAAAAGGCTTATGAGGACCAGTTCACAGCTTTTGCCAGTTTTGGTTTAACCTTTTGTCAATTTTAGTTGGGAGCTCTCTCTCTATTCTCCCTCTCATACTCTTACACACTTAGAGAAATATTGGAGCATTGTTTTAGCATGCTTAGAGCACTCTAGTTTTCATTATATTTGGAGAAAGAAGGCAAAGAAAATTAGGAAAGTGTAAGGGAATAGGTGGATCAAAAAATAATGATGGATTGATTTGTAGGTAACATGTTGCATGTGATTTTATTGTTGATTATGCATGCATGATATATGCATGTTATTATCTGGACATGATCTTTCATTAGCATGGAGGATTTCCTAGATTGACAGTGGTTTTTCATAGTATTTCCATTTCCTGGATAGGCATGGTGTTGTGGATTTTTCCATTGATTTGTTTTCTGATTGGTGCTTGTAATTCCTGATTTTTGTGGGTTGGAACAAACACCCTGGAAAAACTTGGGTTAAGTTACTAGTCCTGGAGCCTAGGTTGGAAAAATGCTCTAGAGCCCTTGGTGGGTTGAGATATTGCTCCTGGAACTGGGTTGGACAAACCCTCTGGAGCCTTGGAAGGTTGTGGCTTGAGTTATTAGTTCCTAGAGCCTTGGACAACTTGGGTAGAGACCAATTTGGTTGGTGTTACTGATGTCCGACCATGAGGTGGAATCATTGATTTATGGTTGAGGTGGTTTGGTATCTGGAAGTCCTGATTTAGTTTTTTTTGGTTTATTTGATGAGATCCCACATTCACCCTTGGAATATGACACAATGGTGATTGGTTGAAAGAGAGATTTGGCTCAATCCAATCTATGGTCGGGTGGTATGTAGCAGTTTCAGACTTGGTATTGCCTATGTTAATAAGAGCTATTATTCTATTAGGATTCGTGTATATTTATTAACAATGTTTTGGTGATATTGTGGATGTGTTGCCATGGTTTATATGCTGGTTATTTTCTGGTTATATGTTGTTCATAAGATGTGTATCTTTTGTGGCTCTTGTCATGAAATGTTTAACTATTAATGAGTGATAAATGTATGGACTAATCAATAGTGTTGCAGCTATGTGGAGAGGGCATAAAGCCTTCTCGGTGATTCTTAGATGAATATCAGCCTTTTTGGATCATATATGAATTTATGACTTGTAGCTTACTTGTTTACAATATGATTGATGAAATGTCTGTCATGTTCTAGGTAGTATAGGTCAAGTTCTACCTGCGAACTTGTATGTCTAGCATTGTTTCCATTCCATTATCTATTCTGAGAAGTTACAAGAAGTTCTAGGCAATGGTCTGGAGGCTAACCTAGAATCTAGGCTCAGATCTCGTGACCACATTCTCCTAACTAATAAATTTGGGTTGCAACCGCATGGATGTAGGCTTATGCACATAGTTGGAGGCTTCTAACCACATGGGAGGGCTTGTTGTGGGAGCAATTGGGGACCCAAGTCAGAGAAAAGGGTGTCCAGCTCAAGGTTTGTCCACTTGGGGTGGTTACTCAACCCCTAAGTGACCTGTAGCCCCTGCAGGATGCACTGAGTTGTTCTTTTGTCTTCCGTGGTTAGCCCCACTTCCTTAATGGAACCTAGGAGGTGAGGTCATGTCATAGTAGCTCCTCCTTTCATGTTTAACCTAGTAGGTTGATGAAACTGGGTAAATGTGGGAGGGGTGGTTACAGAATGGTATCAGATCTCCTAAGTTCAACACTTGGAATGAATTGGTGGAATTTGTTTGTCATGCATGCATGTTGGTTGTATTTGTGTCTATTATGCATGCATGTTGGTTGTATATGTGTCTGTTATGCACGCATTATGATTGTCATTTTTGTAAGTAGTGTCATCTTGTAGAGGTCAATGATGTTGATTTTGAGATGATTGATATGTTGATATGTTTTAAAGTAGAGATCAGAAGTTGTAAGGTGGATAATGAAAAAATAATTCAATCACAAGAAATACTTGCTAGGGCATAGGAGAAACAAGCAGAGGTTAATGCAGTGATCCTTCAGAGTTTGTCAGATTTGCAGAGACAGGGATCACTTAGGGTTTGTCATAGACAAGAGGAAAGGACCAATGTGGCATATGGAATAAGGTATCAATTATGATACAGGTTTGATAAGGATGATACAGTCAAAGATGGTAGGTTCTTGGATACACCTGACAAGAGGGGTAATGACCATGGATTCTATTCTAGTTCTAGTTTATAGAGATAGCATCGTCATCACTGTCATCATACATATAGGAGGAGTAAGAAGCATTACTTTCCAGAGGATTTCAAGAAAGCAAAGCCTCCTACATTTGATGGAGAAATGAAGAAGTCACATGATGCAAAATCTTGGTTTCTTGGGATGAGTAAGTTCTTCATATTGCATGATTATAACTACTTTTAGTCTTAAAGGAAGAACGGACATTTGGTGGGAAGATGTAAAGAACGTCAGAGGTATTCTAGAAGAGGAGTTGACTTGGATTGAGTTCGAGAGACGTTTCGGGAAGAAGTATCTATCTAAAAGATACTACAATGACAGGGAAAAGAAATTCTATGAGTTGAATATGGGATCTATGACCGATGAGGAGTAAACTAGTAGATTCTTGGATTTGTTGAAATATGTGCCTTATCTTAAGGATGAGAAAGAAAATATTTATAGATTCATCAGTGGATCATCGGTATCATTCAAAGACATGATTGAGTTTGATGAGCCTAGATTGCGCATTAGAAAATTGAAGCATTGTTATGAGCAATCAAAGAGAAAAAATGAGTCTAAGCACACACACACAAGAAGTTCAATGCAGTTGACAGGGGACAGGGATTTCATTCTTGTTGAGAAATATAGGGTAATGATAATTAAGATATTTCTCTTCTTGATAATTTCTTGTGATATGATTTTATTTCTTGTATTTTGATCTTCTCTTTGTTATATTATCAATGTGTTCTTTTCATCAAGACAATTACCAAATGAACAATATCAAACAAGAGATAGTATGTAGCTTTTTATCCAAGGCCAAAACCTCTCACTCTTTGAGAGGAAAACCCAATCAGAAAACTATTCTTATAGATATTCAATTGATGAATACCAAGACCATGACAAAGACCCTTAACTCTAGAATCCTCCAAGATCCTTGTCACTGACCTTGATGTTCTGCATCTTCCCTTTCTCAGCTTCCTTCTTCTCTTGAAATTTTCTTCTCAGCTTCCTCTTAGAGAATCTTAGTCTCTATTCTTCCACACTACTCTTCTCGACTTCCTCTAGAGAATCTCGGTCTCTACTGCTCTTCTTGGCTTACCCAGAGAAACTCGGTCTTCTAGGTTAGCCCTAGATTAGAAACCCTGTAATAATGCTTATCCTCAGCTTTCTTATTGCGATATCTATGCCCAAACAAGATCACTTTAATGCAGCAACAAGTTCTACTTCGATCTTATCTTGATGCCTTTAGTCCTTCTTCTTTCGCACGTGGGAGAGTATATGACCCAAGATAAAACCCCAGAAGAATCCTTCCTTCACTATCCCTTCTTCACACTTCTTCTTGTAAGTTCTTCTTCACACTTTTCTTCACCGAATTGCTTGCTCCTAAGTGAGGCTAAGTGTGGCTATTTATACACACTTTCTCATGTCCTTTAGGCTAACATGATCACAAGGAGGAAGGTCGACATCATCTAGAAAGTCCTTCATTCGTTGTAGGCCGACTTGAAGAGGAAAAGTGATAAGGTATTAGAGGAATACTTTTCATAGACAAGTGTGACTCTTTACAATGTGTAACATGACTTCATTACATGACAATGACTCTTTTATTCTTTTATGACTAGATGAAAAAATTCCCAAAGGCTCTCAATGGGAGCCTTAACTCAAAAATAAATTTTCTTGCTCATGAAATCCATGATGCAAACATTACAATAAATTTTATTTTTCTTCTTTTCATCTCTTTACATAAAAAAATACAATTACATGTCATTATGAAGACCGAACCTAGTTACACTTTTCAACACTCCCTGTTAACTAGGGAGGTATTCATAATGGTACTTGGTCATTCTCAATCTGAAGAATTTCTCATAAGAAGAATCAGATTGGTAACCCATTTGTTTAGCATCATACCATGAAACATTGTCACATAGCAAGACCTTGACTAATAGCTCCATCTCTCCATAATATTTGAGCTCAATGTTGGAGAGTCCAATGATTTGTAGACACTCTAATCATTGTCTCTCTTGGAACATACCCCACCCGGTTTCTCAAGGTGTGTTCCATGAGGACTATTCTTACCTTGGATTCCCAGTCCTCAGAGAATATCATTACTCCATGACTACTCTTATCTTGGATGCCTTATCTCATCCTCATAGAGTATCAGATGCCAAATGATTACCCAATCCTCTCATTTTGTCTTCCTAGGTGAAGACTAGAATGATGTGTCTATCTCCCCTCTCAATTAGAGAGGACATATCTATTCCAAAAAAGAAATTTACTCATTCCTATATAAGGAATGTACCTAAGCTCCCTCCTTTAGGAATTTCCAAGTTTCTTCCAAGTAAGAAACTTCTCAGGCTCCCTCTAAAAACAGGGACCTACAACAGATCCTCAGGTGGAGATGATGGGACAATCAGCTTCTTGAAGAACTCTTTCCTTCGATGCCATGAATTTCATCTTTTTCACGGAGTCTTCATCTTTTTGGTACTTCTTCATAGGTCACAGATCATCCATCACTTACATTCATGATTTAGTCATGTCATCATTTCTTTCATCAGAAAGTGATGCATCAGTTTACATCTAGTATTGTTTCATGTCATGCTGCTTTCTTCATACCATTTTCTTTGGAAGGATCTTACATCCTTCTGCATGGTCCTCTAGGAAGACATTCACAATTCTTCCTTTGGAAGTATTGCATAAGCCCATCCATATATTTGTTCAAAAATAAGAAATGAACACTTAAATCAAAATTATCTTTGTGATGGTCTTTCATCATGACATCTTCCAGTTTGCATCATCATCCTACATACATGTTGACATATCTCCCAAAGATACCCATTGTCAAGGGTCTCCATCTTTTTTTTTTAGACTTTCATTAGAGTCTTCATATCTTTATGGGAGATTTCCTAGTCAAAACTTCTTGGTCTTTTGAATGTTGATTGCCTCTACCATGGTTGCATATCTTATGATCTCTTCCTTCCTTTCCTCACATATTTTATTTTCGGGAGCTTCCAATCAGAGTTCCTCAATTATAGTCAACTACCTTATACTCCATATGAGGAAATATTATTTTGATTTCATCTAATTAAATATGTGAATCATATATTCTTGCATCCCTTCAAGGGATGAAATCCTTTCTATGATCATGTCTCTGTGATCCTTGTTATCTGCATTCATATGACATGACTTCCATAATATCAATTATGAGCATACATACCTCATATTTCTTTTGGATCATCCAGACTTCCTGTAGCAACTTATTTTGAATGAAAGAACTTCATTCCCTTGATCTGCTTCACTATCAAGTTGTCATACCATCATTCTATGAATTCCACAAGATTGGAATTCTTGAAGAAACACTTGCTTTTCTCTCTGATCGGTGAATCTTACAATGAAGATTCCATCAAAGAATATTGAGGACCTTGCATATCCTACCCTGTAGATGTTTCCTTTTGACAGATGTATGATAGCCTTTTTTTTTCATATGAATTCTATAAATATCACTTGAGATTGAAATGAGATTTCCAAGAGCTAAATCCCACACACTTTACTTCCATAGGTTTTTTTTGAGACATTCATCATGTAATATATGTCACGAGCTCTTACTTCTAATGCTTCTACCATGATTTCATTCTACTATGATGCATCCTATCTTATTTGCCATGTTTCCTATATATAATACAACATAAGAGTACCTTTTAATGAATGAGATTCTCTTAGTCATAGTAGAGATCTTTCACTTCCTCCTTCTTAGGCTTCTTTGTATCACGCTCTTTTACATCTTCGGTAATATGATCTTCTTCCTTATTCCTCTTGTTAATATCCCTTTTAAGCCTAGGAAAATATCTTCGATAGTGCCCATATTATTGAAATCCATAGAATTTTACTTTAGCCATCTTCTTCTTCTTCTTTTGAGAACCGAATTTTCCAAATTTTCATTTTCTTCTCTACATAGCAGCATATGCTTGATTCTTCTCATTTCTTCCTACATCTGAATTTGCTTTCAGTTTGGTTTCTTTGATATTGCATAATGACCATAGATCTTCAAAGGGAGTGGCTTATTTCTTCCCATAGATACTTGAAGTGAAGTTGCCCCATTCCTCCAGTAGTGCATTCAACACTGTAGTGGTCATTTCTTTGTTAGACATTATTTCACCCAGGTCTTGAAGTTGATCTCTTATCTCAGAAATCCTTATAAAATATGAGGTTATTCCTTATTCCCTTGAGATATTCAATTTGTAGAGTTCTTGTCTTAGAGAGATTACTTCTCTAACAGTACTTACAGAAAATAATTCTACCAATTTGTCATATTTAAATTTTGCAGTGTCTAATTTTGATACATATGGGATGAGAGAGTCTTTGATGGATTCTATAAGAATCTGTTGGGCTCTTACTTCCCCCTTTATGAATCTAGCATGTGCTTGAGTATATTCTTTGGGAGGTTGAGTTATTGACCCTTTGATGTGGTCCATGAATTCATTATCAATGATATTTAGGTATGTTCTCATATTCCATGCAAGGAAGTTTGCAACCCCAACTAATTCGTTGCCTTCTAAAAAGACATTTTGATAGTATCAAATGAATTCATAAACTTACTTGAGCATTTTTTGTTTGGTTCCTCCTTAATCTTGATGTTGATAGAATATTACTCCCTGAAATATTGAGAGAGATTTTGCTTCACGATCCTTCTTGAATGTTCTAGCCTTCTTTAGAGGAAAATCTTGGAAATGATTCTAGGGTTTTGGTCTTTTCTTCTACTTCCTTCTTGTGTATGATTTTAAAGACTTATTTCTAGAGTAGATTTATTTTATATAGGGTTTCGGTATGTTGAATATATTTATCTCTTTCTTGGTGTCCTTTTACTTTCTTTTCTCCTTCTTTGAAACTTGATTCTTGTGTGTCTTCTTGATTAAATGCCCCTTCTTGACTTTAACACAAGCTTTGATACCATGTTGAGAAATCTAGGGCAAGGATAATTAGGAGATTTATATTCTTGATAATTTCTTATGATATGATTTTACTTCTTGTATTATTAGATTTTCTTCGTTATATTATCAATGTGTTCTTTTCATCAATACAATTACCAAATTAACAATAGAATAAAAGAGCCACAGTTGTAGGCTTGTTAGCCAGGGCAAAAACCTCTCACTCTTTGAGAGGAAAACCTAATCAGAAAATTATTCTTTTAGATCTTCAATTAATGAATACCAAGACCATGACAAAGGCCCTTGACTCTAGAATCCTCCAAGACCCTTGTCATTGACCTTGATGTTCTGTCTCTTCCCTTTATCGGCTTCCTTCTTCTCTTGAACTGCTCTTCTCGGCTTCCTCTGAGAGAATCTCGGTCTCTATCCTTCCACAATGTTCTTCTCGAATTCCTCTAGAGAATCTCAGTCTCCACTGCCCTTCTCGTCTGACCTAGAGAAACGTGGTCTTCTAGGTTAGACCTAGATCAGAAACCCTAGAAATATGTTTCTCCTTGACTTCCTTATTACGAGATCTATGCCCAAACAAGATCACTTTAATGCAGCAACAATTTATACTTCGATCTTCTCTTGATGCCTTCAATCCTTCTTCGTTTGCACATGGGAGAGTATATGTCCAAAGACAAAACCCATAATAATCCTTCCTTCGTTATCCCTTCTTCACACTTCTACTTGTAAGCTCTTCTTCGCACTTCTCTTCACTGAATTTCTTGCTCCTAAGTGAGGCTGAGTATGGCTATTTATAGACATTGTCTCATGTCCTTTAGGTCGACATGATCACAAAGAGGAAGGGTGACATCATATAGCAATTTATTCATTCGTTGTAGGCCAACTTGAAGAGGATAAGTCACAATGTCTTGGAGGACTACTTTTCATGGACAAGTGTGACTCTTTACAATGTGTAACTGATCCAGAATGGATCCAGCATGGCCTCTAAATCTAAAGTCTTCAAATATAGGTGAAAATGGAACAAGGTTGAAGATCTCGTTGAAACGAAGCTAATGGTGCAAACCGCATGCAAATCTGATTTTGGATAAGGAAATGGGAGCCAATTAAAAGATTCAACTCAAAAGGTCAAAGCCTATGTCAGCAGGACATGTGGCAACTCGGGAAAGAGTCGCAGGTACTTGATGATGTCAGCACAACAGATGATGTGGCAGTCTATGATTATTTTAGACTTTAGGTGATGGGGAGCATCAGTAAAGAACAACGATCATCCAATCAAAGGAGATCGACGAATATCGCATCGAAGCATGCAAGCATGTCATCTGGAAAAATGGACGCAATATATTTATATAAAAAGAGATAAACACTTTGAGTTCCGGCAAGAGAGTGGTAAATGTTTTATCGTGTTCCCTCAAGGTAGGAAGTGGTTTTAGACTAGGACCACGCAATTCCACTTAGCGAGTGACACGTAGCCTCCCGAAAACCACTTTATCGCGTGCCTTTGGAGAAATAGCAAACGTGCTAGTTGGAGCGCGAGACTGTGCGAAAGTTGTCGGATTATTCAAAGCAGATAAATGGTGTCAGTTGTCCAGATCAATTGAGGAGTGGGACGCGACAGATGTCAGATGGGTTTTTCTCGAGATCAGCGTCTAGGAAAGGCTGGACGGTCAAGGTCCACCCACGCCCGCCGGTCCTTTCGTTTTAATCCTGTTTCTATTATAAACATATTTTTTCTACATTTAATGGAAATTGTAACTAAAACGTGTTATAAAAACACTGTAATACAAAAAGTTGACAAGGGGAGTGTATTGTGAACCATTCCAATGGGTTTGGAGGTCAGAGTGACCAGTACAGTCGTGTTTATACTCATTTCGACTCGGGGATTCGAGCGAAACTCAGTGGTGAGATCCATTTCTATGTTTGAGACTCTGTTTTAGAGCTCACACATATAACAACCATTTTGAAGACATAATATAGAGGTCAGCACTAGAAGCTAGGACCAAGAGACGTAGCCAAGAAGTTTGGTGAACTCCTTTATCATTTCGGTTGTGTTGATGTGTTATTATTGTGTTTTCTAATTATTTAATTGTTTGTATTATTCGCAATATTTTCGATCCATTGCACTAAGTAATATAGACAACTCCACACATAAGTCTGTAATACCTTTTCAATTTCAGATCAAGTGGTATCAGAGCTTAAGGTTTTTAAGGTTTGACAAGTTTGTGTAGAGATTTGAATGCTGACTAGGTTAAGGCTCGAACAAGGTGAAGGAGAACTTGTTGAGGCAAATCCAGAGATTGGAAGGGTCTATTCACGAAGAAGGATGGCAGATGAAGCTCCACTTGGGTCAAAATCCTAGTTCTTGGACAACTTCATGACGATATGTGCCATGGTGGAAGAGATGTATCATGAGTTTAAGAAGGGTAGAGGTGAAGGCACTTCATCACCTAGACCAGACAAAGGAGCAGAGGAACCTTTTCTCTTTGTCCCTCCAGAGAAAGAAGAGAAGGAAGATAAAGGAAAAGGAGGAATGCAGCCTCCACCATCTCCTCCATCATCACCATCATTGTCATCATCATCATCTTCTCATAAAACTAGTTCTTCTAAGAAGAAGAAAAAGAAAGCCTCTTTGATCAAATTAGATGTAAAGTTTGATTTTCCAATTTATGATGGAGAACTTAATGCAGAAAAGCTAGATAATTGGATAAGGAAAATTGATGTATATTGTAGGGTGCAGAAATTCAATTCAGAAAGGAAGAAGATTCAGCTGGCTAGCCTTCGTCTTGGAGGAACCGCACTTGTGTGGTGGGAAGGCAAGACACAAGAAAATCTTCAAAACCATGGTAAAATCATTTCAACTTGGAATGAATTTGTTTTGTGCCATTAAAAAGAAATTTTATCCTTTAGCTTACATGCAACAGACAATGATGAGTTGGCAGGCACTTTCAATTGAAGGGTCAATGTGTACAGAGTTATACTCAGGAATTTCGAAAAAGAACTTTAACATTAGGTATTTCATTGGACTCACCAGAGACATTATTAAAATATATAGGTGGTCTTCATAGTTATTTGAAGCATACTATACTTATGTTTAATCCCACTAGCTTAGATGATGTATTAGTCAAGTGACTCATCTAGAGGCTAGAGGTAAAAATGTAAACCCAGATATTAGGAAGTCATCCAAATCTTTTGAGAACAAGAATAAAGGAAAGAAGAAACTGAAATGGAAGGAGAGAAAAACAAACACAGTAAAGAAGGATAAACCTTCATGCACTCATTGTAAGAAAGAAGGACATGATGAGGCACATTACTGGTCTTTGCATCCAGAACTGAAGCCTAAGAAGTTCGGGGGTAAAGAGAGAAAGAATGTTGTTGCTATACATAAGGACTTGGGGTCAGAATCAGGTGATGAAACAATAGTTATAGCCACATGTATAAAAGGTAAAGATTCTAAAGCATCTACAAGTAATTCTTCACATTCTGTTGATAATGAAAGTAATGAGAGGAAAATAAATGAGCTATTTCATATTCGAGTCATTTCCAAGCACACTAAAATTGATACTTTATTTGATAGTGGGTCACAAGTAAATTTAATTTCTGAAACAATTGTAAAGAAGTTGGGTCTAGAAACAAAACCTCATAAGAAGCCATATCCATTAGGTTGGGTGTGTGATAAAACAAAGCTACAAGTTATGAGACAATGTAAACTTCGGTTTGTTATTGGGTCAACATTTGTAGGTGAGTTTGAGTTAGACATAGTCCCATTGGACATATGTGGAATTGTTTTAGGGAGTCCATACTTGTACGATAGAAAGGCTATCTTCTATCGGGATGAAAATAAGTATCAACTCACTAAGTATGGAATTGAGTATATTGTAAGAGCTCATAAAATTAAAGATAACTTCTCTCTCATAAACTCAGGATAGATGAAAAGAATAGTCAATTCAAGTAAGAAATTTTTACTAATGATTGTAAAGGCAAAGGATCCTGATAAATCCAATGAATTCCAAGGTTGTAACCCTAGACAGAAAGAAGATTTAGTTAAAGTTGTTTCTAATTATGATATTATGTTTTGTCAGACCAGGCAGTAACTCCTCAAAATCAATTCGTTTTTATTCATTCAGGTTGGTATTTATTATATACATGATGGAGAGACTGTTCACTTCATCTCCTGATGACTATTCATATTTCTTATTATTTATTTACATCAATTACACTTATTCACCCAATCCTGATGATTAGGTGTCAAGATTACCCCCCTTAATCTGAAGGGATGTTGGTGAGTCCAAGCATCGTTCTGAATCGCTCAATCTTTTCTCTTCTAAGCGCTTTGGTGAAGATGTCTGCAATTTGCTCATTTGTGGAACAATGGCAGAGATGGATTGTTTTTGCCTCAACATGATGTCAAATCAAATGATATTTAGTATTGATGTACTTCGTTCGATCATAGAACTTTGGTTCTTGGCCAACTTTATTTCCGAGGTATTTTCAATCATGAGTGGAGTCAATTGTACTTGTTTTACCCGCAAATCTTCAAGAATTTCCCTAAGCCACACAATTTCTTTTGTTGCCTCAGCTGCTGCCACATATTCTACTTCTGTTGTGGAATCTGCTGGAACTGATTGTTTGCGTGATCTCCAGGAGACAGCTCTTGATCCAAGACTCATAGCATAACTTGAAGTAGATACCCCAGTTTCTTTGTCTCCATCAAAGTCTGAATCAGATTATCCAATCAAACTGAAGTCGTCCACCTGTGTGTACTTGATTCCAAAGTCTTGAGTTCCCTTCAAGTACCTTAGAACTCTTTTTGCAGTAGACCAATGTCCCTTACAAGGCTTTTTCATAAACCTGATAGGATTCCAACAGCAAACGAAATGTCTGGTTTGGTAGTAGTTAGGTAGTTGAGACTTCCTACAAGTTGCCTATACTTTGTTGCATCCTCAAATTCTTTTCCTTCAATGGATGTGAGCTTTAAGTTTTGTTCCATTGGATTAGTAAGAGGATTGCATTCAGTCATGCCAAACCTGTTCAACAGATCTCCAATGTACTTATTTTGAGAAAGAATTATGGACTTTGGATGTTGAGTTACTTCAATACCAAGATAGTAATGAACATAGCCCAAATCAGTCATTTCAAAACCTTTCCTCAATTCCTTCTTTATGGATGCAATGTAGCTTTCATTGTTCCCTATCATCAAAAGATCATCTACATATACCACAAGATATACAACTGTTTTTCCAAATTTCTTGACAAATAAAGTTGCATCATCAAGATCATAATGTTTGAAATTGAGTTTCAGAAGATGCTCATTTAGTTTTTCATACCAGGCTCGCAGTGCTTGTTTGAGGCCATACAGGGATTTCAAAAGTTTTCATACTTTATGTTCATGTCCTTTCACAGTAAATCCTTCAGGCTGGGACATAAAAACATTCTCTTTTAGATCTCCATTCAAGAAAGTAGTTTTTACATCCATTTGATGGACTTTCCAACCGTTCTGAGCTGCTAGGGCAAAGAGTGTCCAGATGGTAGCCCATTTTGTTGTGGGGGAAAAAGTATCCTCGTAATCAACCCCTTCCTTCTGTGCAAAACCTTTTTCCACAAGCCTAGCTTTGTGCTTGTCAAGTGAGCCATCAGCTTTATACTTGTTCTTGTAGACCCACTTGCAGCCAATTGGTTTGGTTCCTAATGGAGGATAAACCAGCTTCCAAGTGCCATTCTTTATCAGGGCATCATACGCCTTTTGCATCGCTTCTTTCCATTCATCATGAGAAGCAGCTTCTTTGAAGGAATTCAGTTCGAAATCTATAGAAAAATTCAATTCACAGTCATAAGAAACATCCATATTAACAGGTGAAGCAGAGTCATCTACATCACCTCCATTTTGCCAGTTTGAATTTCTAGTTCCTGTCTTTCCTACCTCATCAGGATGAACACTTTCAAGTGTCTTTGTTAGCCACTTTGGGGGACCTTTCTCAGATGGTCCAGGCTGTTCCATTGATTGAGTTGGGACAGAATCATGATTGAGTCTCCCAATTCTATCAATCACATCACTTAAAGTATCATCCATTTTTTGAGTTTCATGCGAGGGAGAGAGTTCTTTAGAAGAAGATTCCACAAGTTGATTTAGTATAGGAATCCCCCCTTCAAGATGTGGAATCTGATTATCAAATTCTTGAAATGATTTTGAATCTATCCAAGCGATCAAGTTGCCGCTCAACAACATTGTCAGTTTTGGATGATTCAAGAAAGATTACATCTCTAGATACAACAAACTTTTTATTGACTTCATCATAGAGACGGTATGCTTTGGAGGTGTTTGAATACCCCAGGAAGATACACTTACAACTTATTGCACCAAGTTTGTTTCTATGTACCTTTGGTATCAAGGCATAACAGGTGGAACCAAAGACCCTGAGATGCTTTACCGAAGGAATGTGCCCATACCACATTTCATAGGGAGTCTTGTTTCTGATAGCATTAGATGGACATCTATTCTTTGTATATACAACACATAGAACTGCATCAGCCCAAAACATCAATTTTACATTTTTGAAAAACATCATGGAGCACACCATATTTAAGATTGTCCTATTCATTCTTTCAGCTACACTATTCTGTTGGGGATTATAAGGCACAATTGTTTGATGTTTGATCCCATGTTGGCGAAGATAGTTTTAAAATTCATTTGAAGTGTATTCTTTTCCATTATCAGTGCCAATAGAGCCAATATGAGATTGTGCATCATTTTCAATTCATTTATGAAAGTTCTTGAATGTTTGAAAAGCATCAGATTTGTTCTTCAATAAATAAACCCAACACATTCTGGTGTAGTCATCAATAAATGTCATCATATATTTGTTTCCATTTGCAGAAGGAACATGCATTAGACCACATAAATTTGAATGAATGAGTTCAATTTTTCTATGTGCTCTTGAATGTGAATCATGAAAAGACTGTTTGCTATGCTTTCCTAGAATACAAGCATCACATTGCTTAAGTTTCCTAGGATTTGTAGGCAAACCAGCAACACCATTTTTCTTCAACAAGTGGAGACTATCATAGTTCAAATGTCCAAATATAGCATGCCATAATAAACTTGATGGAAGTGTACCTTCTTCATAATGAGAGTTGCATGAGAAATGTTGTGCACGAGCAGAGGTACCTTGCAGCTTGAGAAACCTTTCTTCTTCTATCCCCCTCATGACAAGTGAGTGATCAGATGCTTTTGTCACCTCAATATTGCCATCAAACATATGAATGGAGTGACCTTGCTGGCGGATGTGGACCAAGGACAGCAAGTTTCTCTTTAGTTGTGGGAGATATAGAACATGATGCAGAAGAAAGTCTAGAAGACCAGGCAATTTAAGCCTGATTGTGCCAAGCCCTGATGGCTTAAGTTTTGATTGGTCTGCAAAGTATACTGCTCCATCAACATTGTCAGTAAATTCTTCAAAAAATATTTTCTATGAGTCATGTGGCATGTTGCTTCTGAATCAAGCAACCAATCATTTTTCCAAGAAGCAAGTGAAGCATTAAATAAATCTTCATTTAATCCAATATTACATTGTGCCACAACATAATGAGCGGATTTAGGTGCTTTACATTTGTCTGTGTCCTTAGTTTTACCTTTGGATTGGTTTCTTTGCTGCTCAATTTTGTCCCAAGGTAACCTGCATGTAGAGGCATCATGTGATCCATTTCTTTTGCAGCGTATGCAGTGCGAATATGATTTTTCTCCTTGAGAGTGTTTGCCCCCCCTGCCTCTGAAATATCTTCCTCTTCCTCTTCGACCACCTCTTCCTCTGGAAGAATCTTGGACAAGATTCTTTTCTTTATGAGCAAGGTACACAGCCTCTTCAGAAGATTCAGCGGTTATCTTCTTTCCGAAATTTTTCTCTCTTTCAGCAAATTTTTTCACAAGAGAGTCAAAGGTAATATCTTTGAGATTTCCATTTACTTGCAATGACTCAAGATAATTGGAGTAAGTAGGATAGAGTGCCTTGAGAAAAGCGATAAGAGGAATATCCTATTCAACCTTAGTGGCTTTGATATCATGCATTTTAGATTTTACTTTGGATGCAAGAGCAAGAAGATCATTATTTTGTAATTCAAGAGTGAAGAATTTAATCATGAATTGAACAACTTCAAGTGCAAAATGTGAGTCATAAAGTTCTTTCAGCTTTTGTAAGGCTTCGAAAGCAGTTGAAAATGGCGAAATATGGTGACTCACCTCTTCACTTACAGATGTTGCAATTAATGCATAGGCTTTGTTGTTCTTATTTTCCCAAATGGCGAACTCTTTGTTTGAGGTAGGTTGTTCTGGCTCTTTGTATCCGTCTCCAACACACACTCCTTTCCACAACTCATTGAAAATGAGGGTGTGTTTTATCATCCGGGACCACTCAGGATAGTTCTCCTTGCCAGTGAGAACTATTCCCACAATGGATATGATTGAATGCATTGTAAAATCTGAGTGTTGTAAAAATACTTCTGCTGATAGAAAAAATACTTCTGTTGATAGAAAAAATGCTTCTGCGGATAGAAAATTTTCTAAATTTGACGTGCACTTCATATATTATATGCCCATTATATATGGCTCAACATATAAGATTTCAACCGATTTTTAATGGCATCTTTTCTCAACACATGCACCATGGATACCATACATATTTTTGAGCTAATGCAAAAAAAATCCAATTCACGAAATAAAAGGCATTCAGAGCATGCCTACACAGTCTTCAAAAAATGTTTAATGCAGTCTCCAAAAAATTTTAATGCATAGGAATCATATACTGTATACAGATCCACTAGCGCTCCCACCACTAGCCACAGCAGACCAGAACTTCTTGAAGGTAATGAAAAACTTGCTTATGGTAGTAGAGGAGGGGAGTTCTGCGTATTACCAATGCTTATTGTTGGGAGTAGCGTGGAGAGAGAAACTCAATGAAGTTCTGTGTATGGAGCGTTTCAAGAACTGGAACTTCAGTAAGGAGGACGCAAGCGGACAAGGTATTGGCAGAGGCATTGGGTGAAAAGAAATTTGCATCAGAGATGATGAATTTGGCAGATCATTTCGAAGGAAAATGCGGAGTGGAAGTAGAGGTGGTGAGTTGCAAATGTTGTGGGCAAAATGGAGGAATGCACGCCTGCTTACATAGCCCTCATCCGAGACACATTTTGCGGAAATGGGTGTGTGGACTCTGCGCCGAAGTCGTGAAAGACGAATTCCGCAGATCAGGCAACAAATACAAAGGGATAGAGGAAGCTCTGTAGCATAACGGTTGTTTGTTGGAACCTCCTAAAACATGCTATGAGTTCGATTAGCTGCACCTCCAGTCGAAAAAGAAAAGCGGTACTTTACAGTACCCTACCTCTCATGGCGCACATCACTTTCTGCAACAGTTTTGGAGAGGCGTAATGGAAACCTAAGAAGTCCCAATAGTTGTTTGGTCATTGTCCTGGTAGTACCAACGCATATGTAGTTGCCACCGAGTAGAATGGTTGGAGGGCGGACTATTCAAAAACGTATATGACACTGTATGGACAGTTGGAGCAGGCTTCAGGCAACTGACACCAGGCAGAGGTGTGAGTTCTGCAAAATAGGCAGAACATAGGCAGGAAACTGACACCAAGAGTTACACAAAAGCTACTTTCGGGAGATGGCTCTGATACCATGTCAGACTAGGTAGTAACTCCTCAAAATCAATTCGTTTTTATTCATTCAGGTTGGTATTTATTATATACATGAGGGAGAGACTATTCACTTCATCTCCCAGTGACTATTCATATTTCTTATTATTTATTTACATCAGTTACACTTATTCACCCAATCCTGATGATTAGGTGTCAACATGTTTAAAGAGCCTCAGGGGCTTCCACCCAAGCAGGAGATAGCACATGATATTTATTTGCAGCAAGATGCTCCACTACCTAACATTGGGATGTACAGGTTATCAGCTTTAGAGAATGCAAAGATAAAGAAGCAGGTATAGGAGTTGCTCGATAAAGGGTTTATACGACCAAGCACATCACCGTGTCGATCACCAATTGTGTTGGTGCAAAAGAAAGACGGTTCGTGGAGAATGTGCATTGATTTTAGAGTACTAAATAAAATTACGATCAACAATAGTTATCCTCTTCCTCGTATTGATGATTTATTAAATCAATTAAAAGAGGCAGTTTACTTTTCTAAATTAGACTTGCAAAGCGGCTACCATCAGATCAGAGTTGCAGAACAGGATATATGGAAAACTGCTTTTAAGACAAAGCAAGGACTTTATGAGTGGTTGGTTATGCCCTTTGGCTTAGATAATGCTCCTGCTATGTTTATGCGAGTCATGAATGATGTATTTAGACCATTTATTGATGATTTTGTAATAGTCTATTTAGATGATATTCTTGTTTTTAGTAAGACTTGGGATGAACATGTAAAGCATGTAAAGTAGGTTTTATATGTTTTAAAAAGAGAAAATCTCTATGTGAAACTATCAAAATGTGAATTTGGCAGGACATCTTTGAATTATTTGGGTTATATTGTAGGGGGTGGTGAATTGAAGATAGATCCCTCTAAGGTTGAAGTCATTGTGAATTGGCATAAGCCCAAATCTACTACAGAAGTTAGAAGTTTCTTAGGGGCAACGCAATATTGGAGAAAGTTTATTGCTAAATTTTCGTTGATTGCAGCTCCTTTACATGCTTTGACAAGTGTGAAATAGGTGTTCTAGTGGGGAGGCAAATAACAGAAAGCCTTCGACACCTTGAAAGAAAAGATCAGTACAACACTAGTAATAGCACTGCCATATCTTCAGCATCCATTTGAGATTGAGACCAATGCAAGTGACTATGCCATGGAAGCAGTGTTGATGCAACACAGAAAGCCTATATGCTTTCATTCTGAGACATTTACTTCTGCAGTAGTTAACTATCCTACATATGATAAAGAATTGTATGCATTAGTACAGAGTGTTAAAAAGTGGAAACATTATATAATGGGTAAAGAAACAACCATACACACAGATCATCAACCACTTCAATATTTATGGTCACAATCTAAATTGTAACAATCAAGACATTACAAATGGATGGGTTTTCTACATCAATTTCATCTTGTTATCAGATATAAGAAGGGCATACATAATAAGGTTGCAGACATGTTATCAAGACCAATCATAAATGAATCCACTATACTTAAGCATAATTCAATAATTCATGAAAGTTACATTGAACAATATGCTCAAGATATAGATTTTAAGGATGTATATGCAACTTTAAGTCATGGAAAGCAGGTAGAAGAATTGGATTATTATATAAAGCACCAACTCTTATATCATTTGGGAAAGTTATGCATTCCACAAACTAAAAGAGTTAACATAATTCGAGAAGCACATACTTCTCTCATATCAGGTCATTTTGGTGTAAGTAAAACAGTTGCACAATTGCAAAGGTTCTATTATTGGCCATGAATGCATGAGACCGTTTCTAGATATATCAAAGGGTGTACTATGTGTGCTACAAGCAAGCCCAGTAATATAAAATTAGGCTTGTATACTCCACTTCCAATTCCTTCTCGTCCTTGGGAAAGTGTTTCCATGGATTTTGTTAGGGGATTGCCAAAGTCTAGAAAAGGTCATGATTATTTGTATCTAATTGTGGATAGGTTCAGTAAAATGTGTATTTTGATACCATGTAATAAATAGGTATTAGTTGAACAAACTGCAAAGTTGTTCTTTCAAAATGTATGGGTTCATTTTGGGTTACCCACTTCTATTGTATCTAATCAAGATTCTCGATTTGTTGGGAAATTTTGGTCAAGTCTATGGGAGTTAATGGACACCAGGTTAAAGAAGAGCACATCATTTCATCCATAAACAGATGGTCACATAGAAGTGGTCAACAGGACAATGATACAGTTTCTTAGAGGATATTGCAGCAAGAATCCCAAGCTTTGGGATGAACATTTGTATTATGTGCAGCATGCTTATAACCGTGCCAAGCATTCTTCTACCCAGAGGTCTACTTTCGAGACTTGTTTTGGTTTTATACCAAAGTCTCCCTTGGATTTTGTCTTTGGTAAAGACATAGTAGTTGATGGACACAGTAATGTGGACAAAGAAACTAAGTTCATTGAACAAATCCAAGAAATTCACCAAGCAGTACAGGAACAACTGGAAAGAAGTCAAGCCAAGTATAAGGCATGACATGATAAGCATCGAGTTTAGCATAGTTTTAAAGTTGGTGATCAAGTCTGGTTGTACATTAGTAAAGAAAGACTACAAGGGGAAGGTGAGAAGTTGAAACCAATTAGATATGGTCCTTTCAAAATACTTGATAAAATTGGTGAAAATTCTTTCCGCCTTGATCTACCGGCTTATATGCAAATCTATTCAGTTGTTAATGTTGAAAACTTGAGATTGTATGAACCTTCAATGACTGAAGATCCTGAAGAGAAAGGTCAATTGCCTTCCATTGAGGATTAGTTGCCTGAGTATCTCAATGAGTTACAGAAGGACATAGTTCTTGACAGGAGGATAAGAACTTCGTGACGAGGGGATGTTGAGTACTTGAGAGTTGGACTCAAAGGTACAAATCCAAGTAAAGAACAATGGATAGAAATTGGACAAGTGAAGGAACTTTATCCTCACTTACTCGATAGCTAAAAATTGACTTTTGGTGGACCAAAAGCTTCCAGTGGGGAGGAGTGATCCAAAATGGATCCAGCATGGCCTCTAAATATAAAGTCTTCAAATACAGGTGAAAATGGAACAAGGTTTAAGAGCTCGTTGAAACAAAGCTAATGGTGCAAACTGCATTTAATTTGATTTTGGATAAGGAAATGGGAGCCAATTAAAAGATTCATGTCAAAAGGTCAAAGCCTACGTCAGCAAGACATGTGGCAACTCGGGAAAGAGCTGCAGGTACCTGATGATGTCAGCGCAGCAGATGATGGGGAAGTCTATGATTGGTTCAGAACTTAGGCAATGGGGAGCAGCGGTAAAGAATAGTGATCGTCCGATCAAAGGATATCGACGAATATCGCATTGAAACATGCAAGCATGTTATCTAGAAAAACGGACGCGATATATTTATACAAAAAGAGATAAACTCTTTGAGTTCTGGCAGGAGGGTGTTAAATGGTTTATCACGTGCCCTCAGGGCAGGAATTATTTTTAGACCGGGAGCACGCAATTCCACTCAGTGAGTGACACGTAGCCTCCCGAAAACCACTTTATCACGTGCCTTCGAAGAAATAGCGAACATGCTAGTTGGAGCGCAAGACTGTGCGACAACCATTGAATTGTTCATAGCAGATCAACGGTGTAGGTTGTCTGGATCAATAGAGGAACGGGACGTGACAGCCCTCAAATGGGTTGTTCTCGAGATCAGCACTGAGGAAAGGTTGGACGGTCGAGGTCCACCACCGCCCGCCGGTCCTTTCATTTTAAGCTTGTTTCTATTATAAACGTATTTTTTCCACGTTTAATGGAAATTGTAACTAAAATGTGTTATAAAAACATTGTAATACAAAAAGTTGACAAGGGGAGTGTATTGTGAACCATTCCAGGGGGTCTGGAGGTCAGAGTGACCAGTACGGTCATGTTTATACTCATTTCGACTCAAGGATTTGAGCGGAACTCAGTGGTGAGATCCATTTCTGTGTTTGAGACTCTGTTTTAGAGCTCACACCTATAACAACCATTTTGAAGACATAATATAGAGGTCAACACTGGAAGCTAGGACCAGGAGACGTAGCCAGGAAGTCTGGTGAACTCCTTTATCATTTTGGCTGTGTTGATGTGTTATTATTGTGTTTTCTAATTATTTAACTGTCTATATTATTCACAATCTTTCGATCCACTGCATTAAGTAATACAGAAAACTCTACACATAAGTCTGTAATACCTTTTCAATTTCATATCAGTAACATGATTTCATTACATGATAATGACAATTTTATTCTTTTATGACTAGATGACAAAATTCCTAAAGGATCTCAATGGGAGCCTTGACTCAAAAATAAATTCTCTTGCTCATCAAACCCATGATGCAAGCATTACAATATTTTTTTTCTTCTTTTCATCTCTTTACATAAAAAAATATAATTACATGTCATTATGAAGACCGAACCCAGTTACGCTTTTCAACAAGTCTGAGGAGCAAAACAAGGGTAATGGCAGGAAGCCAATTATAGTGTTGGACTTGTGCAAGGATCATCACAGGAGATATTTTCCACAACATCAAGGTGGTAGACCATAGATCTACAGTTCTCAAGAGGCACAGACAGTTGGGGATGTTGGACAAAGTATTCCTCAGATTTACACAACTTTGGATAATAGGTATGCTTATCATCAGGCATTTATTGTCGAGATGGAAGGTAAGCTTTATGATCAAGTTGTTTCTATTTTGATTGACCCTAGATCTAACTATAGTTATATAAGTCCTAACCTGGTAGATAAGTGTGGTTTGAATAAATAAGTGCATGCAAAATATTGGTTAGTACAGTTGGTTATAGGTCCTAAGAAATTAGTTCATCATTGGGTAAGATCTTGTGCATTTGAGTTAAATGGTATATCTACATCAACGCATCTAAAATTTAAATGTGCCTCCATTGAGATCGTACAATATGTTGTTGGGTATGGATTGGTTGTACATTCACATGACTAAAGTGGATTTCTATGATAAGACTATTGAGTGCTTGGATGATGATGGAGAGAAGATAATATTGCAAGGTAAGAAGAAGCCTACATTAGTGAGGATGGTTACAACTATGCACGCAGGCCAAATACAGTAGCAAGAAAGGATGTGTATTGTTTGCAGTTCATATTTCTAGTTACAAAGGGAAGGGTATTGAGGATGTTTAGGTTTTGAAGAGGCACCCGGTTTTGCAACAGTTTTAGGATGTATTCCCAACGGAGATTTCAGAGTTACCGCCTCATAGGGAAGTGGACATTTCTATTGATTTGATGTCAGGAACAACACTAGCATCAAAGGCACTGTACAAGATGATCACTCTAGAATTAGTGGAATTGAATGTGTAGTTGAATGAAATGCTTGACAAGGGATACATTAGGCCAAGTGTGTCGCCCTGGGGTGCACCCATATTGTTTGTGAAGAAGAAGGATGGTACTTTCAGGTTATGTATTGATTACAGATAGTTTAACAAGGTGATGATTAAGAACATGTATCCATTGTCGAGGATCGATTATTTGCTTTATTAGTTGAAGGGAGAAGCAATGTTCTCGAAGATGGATTTGAGATAAGAATATAATTAGGTATGAATAAAAAAAGAGGACATCAACAAGATTGTCTTCCAGACCAAGTATGACCATTATGAGTTTTTTGTGGTTATTTTTGGTTTGACTAATGCTCCAACTACTATTTGTTTGATGAATAACATGTTGCATCCTTATCTGGACAAGTTTGTGATTGTATTCATTGATGACATATTGATATATTCTAAGAATTAGGAAGAGCATGGAAAAAACATAGAAACAATATTGAGATTATTGAGAGAACATTAGCTGTATGGAAAAATTAGTAAATGTAGTTTCTTTTAGACAAAGGTACATTACTTGGGGCATGTGGTTTCTAAGGAAGGTATACTAGTGGACCTGGAAAATATCAAAGCTATCAAGGAATGGGAAAATCCTAGGAATGTGGATGAGGTAAGACCATTCATGGGACTAGTAGATTACTATAGGTGTTTCATTAGGAACTTTTCACGAATTTCCTATCCTATTACATCATTGCAGTGAAAATGAAAGAAATTTGAATGGACAGAGGAATGTGCAACTAGTTTTGAGCAGTTGAAACAGTTGCTTACAAATGTTTCGGTATTGAAGATTGCAGATCCAAATAAAGAGTTTGTGGTATGTACAGATTCTTGCAAAATAGGACTTGGTGGGGTTCTGATGTAGGATGGACAGGTAGTATGCTACCAATCAAGGAAATTGAATGAGCACGAGCATAACTATGATCTTGAGTTGGTAGTGATCATCCATGCATTGAAGATCTGGAGACACTATTTTCTTGGAAGGAGGTTCATCTTGATGAGTGATCACAGTGGATTGAGATACTTATTTTACCAACCTAATTTGAATGCCAGGCAAGCTAGGTAGTTGGATATGATCAGTGAGTTTGAATTCGAGATCAAGTACATTAACTGTAAAGAGAACAGGGTTGCACATGCTCTTAGCAGAAGAGTACATATAAATCATACAGTAGCTATGAGTTCATATGTGATATATTTACAGGATCAGATCTTGCAAGTAGGACAACAGGATGACAGGTACCAATAGCTTAAGCACAAGTTACAAAAATAGGGTACAGGTGACCAAGGTGTGGACTATCATTTCACGACAAATGGTTTGGTTATATTTAGGGATAGGATCTATGTGTTGAACAATAGTGAGCTCAAGAAGCTTATTTTAAGGGAATTTCATGTCAATTCGTATTCAGGTCACCTAGGATATTAGAAGACATTGACAGCAGTTAAGAAGTCTACTATTGGCCGAATTTGAAGAATTTGTGAAATGTTTCGATTATCGATAGGTAAAAGTAGAGTGCAAGCATCCACATGGTTTATTACAACCGATTCTGATTCCAGAGTTGAAATGGGAAGTCATTTCCATGGACTTCATTACAGTTTTGTGAGGACATATAGACATCATGATTCCATTATGGTTTTGGTCGATAGGTTGAATAAGGTAGCTCACTTCATTCCAGTGAAGTCTATGAATTCAACTAGTGAGGTAGCACAGGTCTTCATCAGGGAGATAGTGAGGTTACATGGTATTACTGAGAATATTATGTCAGACAAACATGTCAAGTTCACTTCCAGGTTTTAGAAAGAGATATTTGTAGGTTTGGTTATCCATAGACAGACAAATAAACAGAGAGGGTCAACAAGATTTTGGAGGACATGTTGAGAATGTATGTTATGCATTAGCATTGAAAGTGGGAAGAGTATATTCCACTAGTGGAGTTTACATATAACAATGGGTATCAAGAATCTTTGAAGATGAGTTTGTTTGAGGCACTTTATCAGCGGATTTGTAACACTCCCATCAGTTGGAGTGATCCAGTGAATATGGTATTAATTGGACTGGATATGTTGATAAAGATGGAATAGGAAATGCAAGTAATCAAGAAGAATCTAAAGGCAACACAGGATAGGTAGAAGAGTTACGCAAATCAACACAGGGTGTTTAAGGAGTTTTAGGTTGGGGAACATGTGTACTTGTGCATCAAGCCCAAGAAGAGATCCTTGAGGATTGGATCACATGCCAAGATGACACCTCAGTATTGTGGGTCTTTCAATATTCTTGATAGGATTGGACCAGTAGCCTACCTAATTTCACTGCCTCCAACAGTGAAAGTCCCTGATGTTTTCCATGTGTCATTGCTTAAGAAGTATGTGAAAGATGTTGATCATGTGATTGACTAGTCTATATTGTAGGTGGAACTAGAAGGAGAATTCCATACATAACCTCATTGCATTTTGTAATGAAATATGGTCATGCTTTGGAATAGAGAAATCGAGTAAGTTAAATTGCAGTGGAAGCACTTTGGGTCCAATGAAACTACATGGGAGATGGATGATCAGATGCAGGCTATGTATCTTTCTCTATTTTCTAGTTGAGCGGATGTCTTTTGATATATGTTTTGATATTTTGTTTTGGTTATGTCTATATGCATATGTATTTTGTAAATACTGCATCGAGTTGTGTTATAAAGCTCCAATAAGCGGTATGGTGTTCATGACATGTTGGTTATGTTTTCAGTAGATGCATATGATGTAAATGATGCATCAAAGCATGCATTTTGCTTGTTCATAAGTGTCATTGAATACCGAGGATGGTGTTCCCCCAAGGGGAGGATTTTGTAACAACCCCTGGTTGATTTCCTATGTAAATAAATAAAATTAATAACCAAGGTCATGGGACACATATTCCAAGCTGAATGTTTGGAAAAACATAGTGATGGGTATCACTAGTGATTTATTTATGGCTATGGAAATTAACAAAGACACTGGCAAAGGAAAAGTGACATTTATTGGCACTTTATTTATGAAATAATGGAAATAGGAGAAAAGGAAGTTAAAAGGTCACAAAATTTCATGTGAGGAAAATTGAAGGAAAATTAAAGAAGAATGAAGAAAATAGAGGCCTCAATGATAAAAAGGCTTTTGAGGATCAGTTCACAACTTTTGTCAGTTTTATTTGGGATATTTCTCTCTATTCTCTCTCTCATTCTCTTGCACACTTAGAGAAATCTTGGAGCATTTTTGGAGCATGCTTGGAGCACTCTATTTTCCATTGGATTTCAAGAAAGAAGGCAAAGAAAAGTGGGAGAGCACAAGGGAACAAGTGGATCAACAACTACCATTGGATTGATTTGTAGGAAAATAGTTGCAATGTGATCTTATTGTTGATTATGGATGCATGGTATATGCATGTTATTATTTGGTCATGATCTATCATTGGCATGGAGGATTGCCTATATTGACAGTTTTTTTGCATAGCCTTGCCATTTTCTAGATAGTCATGGTGTTGTGGGTTTTTCCATTGATTTTTTTTATTGGTGTTTGTAATTCTTGATGGTTATGGGTTGGAACAAGCACTTTAGAAGCCCTGGAACAACTTGAGTTAAGTTATTATTCCTGAAGCCTAAGTTGGAAAAATGCTCTGGAACCCTTGGTGGGTTGAGTTACTAGTCCTGGAGCCAAGTTGGACAAATGATCTAGAGCCCTAGCAGGTTGTGGGTTGAGTCACTAGTTCCTGGAGCCCTGGAAAACTTGGTTAGATACCGAGCTATTTGGTGTTAGTGATGTCTGACCGAATCGCTAGTTGAGGGTTGAGGTGGTTTGGCCTCTAGAAGCCCTAGTTTGGTTTTGTTTGGTTTATTCCATGAGATCCCACATTCACGATTGGAATACGGCACAGGGGTGCTTGGATGAAAGAGAGATTTGCTTCAACCAATCTATGTTTGGCTGGTACATGAAAGTCCCAGACTTGGTTAGTATTTTCCTATGTTAATAAGAGATATTATTCTATTATGATTCATGTATATTTATTGGCAATGTGTTGGTGATATTATGGATATGTTTCCATGGTTTAGACACTGGTTATTTTCTAGTTATATATTGTTCATACGATGTGTATCTTTTATGGCTCTTATCATGAAATGTTTAGCTATTAATGAGTGATGTATGTATGGACTAATCAGTGGTGTTGCAGATATATGGAGAGGGTAGAGGGCCTTCTCAGTGATTCTTATATGAATCCGAGACTTTTATGACCAAATATGAATTTATGATCTATAGCTTACTTGTTTGCAATATGTTTGGCAAAATGTTTGTCATGTTCTAGGTAGTCTAGGTCAAGTTATGCCTTCAAACTTGTATGTCTAGCATTTTTTCCATTCAATTATTGATTCTGAGAAGCTATAGGAAGTTCTGACCAGTGGTCTAGAGGCTGACCTAGAATCTAGGCTCATATCCCAGGACCGCATGCTCCTAACTAAGAAATTTTGTTTGCAACTGCATGGATGCAGGCTTATGCATGTGGTTGGACACTTCCAATTGCATGGAGGGCTTATTGTTGGAGCGGTTGGGGACCCAAGTTAGAGAAAAGGGTGTCCAACTCATGATTTGGCCACCTGGGGTGGTTACTCAGCCTTTGAGTAACCTATAGCCCCTGTAAGATGTGTTGAGTTGTTAGTTTGTCTTCCATGGTGGACCCCACTTCCTTAATGGAGCCGAGGAGGTCGGGTCATGTCATAGTAGCTCGTCCTCTCATGTTTACTCTGGCAGGCCATTGAAACTGGGTAAATGTAGGAGGGGTGGTTAAACCAAGGTCCTTCATTTCAAATGAAGAGGCTAGATCCCTCTTACATTAGATCATTAGGGCCTCACTACCTGTCAGAAATAGATCATCAACATATAAAACTAAAATTAATGGCATACCTTGGTCCATTTTGAAGTAGAGGTTTGGATCGACATTGCTTCTTGTGAATCCAAGCTTCACCAAGTAACTATCTATGCAGGTGTACCATGCTCTAGGGGCTTGTTTCAAGCCATACAATGCCATTTTCAACCTGCAAACATGTGTTTTTTGATCCTCCTCTTCAAATCCTTGTGGCTTCTCAATGTATACTTCTTCTTGTAACATGCCATGGCGGAATGTTGTCTTCACGTCCATCTAGTGAAGGGGTCATCCTTGACTTGTGGCAAGGGAAATTATCAAGCAAATAATTATATATCGATCCACAAGAGAAAATATATCATCGAAATCTTATCCCTATTTCTAGGAGAATCCTCTTTCCATGAATCCTGCCTTATATTTCTTGATGCTTCCACCATCTCCATGCTTGATCTTGAATAGCCATTTTGAAGTTACCATTGACTTCCCCTTCAACATCGACACGACATCCCACATGTCATTCTTTATAATTGATTCATATTCTTTGGTCAAAACATCCTTGTGAGGCTTGGCTTGAATCATATTTCTCATTGCTACAATGTCTCCTTAGTATCTACATGGCTTCTTTCTCTCTCTAAATGTTCCATAGGCAGCAACATCTCTCTCAACATCTTGTAATGTGTCACGAAGCCAAAATGGCCTCTTCCTAGCAGGGGGATCACATGGAGGAAGATCCAAGGGGTCTATGGGCTCTATGGGATCATCAACAGTGTCTTTCTTGGATTCAGGTATGCAAGGATCTTCTAGAATATCCATATCACCATTCTTCTTTTCAGGTGGAGGAGGTGGAAGAAGGTCCCTTGCTTTCCCAAGGGCAACATCTTCATCAAATGTTACATCCCTGCTAATTTCAACCTTCCTTTGACCTGGAATATATATTCTAAATGCTTTAGAATCTTCACTATATCCAACAAACATACATTTTCTTCTAAAGGCTTCCAACTTGTTCCTTTTGTCCTTTGGCACATGGAAATATACAGGGCAACCAAATATGCAAAGGTGACCAACATCGAGATTTACACCTATGAATACTTCTTCGAGGTCTTGTTGTCTAATGTTTGATGAAGAACCCTATTTTGAACATATATTTTACTATTCATTGCTTCACCCTAAATAAACTTCAGAAGCTTTTGATTATGGTGCATGGAATGGACAACTTCTACAATAGACATGTTGTTTCTCTCGACTACTCCATTTTGTTCGGTATTATAGGGCACAATTGCCTCCTTCTTCATACCTTCCTTTTTGCAAAAATCAATGAACTTGTTTGAAATGTACTCCCCACTGTTGTCAAATCTGAATATCTTAATTTTCTTTCTAGCTTGATTTTTGACCAAGGCCTTGAACTCTTTGAACATTTCGAAGGCCTAATCCTCGCACTTCAAGTAATATATCCATGTCTTTCTTGAGAAATCATCGATGAATGTTTTGTAATAGAGACGGCCACCAAGTGAATGTATGGGCATCAGACCACATATATCAGCATGAATGAGTTGGAGGACTTCACTAGCCTTATTTTTGTTAGAGGGGAATGGTCCCCTTGTCTTCTTCCCACTAGTACATCCAAGATATACACCATCATGTAAAGCTTGAACATCAAGGATCCCAGATACCAACTTATTCAATTTTGGAAGATCATCCTAATGTATATGGGCCAATCTTCGGTGCCATATCTCGCTTTGATGATTAATATCATGGACCATTGCTAGAAGGGGTCTTCTAGTGACTCTATAGAGTCTTAGATCCCAATTTGAAAGTATCTCTCATAGGAAATCCAATAGGCCAAGTAAGTATGTTTCCTTTGATGAAAGAAACAATCATTCCTTTGTCTTCCAAAGCAGATATGAATACCAAGTCCTTCTTCAATCCGAGCACATACATCACATCATGAAGCAAAATAGATTCCCCAAAGTCCAAGTGAAATTTAACAAAACCAAAGCCTCTTATGGGATGAGTGGAGTTGTCTCCAAGAATAATATTCAAATTGGACTCCCTCTCTGCCAAGTTAGAGAGAACCTCTTTATATCTAGAGAAATGGTGAGAGGCCCCACTATCAACCAATCAACTATCCCAAGTATCCGGAGGAGAGGAACTAGAAAGTGAAGAAATAAGGATATATTCAGATTGATTACTAACATTAATTTCATACCTGGTATTTCTTGACTTCTTTTGAGGATGGTGGTCTTCATCATGATAATTTGAAACATCTCTTCTTCTTCTTTCATCTCTCCCATTGTGATCATTTCTTTGATTATCTCTTTTCCTAGATTATTGAACCTGTTATGGTTGCTTCGAGTGTTATATCGTGGAGCATTGTTCTACTTAGGGTGATCTCGAGCATGTTGACCTTTCTTGTGACAATTGTAGCATTCAATGTGTGATGTTTCTCTTTCATTCCTTTTCTTTGAATTTTGAGGAGGAGGCTTCCTTGAACTTTATGACCCTCATTTTCCTTTCTTTTTTTTTGTTATGAGTGATGAAAGTGGCAGACTCTCCTTCTTAATGCTTTTGTATCCCGCCCCTTGAGATTTGAGTGAGTTTTCCAACGAGCTCATCAAATGATGGGTGTTATCAACAAAAAATTGATCATCTAGCCTAATTTACTAAATGGATCGAAGTACACCATTTAAAGCCAATTTTACCATAGTAAAATTGCTTTCACTGTGAGAAATTACTTAATAAACCACCTTTGTTAAGTAATTTATAGTTAAACCCATGAATTATAATTAAATAAATCCCTATTTATTTATTTTATTCTAGGAATAATTAATTAAACCATTGTTCAATTATTATTCCTTGTCATATTTGACCCAATCATGAAAAATAAACAGATAAATCATTAATTATCTTATTTTTCTACAAGAATAATTAATTAATCACTAATTAATTATTATTCTTTGTCAAATTTGACTAAATCCCTTAGGAATAATTAAATAAATCCTTATTTGTTCATTATTCCTTAACTAATTCCTTGAGATGATAAATAAATCATTTATTTATTTATTATTTCTAAATAAAAGTTTAAATACTTTTTCCCTCCTAACTAAATATAATAAAATATTCCAAGTGATTATCCCAAGAATGGGATCAATAATATTTTATTATTTCTCATTATTCAAGGATAACTCAATATTTTGTTATATAGAAGGGTTTTCGATTCATTATTCACTTTTGATTATTTTCATTGTTGCACTCACTATTGTAACTCTGATTATTTTCATTGCCGCACACCATATTTTTGTTGGGTTTACACATTATAGAGGAGAGAGACTCTACACAAGCTGAAGATGTTTGAGGATAGCCAAGAACCCATCCCATAGAGGGGAATTGGTAACATCTATTTGTTCCCCTCACAGGTGTTATAATAAAAACTATTCTTTGTATATCTAGTTTCCATTGGACGATTGGAGTTATTACTTGTTCTTTTTGTTGTTTAACTATGATTGTGGCATAGATCCGGACTTTGGCAGATTTTGTTTCTATCAGTTGCTGCAGATCTACAATTTTTAGCAACCATTTATATTGTTGAGATTGTTTTTCATTCACAATCTTAAGTGGGTTCTTTTCGTACATCTTTGAGAAGAAAACACTACAACAAAATTAGTAACTCCACTAGGTTTTATACTTCAGATCCAGAAACCTGGGTGACCTTCAATTTTCAGCTCAAGGTTTCTTCTTTTTTCAATTCTCTTAATGTTTCCTAGTTTTTTAACCCTAGATCTGTTAAATTTCTAATTTCTGCAACCTTTCTAGTCTTTTTTGCAAGTCACAGGAACCAGCCGTGACAAAGGCGACACTTTTTTCTAAGATTTGCCTACCGAGATCCAGGAAGAAGAAATCACACTTTTTGGCCCAAAAAGTGAGATTGGGAGGCCAGAGTGCACTTATCGGCCCAAAAAGTGTGATCCCTACTAGAAAACAGGTCAGTACCTGTGATTTCTAAGTTTTATGGTTTTTCTCAGATCTGTTTCTAGGTTTTGCATAGAGTTGTTTGTTGGGTTTTTGACCTTTGTCTCATCCTGCTTAGGCCTTGATCCACTCTGATTTACTCATCGAATTCAAATTTAGCCTCCCCTAAGGCTTCTAGTATGCTTCCACATTTCTAGGAGGAGTTTAGCTAAGTGAGTAGTCTGAGTTTCTACAGGGCTTTCAGCCACATTTTCGAGATCTATACCCTTTTGTTTCAGATCTGTTAAGATAGGTTGTCACCATCCATAGTTTCACATTTAAACCTGTTTGGTCATTGGCCTTAGGGTCCCATCAATTGCCCCAGGTGTTACACCCATCTCCCTACCTTTTTGCAGGGATCTTCCTCTTTGGTTTTTTGTTGTTGCTGCATCATTCCAGCAACTTCATGTCACTTGATCCCATTTACACCAAAATTTAGATCTCTTTACCATTTTAGTGTATTTTCCGTCAATTTAGCCACCAACCAACACAATGTTTGCAAGCCCATTTTGGGTGGGGTTTAGTTAATTGTTTTGTTGTTCATTTTCTGTTATTAATTTCAATTTATTTTCAGCAAGATTTTTTCTTTTTTGCAAACACCATCTAGGCTTAATCTATAAATACACTTGCACACACAAACACACCTTAAGTAAAGGGCGCTTGGTTTACCCCACCAAGCCAAGACTTAACATAATAAATTTATCTCCCTTCATAGAGACAAAGGCATATTTTTGAACTCCCTTCACCATTTACATGTCACGTGTGTCTTACCACCATTGCGCCACCAAGGCGTTTGTCACAAAGGCTATTAGGCCTTCACCCCCAGTTTCTGCTTGGGTATATTACCCCTCCCTATCAGGTTTGAATTCATAGCCCCCTGAGTCCCCATACCGACTCTTCTCCTGGTTCATCTGATTCCGAGCCTCCTTCACCACATATTGTCACCATGTTTGGACCACAGCAGGTGCAAGAACCCAACCTGGTGTTGGCTCCAGCTTTCCGTGTGGTCACATCAAGCGGAACAGTCTCAGGAACCGTTCCAGCAACCCCCATGCTCCCATTTATGGCGGGGTTAAGTCTACCGGATTTTAACCAGTTGATAAATGACCCCATACACCATGATGTTGATTGGCCTTCTATGTCAACTAAGCTTCCCTCAGACATCCTGAATTTTGAGGGTAATGTTGGAGAGGATCCTACCAACCATGTTTGATCCTTCCACATGTGGTGTTCATCCATATCCATTACCGATGACTCCATTCATCTTCGGCTATTCCAACACACGCTCACTTGAGACGCTGCAAAATGGTATGTAGACCATCCCTTCGCATCTCATTCCATTTTCACCATGCTTTCTAAAGCGTTCCTCTCATATTTCATGTTACCTCTCCGGTATGACACTGGTACGGAGTTATTGACCTCATTTGTCAGTCCTCCGCAACTCGCCTTTCCGACCATGTTCAAGAGTGGCATCGAAGGAGGAGCACATGTCGTGCCTTGCCTTTCAAAGACTGTGTCTATCTAGATTGGTTTCTTAGGAGCCTTTTATCACCCATTGGGAAATATGTTGCATCCCATTTTCCTTAGACTGGGGAAGAAGCTCTCCAAACCGCTCTAATATATGACCTAATTTATGTGAAATCCAGTTATGTCTATACCATCATTCCAGACCTCCCTCGTCCTGGAAGTGCCAATGCACCGGGGACATCTCACACCACCGATGGTATCGCTAGAACCCTTTCACAGCGTTCGCCATATACTCAGAAAAGTTATGGCTATCTATAGGGGGAACGAGTTCCTCCAACACTTATGCCCCTCTTGCTAGTAACATGTTTTTATGGGCCCAACCTGTCTACCAAATTGTTGCTCCTCCTTATGCACACTCGAGCGCTCCAACCCCTCAAGCATTAGCACCGCAGCCTCCCATGCATCCTCATCCCCAGCGGCCACCGCCCCCTCAGGGTCAAGTGTTTGCACATCAGAGTGTGACCAATCCCTAAAATTTGAAGAAAAAGAATAAGGGGAAAGGTAATAAGGGTAACCAGGGTAATCAAGGTAATCAACCTAATGAACCTCAGGGGAACCAACCTAACACCAACAATGAGCAACAGGGTAGCTAGCCCAAGAATAACAAGATTATTCATATGAACAAGCCTTGTGCATATTGTGGTGTACATGGCCATTATACACATGATTTTCCTCTCTTACTCCAAATGCGCCAAATGTAGGAAGCTCAAGCAGCTTCTAGAGGAAAACAATCACCTCAGAATCCTGCACCATCTCAACTGATAGTACTCACAAATACTTTCCCTCAGCAAGGATTTGTTGTTGCTCAACCTCAGCTAGGTCAAGAAGCCCATCCCCCCCAACTTTCTGGTCCTGGTGACTACCATATCCTTATGATGAACTCTGATGAGGTTAACCCCTCCTATATCAACCTACAAAATCAGTCGCATCAATATGAAAAGCCCTCGACTTCATGTGCCACAAAGTCCAAAACCAAAGTATTTGTTGAGCCTCTTACGACACCAAATGGTCCTTTAAATATCCCTCAACCTAAAGTTGAGGCCATTCCTAAGATCCCAAAGGGACCATTATGTCGTAATGCAATTCTAACAGAGCTGCCCATACATACAGTATAGTAGACGACTTGGCACAATAACCTGCTTCCATGTCAACACTGGAAGTCCTCTAGTCATTCCCATCTCAAAAGAAAGCTCTACTAACTTCCTTGGGTGCAGTAGATCCTTCTGACAATCTTCTAATTGTCTTCTCGGTTGATACATCAGAGCATCCCCCATTGCCTTAATCTGTTTCTTTCCAGATACCAGTTAGAGTCCGTAATGCCATCATCTCCCGATGCATTATTGACGAAGGTGCATCCACCTGTGTGATGTCTGCTGCTATTTGGAAACAACTCAATTCACCTTATTTGACCCCCTCCACCATCACCTTGTGTGCTTAGGATGGACACTCCTCCCAACCCCTTGGCATGTACCGCAACTGTCCAGTGACCCTTGAAGGAAAGACTATCCATGTCAACATTGAATTCGTCAATGCCCCTTTGGATTACAACATTCTCTTAGGTCATAGTTACACATATTCCATGTTAGTGGTCACGTCTGCGGTGTTTCGCAAGATGTGCTTCCCCCATGAAGGGAAGATCATTACCATCGATCAGTTGACTTACTACAAGCCAACATCTGTGACCTCCCTTGAGTCCATTATCTTGTCAATGTCTGACAAATAGTCTACAACTCCTCCCACCGGTGTTTCACCTGGAGTCTAAAAAGATTCCTCATTATTGGGTGCCTTTCCTGGTCCTCCCCCTCCTATCTCAGAGCCTAACTCTATGATTGTTTGCATGTTACAAGCATCACGGGATGCCCTTAAGTAGTCTGGTACACCTGATCAACAAACAGCTCCCTAGCATCCTGTTGTTGCCCTTCCAGCTGAGCCCTCTAGATCCACGCCCCAGGACCTCCTCCATTTGTGGGTGCCTCTCCAATGTTTCCTCCAGGAACTGTTCCTCCAGGTCTCAACCATCCAGGAGCCATTCCACTGGGACATTACCCTGCAGGCCAGATACCTTTCTTATTCCCCCCTCCGCGAGTATTTTTTGTCCCTATGATGGCTTTGTTGGTCCTTCCTAACATGAATTTGGGGATCCCAGTATGGTACATCGATCCCCCTACAAGAATTTTGATTGGTCAGCTAAGACCTTATCATGCTTTGAGCTCGATTCAATTGATCCCGATGACCCCTGCTGTTGCTTTAGCTCCATGACAACCTCAACATGAACTAGCTCTTATTGCGAAAGCCTCTAGCTGGGGGGGGGAGCTAAAAGGAAAGAATCGAAAGGCAGGGTTCCCCAAGCTCCTCTAGCCCCTAAGGCCCCAAAGTTATCACCTCCATGTACTTTGTGTAAATTTTTTGGGCATGCCACCAACAATTGTCCTAAACTTCCTAGACTTAAAACTTTGGTTCATGAAGCATTCCCTAAGTCAAATATCTCGAAATTCCATGTTAACTTACTGGTCCCACCTAAGAAACTCAAAACACTATGCACAAATCACCTACATGCCCTGTGTCATAATCATGGTCACTATTCCCATTGTTTCCCTCATCTCGATGAATTTCACGATTTCCTTGGGGTGATTCGAGAATACGAGGCCACTTGTAGTTGATCATCTACTCCTCTACTCATGGATTCTGGTACCACTAGTCAACCTTAACAGGGAGACTTTGATCCCATTATTCTTATCCCTCCCCCCGATGTTGAGATGACGGACACCACAGGCCACATCCTTTACCTATCGTCATCCTTCAGTTCCACATAGGAAAACCTTTCTGAGGTTTCTACGCACACTTCTATCGAGCCTCTTCTAACATAATCCTAGGTCTCAACATCTATGGATCCTCCATCTACTAGCTTGTCGTCTACCATTCCAGATGATGCGTATATGAACCTTCTTTCTCAAGTTGATGCACCAGGTAACGTCGTTGCATCATGTAGTCAGTCTTCCTCCCGTCCGACCATCTCCCAGGCCGATGAGGACATCATGAAAGCTATGTCTACCCCTGATTACCCTTGCACTTAGGCAAGGGGACATTCCTTCGGAGGATTTTGAAGGCCATTTCCTTCCTAATTCTCCCCATGCAATCTACCTCAAGAAATTTCTCTCATAGTACATCCCTTTGATTTATGTTTCTTTATTTCTGCCATGAAGTTAGGTAGATTGCATCATCTCATCCATTGTCTTTTGCACCTTTTAGATGGATCCATCATCCACACCATATATCGGTCATGCCGACGGTGCGAGTCGCTTTTCCCAAAATCTAGCCTTGGAAACCTGGGCCATTTTTACCCCCTTGCACACGTTATTCCTTTCAAATGATGTGTGCATTGGATCTACCACCAATAATCAGGATGAATATGATGCAGTGATAGGTTTGTTAGTCGATGCCCTCGCTCATCACATCCTTCATCTTCATGTTCGTTTAGATTCCTTACTACTTGTCATGCAATTGAATGGTGTGTATCATGTGCATAACCAAGTCTTATTTAGAAAATATCTACGAGTTAAGCTGTTGGTACGTGAATTTGAAACCATTACGTTCAGTCATGTTCCTAGAGCCCAAAATCACTATGTAGATACCATCACAAACAACATTCTAGATTGGAATTTATCACATGTATACCACAGAAGATAACCATAAACAAAACAAATGGCAAACAATCATCGTCATATAAAATGCACAATCATCTTACGTATCATATAAGTGTTTGGATCCCATAGCTCTAAATACATCCAATACACCCATAACATACTGGGGGGCACATAGGCCCCTACATCTCCTTTGGAGGATCTCTTGCCAAGTTGGGTTAAGATGTTTGAATCCTTTTTTTTAGCACTCGGAACACAATGGCACTCCACAAACTCCTCCTGCTAGGGGGCATCATTCCCACCTTTGCATACCAGATCAGTCCCCTCCATCACATATGATTGCCGGCAGTATCCCATGCTTGGGGGCATGATGGTTTTTCCCCTAGCCTTTAACATAAGTCTCTACCTAGATCCCACTGGATCTAGGTATGGTCGATTATCCTCCCATTCCTTGGATAGTTTTTCCTACCGGCCTCTCCGGCAAGCCATATGCACATCACATATCGTAGACATTTGATACAATATATTCAAATATTATACTCTATATCCATGTAGTCACCATGTTTGACTTAGTGGATGAGGATTATTCTAGACCTCCTCTAGTAGTTCATTCTCATTTTCCTCTTCCGTTAATTCTTCACCAGGAACCATCGTTCCAAGAAGCATTAAGGCCATCTTTAGACAAGTAAGGCCACTTGCCTAAAAGTCATAGATCCCAATTCCAATGGTTGGTTTGTCCTCTATGATCTCCACAAGCTTTAGAGCCTTCTCCTCCTCTCAAATTAGAGGGAAAACGTCCTTTCATAGAAAAATCCCCAAATTTTCTATCGCCCATTATGACCAGACCATAGCTCAGTTTGATGAACCGTCAGCACCATTGGAAAGCTCTCATCGAGCTCTATAATGGGTCTTCCTTAGTTTCTGATGATTTTATACTTTACTAGGAAATAATTTTTCCAAGAAGGGTCACTTCGTCGCGTCTCAAAATCGAATTTTGTCATAAAGCGACACTTGTACTTTGAGGTACTCCTCCTCTAAATACTTGTCATACCATATGTCAACTTTCGTCGTGAGTAACCATCATTTACTCATGTTTTGATGGTCCCCACTGGGCCTAGTCTATGTGGCAGCGTCATCGAGTCACCCTTGTTCAGAGCATCCATGATGAGTCACCCTTGCATCCATGGAGTTTGTTTCACGTCCCATTCTATCATGTCACATTATTCCATCCATATTTGCATAGCTTTCATCCTGTGTTTCCCATTTTGGCCTCTAGTCATTCTGTCCATTGATGCAGCAGATTGTACCAGTGATTCCTGGGTACGTATGAGATGTTTCAGACCTCATGAGGGGGTGACCCTTCAGGTAGCCCCCCACATGCACTAATGCATTCCTATGATGTTATAGCCTCAAATAAAGTTCCGCAGAGTTGATGGGTTTGGTTTCTATTGATCACATTGTTCATAGCATGCACGTCTCCTTCAGATGATCCGTTTAGTTTTGCAAAGCCCTTCCCTGTTCAACAGGGCTTCTCTGTGTTTTCTACTCTCCCTCCCACCCATTTTTTGAGGGAAGGGACTTTGTATCTCATGTACTCAGATATTATTGTATTCAGTCATGGCTCATGTTTTTCCAAGTGCATTATGTATATGGGGCACATTGTATTATTTTCTTTCTCTGTTATGCCAGCATGTCATTTACTATTCAGCATGTACTTCATTGCTCAATTTTATGTTCCTAGGCGAACCATTACTTTTTTACTAAGTTATCTCGGTGGGTATGGGTATGCCTCCCCCACCTCAATGAGGTCCGATACTACAACATAAAGGAGACTTGCATTAGTCTCGCCCCCTATGTCCCTATCCTCTTTCAAATTCAGCTTCATTGGTCTCTCTCTCTCTCTCTCTCTCTCTCTCTCTCTCTCTGACTCCCCTGTGTTGTCTAATGATTATGTCTTACAACGTACTTCGATCATACATTTTTCTCCTAACACTCGTACGTTGGGGGGAATCTGTTATCACCAAAAAATTGATCATCTAGCCTAATTTACTAGATGGATCGAAGTACACCATGTAAAGCCAATTTTACCATAGTAAAATTGCTTTCACTGTGAGAAATTACTTAATAAACCACCTTTGTTAAGTAATTTATAGTTAAGCCCATGAAGAATAATTAAATAAATCACTATTTATTTGATTTTATTCTAGGAATAATTAATTAAACCATTGTTCAATTATTATTCCTTGTCATATTTGACCCAATCATGAAAAATAAACAGATAAATCATTAATTATCTTATTTTTCTACAAGAATAATTAACTAATCACTAATTAATTATTATTCTTTGTCAAATTTGACTAAATCCCTTAGGAATAATTAAATAAATCCTTATTTGTTTATTATTCCTTAATTAATTCCTTGAGATGATAAATAAATCATTTATTTATTTATTATTTCTAAATAAAAGTTTAAATACTTTTTCCCTCCTAACCAAATATAATAAAATATTCCAAGTGATTATTCTAAGAATGCGATCAATAATATTTTATTATTGCTCATTATTCAAGGATAACTCAAAATTTTGTTATAAATAGAAGGGTTTTCCATTCATTATTCACTTTCGATTATTTTCATTGTTGCACTCACTGTCGTAACTCTTATTATTTTCATTGTCTCACACTATATTTTTGTTGGGTTTACACATTATAGAGGAGAGAGACTCTACACAAGATGAAGACGTTTGAGGATAGCCAAGAACCCATCCCATAGAGGGGCACTGGTAACAACTATTTGTTCCCTTCACATGTGTTATAATAAAAAGTATTCTTTTATATCTAGTTTCCATTGGGCGATTGGAGTTATTACTCTTTCTTTTTGTCGTTTAACTATGATTGTGGCATAGATCCAGACTTTGGCAGGTTTTGTTTCTATCAGTTGCCGCAGATCTACAATGTTTAGCAGCCATTTATATTGTTGAGATTGTTTATCATCCACAATCTTAAGTGGGTTCTTTTCGTACATCTTTGAGAAGAAAACACTACAACAATGGGAAACTATTGTTATTTCTTATAGTGGTAATGAAGGTTTCCCAAATGGGAGGGAGACCTCTAAGAGTTACCACCACCAGGTTCCTGTCAGGTAAAGTTTTCCCATCTCTTTGCAATTGATCTCTAAGATGAGATATCCTCATAATGTAGGATTGCAAAAAATATCCTTTATTCATCTTCATATCCTTAAGTTGATTTTTCAAGGAGATGATTTCATTCAGATTGTTGACTTCATACATGCCAACTAGCTTATCATACATTTCCTTAAAAATTTTCAAATTTCCAACATAGGAAAGCAAATGATCTTGTAAACCATCGACTATAATTTACTTTGCTTTTAACTCACCTTTCTTGTATTTGTTCTTAGCAGCAGTGGGAGCATTTTATGGAGGCTCAATAATTTCCTTTGGATGTACTCCAAAACATCATTGTCTTCCGATATGATTTCCAATATGATATTCCATGCAACAAAGTTAGATGGGTCTTCCAACTTCTCATTTTCCTTGAAGTAAGAGGTAGACATCTTGACTTGATAAGATAGGCTCCTTCAACTTTCCAAATATGATTACTTCAACTCTTGTCTCCTTTGGGCTCTGATACCATGTTAAATTTTACATTGGTCTATATTGTATCAATTACTTTATCCCAATTCAATCTTTCAATTAGAAATATTTTCAACAATAATTAAATTCTTCCAATCATTAATAGTAATGGAAGATAGGATAGTAAATGTAATGACAATAGGAGAGAATCAACACATCAACAAGAGACATTGATTTGGTCAAAGAGCAAGGAAAAAACCCACAAGGAGGAAAACACCTTGAAATTCTTCCTTTATTAGATTGTCATAAAATGTTCAACAAAGAGTACAATGAGCCCAAAGATACAAATAATAATTCAATTCAAAGTTTAACTTATCCAAGAGAACAACCAACCAAAATCCAAAATATAAAACAATAGTCAAATTTGGTCAAAGTGAAAGTACTAACAGTTTTGCACCGTCATCTTGTCCTGTACCCAATTATGTACCTTCAGCTTGTTCCACACCTTGTTCTATACCATAATTCTACACCTTCAGCCTGTTTTGTACCTAGTTATATACCATAATTTTGTACCACAGTTCCACACCTTCGACCTATTCTGCACCCGGTTTTGTATCTTTGCTAGAAACTTCATATGTATTGAACCTAAGAAGAGAGAGACAAGTGTGTGATGTGATGATCAAATGAGATTGAGGTCACTTGTATTTATATGAGTTGGAGAAGGGCTAATTTTTCCTTAGGCCGAACTTGACAATTTTGACATTATGAGCTTCATTTCAAAAAATACACATTCCGATTTCCAAATCAAGTGCTTCAACGGTCAAAATTAGTCCTCTCGAAAAGAGGAATATAGTCCCATGATTGGAATTTATCACTAAGCTTCCAAATTAACACATAGGGCTCCCATACTAGGGATCATGGCCCTTACAAAGCCATGATACAAGACAACTATTGCTTGAGGTCAACTTCTTTTGACCCTCAATCTGCCCAAAAGAACAAGAAAAAAACTTAACTTAATTGTTGTAGATAGCTTCTGACCATTTCAATCTACTTTGTCTTGACACTTGACAGTCCTTTGCATCCTTTAATCACAGAGAAATTTCTCCATTAATATATTTGCATATCAACTTCTCACAATGTTCTTTGTCCTTTGTGAAACACTGCATATATCAACATCAATCTGCTCAAATTCTCATAGTAGATATGCCCTTCAAATCACTATATACCTAGCCCTTTACCAATTGTTCAAACACTCATTTGTTGAATAGGTTTTGAGGATCCACCTTAGCAACCAATCTACACCACCATACGAGCCCTCCAAACTAGCCTCTGACCTTATCTATTTGCATGAAGATGTATGTTGTCTCTGTTCCAAATCGTAGGTCAAATTAGTCCTCTTCTATGGCTTTGCCTCCCACAAAAATACATGTGCAATATTTGATGCCTTGTGGCCCTCCATAATATACTAGACTGTTTGTTAGGCCTCTTTCTAGGGATTGATCCTCCTTGTACATAAAACAAAGAACAAAAGTAAAACATAATTTTCGGTGGCTTGCTGCTTCTCAATTTGGCCTAGGTAGATCCCTTTTAGGGCATGGATCTAGCATAAAAAGCTCATCCTAGAATCTGTTAGTGTCAATCTTTCCAGCCTTCCTCCAGTGATCAAACGTGCTCTTACAAAGTGATTTTGAAGTGTCAAGGTCAAATTTTGTCATTTCAGTGAGTCTTCAAGCAAAATTTGGTCACTAGGCATTAGGTCTAGGGTTTGCTTTCACTCCTTCTAAAGTTGTCCAAATGTTGGTCCATGTCACCATTCAGCTGAGTTTATCATCATTCATAGGGTTTTCATTATCATGTCAGTGTCTAATGAGTCATTTTACACCTTGTTCATGCTTCAGTTGCACCTAGGCAAGGTCATTTCCCTCTCCTAGGGTTTTGAAAGCTAATTTCTCTTGAATGGTCAAATCATTAGCAAAACTTGTATCCAGATGTTCATACACCTTCCCCTATCCTTCATGTACATTATCAAACACTTCCCATCACTGAGATCCCCCAAAATCCTCATTTTCGCACAAACCCTAGTTTCTAGCTACAACCTGGCAATTTTCTAGGTTTGGCCTGTGTTTTTCCCTTTTGGACCCCTTCCCCTCGCTCAATCTCTGAGATTCCACTTTCCCCTACTTCCTAACATCCCTCCCCACTCCCAAAAATTTCCCCAAGAATTTAGAAGCCTCTTATCCCCTTCATTTCGCTTCATTTCGACAAAATTCCTTGTTTCACACATCGGGACAAGTTTCACTCAAAAGATGTTTCAGAGCAATCAAAGATGAATTTTGGAAAACTGAGAGAGGTTTTTGTCCAAAACATGCCAAAGAAGAAAAACCTCCTTCACTTTTTTCACAGGTGTCATGGTTTTAGAGAAATGTCAAAATTACAATCGCCAGATCCAAGGAGGTTGGCCAAGGCACTAAAACGACGGAAAAGGTTCGATCCACTCCAAATTTTGGCCAAAGACTCTTTGACTGAGCATGGTACTTGATTGGGGACTCCCAGCCCAAATTTCAAGAAATTTGGAGAAAATTTTGTCAATTGTGAATTTTTTGTGCCAAACACAGGTTTTCCTTCCCAACAGGTCGCGCGCCGCGCGCGACCTATTCGATGGGAAACTCCATTTCGGGAAAACTCAGCATTTTTGGATTTTTCATGCAAAGATACACCTACTTAGCAATTACCAAGAGATTTCACCAAGTTTTGAGCCTCCAGAAGGTCAAAAAACAAGCAAAAAATGACTTTCTGCCACCTTTTTGACACACAGGAAGCAGTCTTGGGAGATTGCAATTTTGGAGGGGCAAATGGCCACCAAATTTAGAAATTCCACTTGGGTTGAAAATTAGACATCCAGACCTTTCCAACAAGCCCTATTTTGCCTCATTTGGACACCTAGAAGTGCTTCAAAAGCAGCTCCAAAGGCGCGCGACCTATTCAGGATCAGGGCGCAACCTGTTGGGAAAGTTTGCCAATTTTTCATCTACAGCTCAGGAATTCGCCCAGCTTTGACCAGTTTTGACTTGTGATGGGATTTTTCACCCTCTTTGATGTAATTAATGTATTTTCATGTTGACATGACACTTATTTACCTATTCTAGAAGATTCATTCATGAAATAGCAAACATTTAATGAATGAATTGGTTTCCTAGCTTATAGAGGCAAGTTGTTTTGACTGCCTAGATTTTAGTGCTCAGTTTAGAATTGGTTGAAACAGCTCCTAGAAGGATGAGCTCGACCCCTAGAGGCAAGGAAAGGTGTTAGCTTGCCTATATTATGTATTTTCTTAGTCATTTTCAGAGGTTGGAGAGGTTGGATTCTTGAGGGAGAGAGCTCTATTGTATTACTCATTGTATCTCTGCAATTTTGGCAAAGGAAGAAAGACCAGGGTTTTGCAGTCCTTTTTGGGATTCCTGTGGTTACATGTATTGATGGTGTGTTTCTCTTTGTACTTGTAAGTTTGTTATGTGAAACATCTTCTTACTTTTCCTTCTGCAAATTAGGCAAATGAAGTGTTAAAGTAGAATTCATGATTGTCATGCTCTGCTTTTAAGTTTGCTTAATATTTATGTTTTCATCTGTCTAAAAAGAACTCTTGAAGGTTTCTTGCTCTCTTTAGCTCCTCACCGGTCATTCCTATCCATTCACTTAATTCAAAGGCATCAATACAGTCTCCTACCTTGCCCCAAAGAACCCCCTGCAAAAACTGTGTCCAATCCCCGCACCCAAAATTGCCTTTCCCCAACTTTCCACCGAAACCCTAAAAATCGCAATCCAAACTTTTTTATCAGTTTACTAGCCTAAAATCAGTGTTTCCTTATTGGTTATCTCGCCCATTGAAGATCTTTACCGAGATAGACCGGAGAGAGCCCTCTCCTGCCCCGTAGGGCTAGCTACGAGGCTAAGTGGTTTGATGTTGCCTTGGAGTTTACCTTTTTCAGCCTGAGGTGAAATTTCAAGCGCTAACAGAATCTATTGAAAAACTCAACTTATTTTCATCACAAACAAACCATAAAATTGCTCCTTCTCTAGTTGCGGTTCTTCCTGAGGTTATGCATCTCTCCTTAGCTCATTATGCTTCTTGAGATGGGTTGTTATGTTGTGGTGAGACTTCTCCTAGGTCTCTTATATTTATACTTTTCCAAAGTTTCCTTAGTTTCCCCTTTAGGCCATCAAAGGTGCCCTCTTACAATAAATAGAATAAACAAAATTATGTTTGGGTGTTTAGCCAACAACATTGGGGCAAAAGCCCACCAGGTTGGGTACTTTTCCCACAAAGGTCCATTTTCATGGGTCAAATACACAAAACCCTAGTACCCCAAGTCTTGTGGGAGTACCTACCAAGCTACACTTTTCAACACATTTGAGTAGTAGTAGAGTTATGGAGAATTTTGTGGCACTTCAAGATCGAGCTTGGAAGAATTGTACAAGGAATTGTTATCATTATCATAAAGGTGAAGCATGATGTCAGACAGAGAAAGACAAATTGCAGGAAGATAGAGGGAGTTACTTATTTAGGGGAAGTTACCCTTGTCCATTGATGTCAAATGGGGAGAGGAAGATCAAAGCCATGGAGCCAGGGGGAGCATAAGTGTTTCCATCAATGACAAAAGGGGAGATTGTTGAATGGATTTGTCATTATTGTCAAGTCAATATTTGAATACTTTTAATATACGTCAATGGATTGCATTAATTATAAATCCCAATGGATAAGTAGCCTTGGAAGAGAGGAAAGGAAGTCCAAAGCCAAGATGTCCATGTGATGTGATCAAGGTGCTCCACATTTGATGAGGTAAATGAATGGGAAGAAAAGTGAATTTCTTAGTAAGAACTTCATCATCTGATAGTTCTCGTCATGTCGTTTATAATGGTAGGTGGCATACCACGTAATTCCTCATGGTTGAGGAGATATGTTATTTTAAAGATGATGCCCTAAAAGTATGGTCATGGTGCCCAAAATGAATGATAAAGAAACCTTATAATTGGTCAAAATTTTGGCACTAATAATTGAGAATATCGTGAATAAATTATGTAAGTCCTGAGTTGATCATGTGGCCCTCAATTTTATTTTTTATATGATTAATGTGAGCCCTCAAATACATGATGTATATTTCTATAAATACATGTCGAATTTTCTAGAAAATTTGATTTTATAGGACAAATGAACTCATTCTTTAAGTTTGTTTCAAGGAAAGTTCCCCTCCCCCCCTTTTAGACCTCCTCCTTCAAGTATAAATAAGGGCCTCAGTTCCCCTCAAAATGTATGATTCAAAGCTCGCCATTTGTGATTACTCTTTGAAATTTCTGAGGTCGGGGAAGTCACAAAAATCTAAGGAAGTAGGTCGTGTTCATTAAGGGTTTTCTACTTTATTGTTTATCTTTTGCATGGTATTATTTTTGTTGGGCAAAGATCAAGGCTCTGAGGTCTTCCTCAAGGATATTTGTTGACATTTGTTGATGTTTGTTGATGGTAAGTACAATATTTGTTTAAGGGTGCTTTGTTGATCATTATTATCCCATGTTTTTTTGGTTTTTTCATTGGACTAGATAAAGTTGGTTAAAGGCTAAATTCAAGATTGCAAGAACGAGTAACTGAGGCTATGTTTGAGCCATATTTTTGGCCTAGTTTGAAGCTAATATAAGGCACTTCTTAGTCAAATCTTAGCCCTCCTGAGGCTTGATTTGAGGCTATTACTGGAACAAAATTTTTCTTGTAGAAGGGTCATATCTAAGCAATTCCTAAGGCCTCTTATGAGGTTAAGTTGAGGATATTGGGAAGATCAAAGGAAGATTTTTGAGATCATACTCAAGGTCTATCTAAGGCAGAATTATTGATGTTGGTTAGGTCGAGTTTATAAGGGAAATAAGGGCCCGATCTAAAGGAAATTATGGATTTTTTTTTCCATGGTAAGAAGTTTGTCTTAGAGTTGTAGTACCTGTTGTGGAAGCCACAAAATTTGAGGCCGCTTTAGGCCCCACATAAGGGGTCAAATTTTAGTTGTGATAGCCACATACAAGGAGAAGTAGGGCCATTTAAGGATTGTATTAGCCACAACCAAAAGAACATTTGTAAAGGTTAATTTAGGCCTATTTAAAGGCACAAGATAAAAATCATGGAACAACAGTTCAAGGTTAGATTTGAGGTTTGAAAAATCTCAGCAAGAAGACATACTTAAGTGAAAAATCCTGAGGACTGTACCTTTGAGCTAATTTGAAACAAGTCCAAAGTAACTTAGTGGCAACAACACATCTCCATTGAATGATATCTAATTATTTAAGGGAAATATCTAAAGGGTGCACATTGTTATCTGAGTAAAGAAGGATACTTAACTCAGTTCCTATTTGAGGAAAACTTTGTATGTCAAGTTTCTTGTGTCATTCCTAACCTCCTTCAAAAGGCATTTTAATATGAGGTATGAGCATTACTTTGTAAACTTATTAGATCAACAATTTATTAAGGTATGTACAAGGGTTATTGGTTTATAAAGGCAGACCTACAACAAAAGTAGACCTAAAATTTAATCTTTGCAGTGTATTGAATAAAGTTTCTATCAGTATTGAGTATGCCCTGCAATGGTATATTTAAGTTAGATGTGCCCTGCAATGGTATATTTAAGTTAGATGATGTGTAAAAGAGTGTCTATTAGGGTTCTGATCTTATTTACAAAGTAAGTGTTGGTTAGAGCCATTCAGGGATTCTTGTTGAAGCATAGATCCACTATGTATCGTTTAGGGACCGAATTGTTTGTGGCATATTGTTGTTGCTAAGTCAGAGATCATATTGTTATTATAAGTTGCTAGGATTTGTGTCACTAAGATAAGAGAAGTAATTTTCCTTGTGATTTTATGATCCTTTGTTTCCTAATGCAACAGTTAAGACAACTTAAGGCTAGGCATAGGACATTCCTGTGGCACGTCGAATTGTGCATGTGCAAAAGAGCTAATAGTGTCATGGTTTGGTTTTTGTGAGAAGGGAAGTGTTAGAAGAGTTATCTCATTAGTGATAACATTAAAAATACTGTGGCAGTTGGACATAAGTAGAGGGAGAGGAATTGCATCAGGGTTATTGAAAGAAATGTTTTGTTATTGATTAGAGCAGTGAGTGTAATGGTTGATTAGTGTGACCAGAGTGATCTATCATATTCTTTTATCTTCAATATTAAGGGTTATAGGGGGGTTCAAGGTAGAGTTTGAAGTCTCCTTCAGGTTGGATCCTGAGAACACTTCAGGGTGGCAGGGTGGTGCTAGGGTAACATATTGATGCTAGTAGGGTGTTGGAGCATCCATCCAGTTGGAGCTAGTAAATCCAGGGTGTTGAAACATCCTTTCAATTGGAGCTGATAAAACCAATTGTCGAAAGTATCCTTCCATTCATTGCTGGAGAATCTTGGAAGTTGGAGCTTCCTGTTGATGTAAATATTTAAGGACATATATTAAAAAGCGTTAAATGGTTTTTCTTCTAGAAGAGTTTCCACCTAAAAATTTCTTATGTATTATTTATGTTGTTATGTGTTGTTGAATGGTATTTTTTATTGTTTAATTTTTACATGTTATGATTAAAATTGATAAAAAGTTCCCAATACGGATTCACCCCCCACCCTCTCAGTATTGATAAATATTGCAACATACCTACGCTCAAAAATAGGGAATCTAAATTGGGATCAAAAGGAAACTAAGAGAAGAAATATAAAAACATGTGTGACAGAGAGAAATTATCCCTTTTAAAAGAAAATAAGAAAAATAATTTCATGAGATACCTAGTAAATTTCTGACACTTGGATGGTGAATAACCAAAATTTTAATTAAAGAAAACACTTAGTTTTTCCTGATGAGCAAAGTGGCACTACTAAAACCTTCTATAAACTGGTGAGTGTGCTAAGAGAAACTCACTTTTTGCACCTCATTCCTGGGAAAATGTCCTAATGATACTTTGTTTTTGTGTGACAACTAAGAGATATGTTGTGAGATTGGTGTGAGTGAAGTTTCATTGAGTGGCAACCTCCTGAGTTGAGAGATCACTGTCACTCTACCAGTGTATCCATATCCCATGGCCCCATTGAAACTCAAGGGTCCATAGTGAAGATGAGTACCCAAGGAGTAGGCAAGGAGGTTCACTAGTGAGTCGACCATGTTCGAACAAGCAATGAGAAATTCACCAAGTTCACCAAGAAGTTCGTGTAAGGAATTGAAATGGAATCACATCTAAGAGTTTCGAAGGGAACAATCCAATTTTAGCCACTAGTGGTGAACGATGACTTAATTATTATTTGCATATCATGAAATTATTTTTATTATTCAGTAGATAAATCAAATTGTGAATATAGTTTTAATTAGAAACATAATGAAATTTCATAGTTTCTTGTATTAACAATTTTCATCAAGCAAGGAATATATAAACTTTATTAATAAAAACTATATACATGAGTATGTTCAATTATGAGTGTGGGGCGTCGATTTTAGGTTGGAAAATCCTTGGCAAACGTTTTATACCAATAGTTGTTATTGTAACCTTGGATTTTGCAATGTTAAGATTAAATCTTGCTATTACGACTCCAAGATCCGATTTGTAGCAAGTGGCAATTGGTAACATATATCAGGCTAAAAGTAATTTAAGGGAATGACAATTTCAATTTCTCAATTATTCTAAACCTAAGAATTTAGTTTGATCTATGGTTGGAGTCAATCAAACTATGAAATTGTTCAACGTATTATTAAAGGGTGATGAAATATATGAACTCTTGATGTATTAATTCCCAAATTGGAATAACATTTAAAGGGTGATGAAACCTATTATAATACTTCAATGCAAACAGTGTTTCAGATATGTGGAAATATCTTCACACCATATCAATGTTTATTGCAATTGTATTCGCTTATGATCTACTATCTTTCTCAATAGAGCCTTGTGTGACACTTATCAAATGGTTAATAATCCCAATATATAAATTTGGTGCATTCTTAGATTTGTGCATGTCATCCTTGCGCAAAGGCCATGCTAATTTTCTTTGTATCGTTTCAATTTTATCGATGTATTTGAAGAGAAAATCTTATTGCACCGAGAGGCGCATTCGACGGCCTAGTATAACCCCAATGTGTAAGTATGTTACGTCCTCAAAAAATAAAAATAAAAATATTTTTTACTAATGCTGACCAAAACATTAGTTTGAACATTAAATTATATATAAATTGAATCTTTAGATTATATATAACTTTTTAATCTTATTAATGGACTAAGATTAATTATTAAAATATAACTATGTATAATTATATATAATTTGAATGTAGAATAAATTATCTCATGCATTTAATAGTTCCTTTATCCTATACGTGAATTTTAATGGATCATAAATTTACCTTTAACAAAAAAATTTACCACATTAAAATTCCAAATTATGTAAAATTTTAAACATCTTTACTCTTTACTAAATCCAATACCATCTCTTAAATCAAAGGAAAAAGGTTAATTTAACATAAAGAATCAAAAATCCTGCTCCAAAATCTTTTAATATTTCTTTTAATTAAATATTGTAAGATGCATCTTTAAAGAGAAAAATCATATCCTATGGATATATTAAGATCTTTAAAGATAAATATTTCCACATCAAAGTTCTAATATTTGAAAATATTCATTTGATGAAATTTTATTATAAATTTTGTTATCATGCCATGTGAAAAACATCATTAAATCTAATATTAATATTATTAAATTTAATAACTTTGGATTATTGCAATATTAAATTTAATGTGATATTCAATTTGTTATATTATAATATGTATTAATATATCATGATATACATGGAGGGAAGAACAATGACACAAAGTGATAGAGGTGGAGAGATAGAGGGAGTGACAAGGGAGAGATGGAGATAAAATGAAGGAGGGGGTACAAGAGGAATGAAAAGAGAGAGAGAGAGAGAGACAAAAGATGGAGGGGGGGGAGAGGGGGAGAGAGGGAAAAGGTTGGAGGGTAGAGAGAGAGTGAGAGAGATATGGGGGGATATAGAGGGAGGTAGGATAGAAAACGGGAGAGGGAAAGGACAAGAGAGAGGGCTTGAGAGAGAGGGGGAGAGAGGTAAGAACAGAGAAGTAGGGATAGAGAGATGGAGTTGGAGGGGGAGAGAGGGAGTGAAGAAGAAAGACATAGAGATATAGAAGTGGAGAGAGAGAGAGAGAGAGAGAGAGAGAGTGACAACTAAGAGATGGAGAGAGTGTGTGTATTTTTTGGGGTGAGACAGAGAGAAAAAGAAGGAGAGATGGAAGGAATGGGGAAGAGAAGGAGGGAGGGAGGGAAATAGTGAAAGAGTTGGTGGGTAAAGAGAGAGAGGGGGAGGGACAGAGGGAGGTGAGAGAGAAAGGGAGAGAGAGGAAGGAAGAGAGAGAGAGAATGTGAGAGAGAGGAGAGAGGGAGGGAGAGAGAGATGGATTTGGAGGGAAAGAGAGAGGGAGGTAAGAAGAAAGACATAAAGAGAGAAAGGTGGAGAGAGATAGGGAGTGATAAGGGAGATATAGACAAAGGGAAAGAGGAGAGAAAGAGGGGAGAGAGATAGAACAAGGAGAGAGAGTGTGAAGGGGAAGATAGATGGATAGGAAGAGAGAGGGATAGATATATAGATATGGAGAAAGAGTGTGTATATTTTGGGGGTGATATAGAGAGATAAAGGAGAGGCAGAGGGAGATAGAGATATAGATGGGAGGTGAAGAGAGAGATAGAGAGGGGAGGGAGAGATAGATAGATATGGAAAGAGTGTGTATGTGTATTGGGGGGGGGTGTGAGATAGAGAGACAAAGGAGAGATGGAGTGAGATATAGATATAGATGGAGGGGGGAGAGAGGGAAGAAGATTTATTGCACTATATGCATTGATTTCAGTGTAGATGATGATTTCTAATCCTATTTGATTTCTTGCACTAGATGCATCGATTTCATTGTAGATGTTGATTTATAATTATATTTTATTGTTTGCACTAGATGCATTGATTTCAGTTTAGATGTTGATTTCTAATCCTATTTGATTTCTTTCTCTAGTTGCATTGATTTCAACGTAGATGGTGATTTCTAATCCTATTTGATTGCTTGCACTAGATGCATTGATTTTAGTGTAGATGTTGATTTCTAATTATATTTGATTGCTTGCACTAGATGCATTGATTTAAGTGTAGATGTTGGTTTCTAATCTTATTTGATTGCTTGCATTATAAGCATTGATTTCAGTGTAGATGTTGTTTTCTAATACTATTTGATTGCTTGCATTAGATGGATTAGATGTTAATTTTGAGACTGTAAATTATTAAAAATATTTTTCAAGATTAAATGGAGGGGAGAGAGGGAAGAAGATTTCTTGCACTAGATACATTAATTTTAGTGTAGATGATGATTTCTAATCCTATTTGATTGTTTGCACTAGATGCATTGATTTTAATGTAGATGTTGATTTCTAATTATATTTGATTGCTTGCATTAGATGCATTGATTTCAGTGTCAATGTGGATTTCTAATCCTATTTTATTTCTTGCACTAGATGCATGGATTTCAATTTAAATGTGGATTTCTAATCCTATTTGATGGCTTGCACTAGATGCATTGTTGTCAGTGTAGATGTTGATTTCTAATCTCATTTGATTGCTTGCATTAGATGCATTGATTTCAATTTAGATGTTTCTAATCCTATTTGATTGTTTGTGTTAGATGCATTAGATGTTGTTGATCTTGAGGCTGTAGGTTATTAAAAAAATATTTTTCAAAATATATTTAGTAATACATAGAGGGACACTATTGAGAAATAATTAGCCATCAAAAGTTGTGATGCCTAGAATTAAAATGAAAAAGATGTGCAGAATCAATCCTTTTGCAAAGTGAAAATGAAAATTAATCCTTGACAATATTGTCTCCCTTTTCATCACCAACTAATTACTAATAGAAAATTACATATATTCAAAATTATTAATAAATAATTGCATACAAAATGTATTCAAAATATTTATAAGAGGAAAATATATATTTATAGACATGAAAACAAATCAAAATATTCTTGAAGGAGATGTGATAATTGTTTGGAGAAACAAATAATGTAAAGATTTTATAATAATATTATTTCTTAACTTTGCAAAATAGACTGTAGATTAAAAAAATCATCAAAATATTCTTGAAGGACATAAATTATTTTAAACATTAGCAAAGAAACAATTATTTCAAGAGTAATCTTGACGCAGTAAATTATTAAAACTACTCTTCAAGATATATTTTGTAATTCTTGGAGGAACACTATTTAGAATTAATTAGTTGTCAAAAGTTGTGATACCTAAAATTAAATCAAATAGATGTGCAGTATCAATCCTCGTGAAAACTATTGACAAGATTGTCTCCCTTCTTCATCCCCAACTAATTACTAATAAACAATTACATACACATAAAAATATATCACAACAACTGTACCATTCACAAACATACCATCTGAATCCAAACACATAAACACAAAAACCGCTCAATGCATTTAAGCAAAGACATGCAAACCATTCAAGGCAAGCAACACAAATTAAATTAAAGAAGAGAATGATATGGTCATGCCAAGCAAAGAAAACCTAATGTGATTTTTGAATTTTATCTCGAACATATACATAATAATGATAATCTAAAAATGTGACATTATTTCCCTCAACTGAACTAGCTTAGATCCATCTAACACCGGATCTATCATGCACCGAGAGGGATCAAATCCCTCAAGGTGCAAACCTTTCCTCAAGTTCTGCACACCAAAAAGAAGATTTGCACCTCAAGGGATTTGACCCCTCTCGGTGCATGATAGATCCAGTGTTAAATGAATCTAAACTGGTCTATACACACAATTATATTGGTAGAAAACGTTACCCTTAAGAGTTCATAAGTTGCTCTATATGAGAGTTGCAATTTTATGCAAAAAGAGAAAAAAAGGATTGATATCTACAACGTTAAAAACCTATAGTCAAGACGGATTATATATTTTCAGATGCATTCAATTAACCTTGAGTAAAAATAATCTTATTATGATTCCAAGTGGAAATTTTCATCAAATCAACGTTACACTTGTTCAGTGACTAAGCAATCTATAATCAATTTCGGGCTAGCTACGTTAACATCCTCAAGTTATGTTGTTACAATGTGCGTTTAACAACTGAAGTAAGAGTGAAGTTTTCCGATGATATTCTTGTTATACATGACTTACTTGGAACCCTGCGCTACACTGTATCCTCTACTCGCCCACTGATCCAGGTGGATGTTAGTGGACACCCACCTATCCCACTTGGACCCCCACAACTGTCTCTTTCAGTTTTTCCGTTTCCGTAATTATAGCACAATTTACTATTTTTAGCAGTTTTTCGGGTCCTGAACTTCCGGAGCCATTTTGAGGCCCTAAACGATGTTTTTGGAAAATCTGGGAGCAACATGGGTCCATGGACCAATGTTTCTCTTCCCAAAGTTGTAGATCTCAGATAGATCTTTCTAACGAGCTATTGTATGTGTCAAACGAAGATCGAGTGCCAAAGTTACGACCCCGGGAAGTTGATGTACCAACTTACCCAAAACGAGGCCCACAATTTGGTGTTTCATCTTCTAGGGTTAGGTTTTGGGATGTTAAGGATTTTACATTATTTCTCAACAATAAATATTATTTGAGCCTCATTGTAACATAGTTTAGAGGCATGTAGCCACCACATCTCTTCTCAGAGATAAGCTACCATCGCCCTAGCTGGTTTATTTCCATTGTTGTTTGTAAGCATATTTAGTGTTTTACATTAATGAAATGAAGTATTATTTCCGTTGCATCTTTGTGTTTATGGTTGTCTCTATAATTTGTTGCGTTCCTGTTTAAATCTGAATTAGTGGTATCAGAGCGGTCTTGCTTTTTCTTTGTTTTTCTTTGCATGTCCCCAACGAGGTCGGGATATAAGGAGTTAGGGCTTGAACTGGTCGAACCTTTGCAAGACCAGCCTCGCAAATCCCGACGGCCTCCCATGGCAAATGAAAAGAAAGACGAGGGGGCAGGAAATCCTATCAAAATCTTGCTCGAAGAAGCCCTCGAGCAACAAAGGAATGCGTTGATGGACAATTTGCCCAGATCCTTCAGCGGCTACCCAGGGGCGACGCATCGGCTTCCAACAGCTACTTTGGAAACGCCACACCGTTTAAGGTACAAGTTAATTTTGAAATCCCCATATTTGAGGGTCAGATAGACACAGATGTCGTCGATAAATGGTTAAATCTACTAGAGGGTTCTTTTTCTGTTCATGATTTTTCCAGTCGGTAAAAGATTTTCGCTCTTCTCAAAGCAGCCCCCCATGTCAAGGACTGGTGGGAAACCTACTGCAAGCAGAAGGATGAAAGTACAGGCTCATTATTTTCAGTTGCACCCACTTGGGATTCGTTCCAATATGCCATCAAGGAGCAGTACTACCCTGTCGGAAGCTATGAGGTTCAATACATAAAGTGGACCACGTTGCGGTAGGGAAGGGACCAAGACGTGCCGGAGTTTACCAATATTTTCCATACCCTTCGCACAAAGTTGGGTATCAAATATTATGAGTTGCATCTGGTACTCAAATACTACAACTTCCTATACAAATACATCCATGAAGAGATGGAGTTTGTGAACATATCCTCGCTCGGCACGGCATACCGATACGCTATCAAAATCGAGCAAAGTTTAAACAGAAGAAGCGGGACTTTGGATTTGCAAATTTGAAGAAAGGGAAAGGCTTCCCCAAATTTCAGGACCAAGGACAAATCCAAGATGGGGTGATCCAAGACAACCAGTTGAAGCCACAAGAAAATAACAACACCACGAAGTCAAAGAAGGGCACAGGAAAGTAGTGTGAGTTCCATAAGAGCCCCACTCACAACACAAGTGATTGTTGGACCAGACAGTCACTGGTGGCCAAGTTGAAGGCTTCAAAAGTAGATGCATGTTCCGACCCTGAGTCAAAACCCGACAGGGGAATGGCAAGGGAAACAGATCATTGACGCGGAGCCTAGCGCCACTATTTCCACCACCAAGATCCAAAAGAATGAGCCCGAAGATCCAGAGGAGGGGGAGTGCCTTTTCCACTCACAAATGTGGGTGAAGGTTTGCTGCTACAATTCATTGTCGACAATGGCAGCCAAAAGAACCTCATTTCAGCAGAGGTCGTGAAGCGGTTGGGCCTACCGACTACACCACACCCGCAGCCGTACAGTATCGGGTGGCTTCACCAAGGAAGAGATCTTCGAGTTCGCCAACAGTGTCGCCTTCCCTACAACATCAAGCCCTTAATAGATGAAGTATTGTGTGATGTTACACCTCTGGATGTTTGTGATGTATTATTAGGCCAACCATACTTGTGGAGGCGACATGCTGTGTATGAGTCAAGGCCTCACGATGTTAATATTTCTTTGGGCAATTCATTATACAGGATACCGAAGGTAGCCCCACCTACTGCCACCTCTTTGATCACTGCTAAGAAAGGCTGCAAGCTCATCTCCCAGATTAGGAAAACCATTTTTTTTCTGGTTTGCTCCCAAAGTAAGGGGAAGATCGTCACCACATCCATGACCCCCGTGAAGGGTTCCTCCACATAGCAGCAACAACAAAGGGATATGGTCATGACAGAACACAGGGACAACTTCTCCTTACCCACATGGGTACCACACAAGCTTCAGGTGGGCAACAAAGTCTGGTTGCATCTACAGAAAGAATGTCTTACAAGAGCCCATCAGAAGCTCCGACCACGCTGACATGATCCTTACACCATTACCAAGGTTGTGGGAAATAATGATTTGGAGCATAGCATTCCTCCATTCCTTCGCTTGCACCGAGTGTTCAATATGGACCGTCATCGACCAAGCTTCCCACCATTACTAGATACATCAGAAGTTGCAGAACAGCGCACCAGGGACCAAGTTCAGCAAATGGAGGAACTCAACGCAATGGGGACCATTGCTTCCTAAGGGGGGAGGAATGATCCAAGTGGATGTTGGTGGCCACCCACCTATCCCACTTGGACCCCCACAACTATCTCTTTCAGTTTTTTAGTTTCTGTAATTGTAGCACAATTTACTATTTTTAGCATTTTTTCGAGTCCTGAACTTTCGGAGCCGTTTTGAGGCCCTAAACGACATTTTTTGGGAAATCTGGGAGCAACATGGGTCCATGGATTGTTGTTTCTCTTCCCAAAGTTGTAGTTCTCGAATAGATCTTTCTAACGAGCTATTGTACACGTCAAATGAAGATCGGGTGCCAAAGTTACAACCCCGGGAAGTTGATGTACCAACATACCCAAAACAGGGCCCACAATTTGGTGTTTCATCTTCTAGGGTTAGGTTTTGGGATGTTAATGGTTTTCCATTGTTTCTCAACAATAAATATTCTTCGAGCCTCATTGTAACACAGTTTAGAGGCATGTAGCCGCCACATCTCTTCTCAGAGATAAACTACCATCGCCCTGGATGGTTTATTTCCATTGTTGTTTGTAAGAATATTTCTGTATTTTACATTAATGAAATGAAGTATTATTTCCACTACATCTCTGTGTTTATGGTTATATCTGTAATTTTTTGCGTTCCTGTTTAAATCTGGTTCCGTGGTATCAGAGCGGTCTGCTTTTTCTCTGTTTTTCTTTGCATGTCCCCAATGAGGTCGGGATATAAGGAGTTAGGGCTTGAACTGGTCGAACCTTTGCAAGACCAGCCTCGCAAATCCCAACGGCCTCCCATGGCGGATAAAAAGAAAGATGAGGGGGCAGGAGATCCTCTCAAAATCTTGCTCGAAGAAGCCCTCGAGTGACAAAGGAACACAATGATGGACAACTTTACCCAGATCCTTCAACGGCTACCCAGGGGTGACGCATTGACTTCCAACATCTACTCTGGAAATGCCACATCGTTTAAGGTACAAATTAATTTTGAAATCCCCATATTCGAGGGTCAGATAGACGCAGATGTCGTCGATAAATGGTTAAATCTGCTAGAGGGTTATTTTTCTGTTCATGATTTTTCTAGTAGAGAAAAGATTATTTTCGCTCTTCTCAAAGCAGCCCCCCACGTCAAGGACTGGTGGGAAACCTATTGCGAGCAGAAGGATGAAAATACAGGCTCACTATTTTCAACCGCACCCACTTGGGATTCATTTTGGGATGCCATCAAGGAGCAGTATTACCCTGTCGGAAGCTATGAGGATCAATACATAAACTAGACCATGCTGCGGCAGGGAAGAGACCAAGGCGTGTCGGAGTTTACCAATATTTTCCATACCCTTCATACAAATTTGGGTATCAAAGATTCTGAGTTGCATCTGGTACTCAAATACCACAACTGCCTACACAAGTACATCCAGGAAGAGATGGAGTTGCTGAACATCTCCTCGCTCGGCACGGCGTACCGATACGCTGACAAAATCGAGCAAAAGTTTAAACAGAAGAAGCGGGACTTTAGATCTGCAAATCCAAAGCAAGGGAAAGGCTTCCCCAAATCACAGAACCAAGGACAAATCCAAGACGGGGCGACTCAAGACAACCCGTCGAAGCTACAAGAAAATAACAACACCACAAAGTCGAAGAAGGGCACAGGAAAGTGGTGTGAGTTCCATAAGAGCCCCACTCACAACACAAGTGAGTGTTGGACCAAGCAGTCGCTGATGGCCGAGTTGAAGGCTTCAGAATCAAATGCATGTTCCAAACCTAAGTCAAAACCCAACAAGGGGAATGACAAAGGGAATAAGATCATTGACGCGGAGCCCATCGCCACTGTTGCCACCGACAAGATCCAGAAGAATGAGCCCGAAGATCCAGAGGAGGGGCAGCGTCTTTTCCACTCACAAATGTGGGTGAATGGTTCGCCGCTACAATTCATTGTCGACAGTGGCAGCCAAAAGAACCTCATTTCAGCAGAGGTCGTGAAGCAGCTGGGCCTACTGACTACACCACACCCGCAGCCGTATAGTATCGGGTGGCTTCACCAAGGACGAGATCTTCGAGTTCGCCAGCAGTGCTACCTTCCCTACAGCATCAAGCCCTTCACAGATGAGGTATTGTGTGATGTTACACCTTTGGATGTTTGTGATGTATTATTAGGCCAGCCATACTTGTGGAGGCAACATGTTGTGTATGAGTCAAGGCCTCGCGCTGTTATTATTTCTTTGGGTAATTCATTATACAGGATACCGGAGGTAGCCCCACCTACCACCACCTCTTTGATCACTACTAAGAAAGGCAGCAAAATCATCTCCCAGACTAGGAAATTCATTTTCTGTCTGGTTCGCTTCCAAAGTAAGGGGAAGATCGTCACCACATCCATGAGCCCCGCGAAGGGTTCCTCCACGTAGCAGCAACAACAAAGGGATACGGTCATATCAGAACATAGGAACAACTTCTCCTCACCCACAGGGTACCACACAAGCTTCAGGTGGGCAACAAAGTCTGGTTGCATCTACAGAAATAACGTCTTACAAGAGCCCATCAGAAGCTTCGATTGCGCCAACATGGTCCTTACACCATTACCAAGGTTGTGGGAAATAATGATTTGGAGCATAGCATTCCTCCATTCCTTCGCTTGCATCGAGTGTTCAATGTGGACCATCATCGACCAAGCTTCCCACCATTACTGGACACATCAGAAGTTGCAGAACAGCGCACCAGGGACCAAGTTTAGCAGATGGTGGAACTCAATGCAATGCGAACCATTGCTTCCTAAGGGGGGAGGAATGATCTAGGTGGATGTTGGTTGCCACCCACCTATCCCACTTGGACCCCCACAACTATCTCTTTCAGTTTTTTAGTTTCCGTAATTGTAGTACAATTTACTATTTTTAGTAGTTTTTCAGGTCCTAAACTTCCAGAGCCGTTTTGAGGCCTTAAACAACATTTTTTGGGAAATCTGGGATCAACATGGGTTCATGGACCAATGTTGCTCTTCCCAAAGTTGTAGTTCTCAGGTAGATATTTCTAATGAGCTATTGTATGCATCAAACGAAGATCGAATGCCAAAGTTACAACCCCGGGAAGTTGATGTACCAACTTACCCAAAACGAGGCCCACAATTTGGCGTTTCATCTTCTAGGGTTAGGTTTTGGGTTGTTAAGGGTTTTCCATTGTTTCTCAACAATAAGTAGGCCTTCGAGCCTCATTGTAACACAGTTCAGAGGCATGTAGCTGCCACATCTCTTCTCATAGATAAAATACCATCACCCTAGCTGGTTTATTTCCATTGTTGTTTGTAAGCATATTTCAATACTGTGTTTATGGTTATCTCTTTAATTTGTTGCATTCCTGTTTAAATCTAGATCACCCACACATTATTTTGATAAATACGAAAGGCATTAACCATAATTGGACTAATGGATGCAACCTAAGAAGGAACAAGAATAATAAGTGGGAATTACAATAATCATAGGATATAAGAAAGAAAGAAAGAAAATTATTTTAACATCCACAAGGCTAAAGATAGCTTATGGGATAGATTTCTTTTTCATCTGCTTGATGTATTTGACCCTTTTTTTGTGAAGCCTCACAATAAATGCTCCCATCTTCTTGACAAACCCGTCACTAAATTGATTATCCCAAGATCTAGCTGCCATCATATCTGCATAACTTTCCATGTTGTCTTTGAAGGCCTCACATTCTAAAATAAAATGCTTTTCTGTTTCCACTTTTTCGAAAGAACAAAAAGTGCATACTCTTTCCCCCCACATTTCTTTTGGCCTTTTCCAGTACCCTGTTTCACAACGGAGTTGATGAGAATTAGTCCTTAACTTAGCAATACGAATTTTGGCTCTCCAAGAGATATTGGCCTCTATGTATGCTTTTGGTTGATGACTATTAGTGGGATTAAAAACTTCAACATAGTACATTTTCTTTCTTCCTAGCTCCTTATCCCAAATAAGCTTGTGGAACTTATCCATAACAAAAGCTTTTATCTCTTTGTTGTTTATGGGACACGTGTTCAAGCAAATACCCCACTTACTAAACCATTTGTTATTTTTCTACATCCAAGTCTTTTTTATGTTGCACAACATGTCATTAAAGACAACCTTAGGCCATCTACCCTCTTCCATTTGCTCAATTTTTTTTAAATACCTTATGACTCGCACCATATCAATTGCTTCAATAGGAGCAGCCCATGTTTCATTTAACAAGATAGCATAAGGAACTGCACTTTTAATCCTGAATTGGCTTGTAATCAAACGCTTCTGAATTTTCTCAATTTGTTTTCATTGCATGTCGAATGTACTGTTGGCCCATAGTTCACAACCATAGAGAATTATTAGCCTATTTTTAAATATTTACTAAGTCTAAACTTAAGAAAACGGGTTAATTTATCAGTATTAATTGAGAAAGGTGTGAACCATCTATAAACTCACGCGGATCAATCCGGAAATAATCTCATCCATCAATTATATTTTAATCTTGGTTGTTGAAGTCCCAACTAGATATTATAAGAGGAGGTCAATGGGTAGATGGATAACACACGCCAATAGTGTGAGTTCCTTGGTAGATGGGGTTATCCAGTTGCAGAGGTCAAGTAGGGAGAAAAAGTTCAAGCCAGAAGGGTCGCAGGTGTCAAAGGGGCAGAGATAGTGATTTGGAGGAATTTTTCCAATTCCAGATAGGCAGTAGAAAGAGGTCGACTTATTCCCAGTGAGGTTGCGCAGAGGATTGTACAGGAAGCTTTAGAGGGAAATTCAATTTAACTGTATGGAAATCGATTCAGCATCCAGAGGTAGTGAAATTTTTCCATAAGGCGGAATAATCATTTATAGCAACATATTCAGGCATAACAACTTGATTATAGGTAGTTATGGGCTGCATGTTAGAGGGTTTATGCAAGCACTGCGCAAAGGCCTATGCAAGAGGTCCAAGAGGATGAGTTTCTGAAGCTGAGTTGTGATGGGGTTGTTTGTGGAGGAGGGGAAATTATCTCAGATAATTTTGGCCAAATTTTCTTGCTGTGAATTTCCAGTTTTCGACATCCAGATTGTACTCAAATTATTTAAGTGCTTCTTAATAATGAAAACCCTCAACTACTGCGTCGATTTTCCCAAGTTGGGTTTTTCTGGGGACTTTTGTCCAAAATAATGGTGTCAATTTTTATGTGTGTGCTAGCATATTTCTTAGTTCCCATATTTGCTTCCACAATATTTTATTTTGTGAAGAAATTGCAGTGTGCATATTTCGTTATTTTGCCTTAAACAAAATAAACTACATAATTAATTTATCAGTTAGGAGAAATATTTCCAATTATTGCATTTCAAGGAATTTTCACATGGTATCAGAGCAATTTTTATCAGACAGGGAAGCTCATAAGCAAAGGAAGAAATTCATTGTTTAGAGGGAAAAACCAGACAAATTTCTTTGGGTTGTGTAGAGACTAAGCTAGATAGTGCAATTTGTTTGAGCAAGTTTGATTTTTCAGTGCAGGTTAGCAGAAAAATTCAGCTTGCTAGTTCGAGTGATTCCAGTAGGAAGAGGGGTAGTTGTAGCTTAGACTTTCATTGAGCAGATTTGTTGTCTGGGAACAGAAGGTTTGTAGCAGTTTGTTAATGTGGATTCAATGTCGGGTGGAAGAGAAATTGCACACAAAGAGGGAGTTTCTCTCAGAGGATTTTTAGTTTCAGAAATCCAAAATTTCTAGTTGCAGCAGGCAAGTCTTCTCACTCTAGGAATGAGTGTGAGTAGCAGAGAAGAAGGCAAGCAGGAAAGTGAGGAGATTCCCTATTTATTCTCCCATTATTTGAGTTTTACAGATTTGCAGCTTTCTAGTGATGATTGTATGAGATTACCAAAGGAGGTCGTACAAGTTAGCCATAACACAAATCTGGGAACAAATTCAACTTCCAGTTGCCAGAGACAGGTGTCAAAGGAAGTGTGATTTGTCTAGTGCAAGTTTCAAAATGAATAAAGGTCCCAACCAAGAACATGGTTCAAAAAGAGATAGTGGAGCACTGGATCTAGGTGGAGGAGTAGTATGAGACTCTAGTGTGCCAGATGGGAAAGGTTTAATGCAGTTGTAACAATGAGATCAATTAGATCAGTTCCAGTTTGTTGCAATGAGACCATCACCTTTTCTACAGGATCACACAGTACAATATTAGTAGGTTTTAGTGTCAGTAGGAATTTCCAGATATTCAGATGACAACTACAATCTAGTTGTAGTGACATACGCAGTGCAAATTGCATAGTTGTAGTATGAAGGTGCAGTTCCAACTAGTAGATTCCCAACACATAGCTATATAGTCTAGTTTCCAGTATTGGAGGACAATGTAAGTTGTCAGGAGGGAGCAAAGAGCTTTCTCGTAGGGAGATTGAGAATAAGAGGGAGTATAACACCCCCTCCTCCCTTATCCACCCAAGAAACCAAGCAGCTAAGTAAAAATGTGATGAGAGAGGTTACTATAAGGGATTCAATCTCCTTGATGACATTAAGGAAATGGAATCGTCGAAACTCATCAAACAAACCCATCCACATCAGCAATTACACCCCCACGAGACATGTTAGCCACTCAAACATCTTGTCCCTGGGTCCCACTAATGTTTTAAGCCTCTTAATCCAAAGTCACTATCACACTATAGGAAAGACAACGACCAACAACTCAAAGTCTCTCTCATAGGCCTCTCTGCTAACGACTATGGAATTTTCTCAAAAGACCTGTGCCAATGACCTCGATATTTGAGCCACTTTTCTAGCCCAAAATCCCGGCCTCTACCTAGCACTTGCTACAACCTTCAGAATCCATCAAAGACATGATAACAATGATGATAAATCAAAAGCAAATCTCAGGACTAGGCTTGAGCATCCTCAATTGAGACTGACATTCTATAAAACACTTGGCATCAATGCAACCTACAGGTTTAGGATACAAGATAGAGCATAAATGACCGAAAGAACTTATGAAACATAACCAGAAGGATCATCTCCTTCTCCATTAGACTATTATATCATCAATTAGGTCTTGCATCCATCCATTTAACAATTATAAGTAAATACATGAAATAACCATAACATGAACCAGTCACATAACCATGCTTATAACCAACATTAAACCATATAAATATCATAGATATGAAATCCATTAAATCCACATATAAACAAGTATAAAATTAAGAGAACTTAGCTTTTATTAATCATAGGAAAATCTGACCAGTTCAGGACTTCCACGTACCACCCAACCATAGACATGGTTGAACCAAATCTCTCTTTCATCCAATCACCCTCATGCCATATTCCAAGCATGAATGTGGGATCTCATAGAACAACCAATCCAAGAACAACCAAGGGAATCCAGAGGTTAAACCAACTCCACCCTCACAAAACCGTGATCACACAAAAACCGGTGCTCCGTTCACAACCGAACCAAACTTAGAATGCCATTTGGAATCCATCACTATCCTTGAGGAATTTTTTGTCTCCTTGTCTCTCAGGATTTACCGCAATCCAAACTCGGATCACTAGGACATAAACTGAGACCAGTCTCTTAGGCTTTACTACAATCCAAACCCGGATCACTAGGCCCTAAACTGAGACTTCTCCCTCAGGCTTTATAGTGTATCCCGCCAAAATCAGTCAATGGATTCCTAGGCCTTTGGGAATGAACCTTGAGACAACCTCCGCCCCAGATTTCGAAATCCATCCGGAAAACCAAACCTCAAAATCGAAATAAACATCCCAACACCATGGCATCCCAAAAAAGGCAAGGCTAGGCTGAAAACCACTGTCATAACCTAGCAAAACCATGCCACCGACATCAATAGAACCCTACACCAACATGCAAATCCATGCATGTCCAAACCAATAAGGAAATCACACATGTAAAAGGTTACCTGCAATTAATCCTGCTGAAGCTGCTTGATCCTTCTTTCATTCCTTTCCCTTTGCTTGCTTTTCCTTCCTTGATCCAAATTTAGAGTGCTCCAAGAAAAATCTAAGTGACCAAGAGTGAGAGAGAGAGAGAGAGAGAGAGATAATGAGAGAGCTCCAAACTTGAATTGGAAATATGTTAGAAAAATCTTGCCCACTGATCCTCAAAATCCTTTTTATTAATGAGGCCTCTATTTTCTTCATTTTCAATTATTTTCCTTCAATTTCCTCCTCACATGCAACTTGTGACCTTTTACCTTCCTTTCTCCTATTTTCCTTTATTTTCATTAATGAATGTGTCAAAAATTCCTTTTTGCCTTTTAATTCCATTGCCTTAGCCTTTGCCAATTTTCCTTAGCTAAAACACACATCCAATTATGCCCGCTAGGATATCTTTGCCCAACATTCAACTTGGAATAAGTGTCCCTTAACCGTGGTCTTATTTTGCCTTTATTAACTTTTATTGCATGAAATTTTCACTAGGGCTATTACTGGGAGCAACCCTTTGGAAGCTAGTACTTTAGGATCTAGGGAGATCATACTCATTATTACAGTAGTTGCAGCAGTAGATTTGTAGCAACAGTAGTTTGAGTACATCAAATTTTTCCATGTTTGTAGTTATACCTCCAGGAGAGAGGTCGAACAATATGGAGCAATAGTCCTAGAGTAGCGCAGAAGTTTGGGCATGGTCCATTGAGGTGTCTTGCTCATGGATCCTTATCTTGATACAGGGGCCCACAATATTCAGTAGCAGGATGGATCAGTGTCAGTTGATGTAGTCAGATTCCATAGTGACAGTCGCAGACTAGTTGTTGTCAGGTGTTAAGGAGCGTAGTGCAGTGTTGATAGCAGAGCAGGAGGCTTAGTAGAAAAGTCAACAACAATGCAGGTTCCCCAGTGGAAAGTGCAGAGGCTATTAGAAATAATATACCTAGGAGACAGAGGCAGCACAGAGACACAATTTCTTCAATATTTTGGATGCTTCTCAATTGCAGTAGTTTCAGTTGCAACAACAACAAATGAGAGGGAGTTACAATGTCGATGCAGAGATGGTGACAATATAGTAGTGTCAGTAGCAGCGCAAATGCAACATCAGAGTTGCGCAGTGATTGGTGGGCAGTGGAAGTGAGTCACAGTGGCTAGACATCAACAATGTACAGAGGGTGATACAGAGATAGGGTATTATAGTAGTAGTGCAACATTCAACACCTTCTTCGGTAAGAGGGATCATTTGTTTTTATAGCACTGGATGGTGTTCTAGTATCGATACTTTGTGTAAAGGATAAAACACAGGAGTTCTCTATAAACTAGAAATCGTTTATGGAAATTCCACCTAGAAGTGTCTCAATTAGATTATTAGCCTATTTTTAAATATTTCCTAAGTCTAAACTTAGGAAAGGGTGTTAATTATTCTATATTAATTGAGAAAGGTGTGAATCATCTAGAAAATCACACAGATCAATATAGAAATAATCTCAACCATCGATTATGTTTTAATCTTGGCCGTTGAAGTGCCAACTGGAGATTATAAGAGGAGGTCGATGGGTATATGGAGAACACACACGAGTAGTGTGAGTTCCTTGGAAGATCAAGTTATCCAATTGCAGAGGTTGAGCAGGGAGAAACATTTTGATCCAGAAGGGTCGCAGTTGTTAAAGGGGCAGAGACAGTTATCTGGAGGAATTTTTCCAATTGCGAACAGGCAATAGCAAGAGGTCGAGTTATTCCCAGTGAGGCTGCACAGAGGACTACATAAACAACTTCAGAGGGCAATTTGATTTAGCTGTATGGAAATTGATTCAACATCCATAGGCCGGGAAAGTCTTCTAGAAGGCTGAAGAATCATTTCCAGCAGCAGAGTCAGGAAGAACGACTATATTAGAGGCAATTCTGGGCTAGACATTAGAGGGTCTGTGCAAGAACTGCATAGAGGCCTACGCAAGGGGTCCAGGAGGACGAGCTTCTGAAGCTAAATTGTGTCGGGGTTGTTTGTGGAGGAGGGAAAATTCTATCAGATATTTTGGCAATATTTTCTTGCTATGGATTTCTAGTTTTTGGCATCCAGATTGTACTCAAATTACTTCACTACTCCTTAATAATAAAAACCTTCAATTGTTGCACCGATTTCCCAAGTTGGGTTTTCCCGAGGACTTTTGTCCAAAATAACGATGTCAATTTTATGTGTGTACTAGCATATTTTTCATTTCCCATATTTGCTTTTGCAGTATTTTATTTTGTGAAGAAATTGCAGTGTGAATATTTTTATATTTTGTCATAAACAAAATAAACTGCATAATCAATTTATCATTTAGGAGAAATATTTCTAGTTGCTGCATTTCAAGGAATTTTCATAGGTTTCACTAATTCAAATCAAGTCAATGATCCTAATGATCAAAAATCTACTACACGTTATGTTTTCATGCTTGTTTCTTAACCTGTCACTTGGAATTGTAAGAGAAATATGCCCTTTCTCTTTCTCCAACATAAGCAAAGTACCAAGCAGTTATTAATGCAAGTCAAGAATCTTTGTGACTTTGCAAGATCCTTTTGGAATTTGGATTCCAACAATAGCATCTAACCACCCTTTAGTGTGAAAATCATAGTTCCATCAAGCTCAATAAGGATCCAATTCAACATCATTATAACCAATACATTAAGCTACATGTTCGCTTAATTAGAAATATCATCCAAGGTCACCTTCTCATGATCATTACAGTGAATACATTAATGCACTTTTGTTGTATAGATGATCAAGTTGCAAATATTTTCAAAAATTATTTTATAGAAGAAAGGTTTTCCAAACTTTGATCTTTGATAGGAGTTCGTTTTCATTAAAGAGGGATAGGGTCTAATGCCTCCTTACTTCTCCTATTGTGTCACCATTTTAAATCTTTCAATCCTATCCTAAATTTTTCTTAAAGGAGGATGTTAGGATATGTAGACACTCAAGAGTTAGTTAATAACAATTTGGTTTAATGTGCCTTCAGGTAAAAGTGTATCTTTATTATGTATTTATAGTTATGTAATCCTATGGTCACGATATGTTTTAGACATAACGTGATCCAATGGTTCACATTCTTCTCAATATTAACGATTATATTGATATATGGTTTAACACCTTATTGGTCCATGGTCTCTATTTTTGAGCATGGAGATGCAATTTTTTGAAGATTGACTATGAAAAACTCCTATGTACAATATTTTTCTTTTACATTGATATATCACCTCAAGCCACTGCATTGGCTATGTATGTGAATAATTTCCCTCTTTGATGGTTTTACCCATGTAAAACACTTGTGTACTAATCTTTGACATGTTTTTGTGGGAGGTTTCTTAAGGTGTTTGTCTTTTGTGGAAATGTCTTGTTTTTTCAAATAATGAGATGGATCTACCTATTAAGCTCAATCATGGAATTAGAGCAAGAGTTAATGAGGAGGTGGTTTGATTTAAAGATTTAGATTGATTAAGACTATAGATGTGTTATGAGCATTTAGTGGAAAAGAAGCATGATTTTGAAAATATGGTTGATCACAATCTACTCTGAAGATTTTCAAAAGCGAGGCTTCTCACTTTAGAGCAAGAGTTCAAAGGTTGTAGGGAGGTGATCTAGGTGGATATTGGTGGCCACCCACCTATTCCACTTGGACCCCCACTGTTGTATCTTTTCAGTTTCCTTAATTGTAGCACAACCTACTATTTTAGGTAGTTTTTTGGGTCCTAAACTTCCAGATCCGTTTTGAGGGACTAAAACACTTTGTTAGGGAAAACAGAGAGATTGGGAGTGTCCCAATCTAGTTCACCATTTTGTTTTCGACCTCCTCATCGAAATATTAAAAACGAGGTTTTATAATAGCCAAACAAAGATCATATGCCAAAGTTACAACCCCAAGAAGTTGATGTACCCATTTACCCAAACGAGGCCCATAGTTTTGGCGCTTCATCTCCTAGGGTTAGGTTTTTGGATGTTTAGGGTTTTCCATTATTTCTCAATAATAAATAGGCCTTTGAGCCTCATTGTAACACATTTTAGAGGCATGTAGCCACCACATCACTTCTCAGAGATAAGCTACCATCGCTCAAGCTAGTTTATTTTCATTTATGTATGTAAGCATATTTCAGTTCTTTGATATTAATGAAATGAAGTTTTATTTATGTTGCATCTATGTGCTTATGTGTATATCTGTATTTTGTTGTGTTCCTGCATAAGTCTGGATCAGTGGTATCAGAGCAGTCTTCTCTTTCTATATTTTTATTTGCATGTCCCCAACGAGTTTATGGTATAAGGAGTTAGGACTCGATCTGGTTGAACCTTTGCAAGACCTGCCTCACAAACCCCGACAACCTCCCATGGCAGAAGAAAAGAAAGACGAAGGGGTAGGAAATCCTTTCAAAATATTTCTCGAGGAATCCCTCAAGTGACAAAGGAACGTGATGCTGGATAACTTTACCCATATCCTTTGGTGGCTACCCATAGAGGGCACATATTCATCCAGCAACCACTCTAGAGGCACCACTCCTTTCAAGGTACAAGTTTATTTTTACATTCCCATATTTGAAGGACATATAGTTGCATACGCCATAGATAGATGGTTAAATCTGTTGGAAGGATATTTTTCAGTTCACGACTTTTCCAATAAGGAAAATATTACTTTTTCACTCCTAAAAGTTGCCCCACATGTCAAGGACTGGTGGGAAACCTACTGTGAACAAAAGGACAAGAGGGAATCCTCATTGTTTTCAGCCACGCCCACTTGGAATTATTTCTGAGACGATATCAAGGAATAATATTACCTTGTCAGGAGCTATGAAGATAAATACATAAAGTGGACCATGTTGTGGTAGGGAAGGGACTAAGATGTGTCGAAGTTCACAAATGTTTTCCATACCCTTTGCATGAAGCGGAGTATCAAGGATTATGAGTAGCATTTGGTACTAAAGTACCGTGATTGTCTACACAAGCACATGTAGGACGAGATGGAGTTCCTTGACATCTCCTCACTTAGCGCCGCCTATCAAATCATTTTCAAGATTGAACATAAATTTAAATAGAAGAAGCGAGACTTTAGATATCTGAATCCGAAGCAAGGGAAAGGTGCCCCAAAACTGAAAAAAGAAAAAAGAAAAAAATCCAAGGTGGCGCAACCCAGGACAACTCGTTGAAGCTGCAAGCAAAGAACAACACCACGAAGACAAAGAAAGACAGGGAAATGGTGTGAGTTCCATAAGAGCCCCACTCACAACACAAGTGAGTGTTGAGCCAAGCAGTCACTGGTGGTCGAGCTGAAGGCTTCCGAATTAGATGCATGTTCTGACTCTGAGTCAAAAACTAACAAGGGGAAGCAGATTATTGATGCAGAGCCTAGTGCCACCATTGCCACCACCAAGATCCAGAAGGATGAGCCCAAAGATCCAAAGGAGGGGGAGCGACTCTTCCTTTCACAGATGTGGGTGAAGAGTTCTTTGCTACAGTTCATTGTCAATAGCGGGAGCCAAAAGAACCTCATTTCAGTAGAGGTCGTGAAGCGGTTGGGCTGACCAACCACACCACACCCACAGCCATACACCATCAGGTGGCTTCACCAAGGGTGAGATCTCCACGTCATCCGATAGTGTCGCCTTCCCTACAACATCAAGCCCTTCACAGATGAGGTATTGTGTGATGTTTCCCCTCTTGAATTTTGTGATGTTCTATTAGGCCAACCATACTTATGGAAGCAACATGTTGTGTATGAGTTTAGGCCTCGCATTGTTATTATTACTTTGGGAAATAAGTTGTACAGGATACTAGAGGTAGCACCGCCTACCATCATTTCTTTGATCACTGCAAAGCAATGCAGTAAGATCATTTTCCATACCAGGAAATTTGTTTTCCTTATGATTTTCCCTTAGGAAAAGAAGAAGATGTGGCCATGACCTCTAGATAGGGCTCCTCTGCACAACAACAACAGATGGACAGGGTTGTAGAGGAGTAAAGGGACATCTTAACCTCACCCACAGGGGTACCTCTACACTGTCAAGTCAAGCACTCCATCAATTTGACCTTGGGCGCACTGCTACCCAATGTACCGATCTATCGACACTCTAATCTGGAGAATGATGAAATCAAGAGGCAGATTCAGGAGTTGTTGCAGACAGGACACATTCAGGCCAAGTTCATCACCCTGTGGGAGTCCAATCATGTTGGTACAGAAGAAGGATGGGACCTGGAGACTTTGTATTGACTATCGAGCGCTGAACAAGATCATTGTCTGGAATAGTTATCCAATCCCATGGATTGATGACCTTCCAGACCAACTCAAGGGGTATAAATATTTCAGCAATATTGACTTGAAGTCTGATTATCACGAAGTACCGATCGAACACTCCAATGTGTGGAAGACTGCCTTCAAATCCAAGAAGGTCCATTTCAAATGGTTGGTCATGCCTTTTGGGTTGATGAATGCCCCCGAAACCTTCATGAGGCTGATGGACGACATCTTGTGACCCTTCACCAACTCATTCGTGGTGGTGTATTTGGATGACATTTTAATCTTTAGCTAGAGTTGGGAAGAACACCTCCACCATATTCGACAGGTCCTCCAAACCCTACGGCAACACAAGTTGTGTGCCAATTTGGAGAAATGCACTTTTGGTATGACCTAGGTTCAATATTTGGGGTACATCATTGATGAGTAGGGTGTGCATGTGGACCTAGCCAAGATACAAGTCATTCGGGATTGGCCAGCCCCAACCACTCTAACAGAGCTCCACAAATTTCTAGGTCTTGCCAACTTCGGTCGTAGGTTCATGTGGGGGTTCTCTCATATAACTTGGCCTTTGAGTCAAGTCACCAAGGGAGGAGTGAAAGAAAAGTTATTTTGGTCTGAATCCCAACAAAAGGCGTTTTCCAAGTTGAAGCATCGCCTCTACTCTGCACCAATCCTCAAATTACCAAACCTACAAAAACCATTTGGGATCAAGACAAATGCCTTCGACTATGCTATTGGTGCAGTTCTTACCCAGTAGGGGCATCTAGTGGCTTATCACAGTGAGACACTTTCAGACACAGTCTGAAAGCATCCCACCTATGAAAAAGAGATGTATTCCATTGTGAAGGCCTGCCGACAATGGAAGAATTACATTATGGGGAAGGAAACAGTCATCCACAAAGACCACCAACCCCTGTAGTTCATACAGACACAAGGGAAGTTGCAGAACAATCACCATCAGAAATGGTCCACATACTTGCAATAGTTCCATTTGAACATTAAGTACAAGAAGGGCAGCACCAACAATGTTGTAGACTACGTCAACCGACCACTGATCATGGCGCCAACCACTGTGCTTGACTCTTGTGGGAACGAGACTGCGGGGTGGCCGCATATTTACAAGAGCGATCCAAAATTTAGTAACACATACTAGACACTCTTGGAAGGAAAGAAGTTCCAAATTTCCACCTCCAGGATGCATTGTTATGCCACTTGGGACACCTCTTTGTTCCTTCAATCGAGCGTGCCAAGATGATTTTGGAGGCACACTACAGTCAGGTCGCTGGACATTTCAGGGTAGAGAAAACAGTGGTAGTGTTGCAAAAATATTTTTATTGGCCGAACCTTCGATAGGATGTTGGGAAGTACATCAGATCCTGCACTACCTGTGCCATTGCCAAACTGACCATCAAGAAGCAAGGCCTATATACTCCTTTGCCTACTCCTAGTCAACCTTGGGAATCCATCTCCATGGATTACATGTCAGGTCTTTCTTCTACTAAGGATGACAACGACTGTGTTTTCGTGGTCATCGAAAATTTCTCTAAGAAGGCCATTTTGGTAGCCTGCAAGAAGAGTATCACAGCAGAAGCCACTGCTAAGCTATTCTTTGAACGAGTGTGGATACATTTTGGGATCCCACAGTCCATTATCTTAGAGCAGGACAGTAGGTTCCTAAGTACATTTTGGTCAAGTCTCTGGTCATTGTTGGATACCAAGCTCACTAAGTCCACGACTTTCCACCCCCAAATTGATGGCCAAACAAAGGTCGTCAGCAAGATGTTCGTACACATTCTGCGTATGTATAATTCGAAGCATCCATGCACATGGGATGAAAGCCTCCCCTAACAGCTACAACAAATATCTCCATAGCTCAATTGGCCACAACCCCTTTCAGGTGGGGTTGGGATTCTAGCCACTATTTCCCATTGATGTGGCCATACCATTTGCAGCTACTCAGGTAGATTCGGCTCATGTCCAGTCTGAAGCTGACAGGGCTAATAGCTTCATTGAGCTCATTCAACACATTCTCCAGTAGGTCCATGACATATTAGACAAACCCAATACTAAATACAAGCAACGTCATGATCAACATCGGGTGCCACAAAAGTTCGAGGTGGGCGACAAAGTTTTGGTACATTTGCAGAAAGAGCACCTCATTGGACCCCACTGTAAGCTTCACCCGCTCTGATATGAGCCTTACACAATAACTAAGGTTGTAGGGGACAATTCTTTCGAGCTCAGCATTCCACTATTCCTTGGCCTGAACCTAATGTTCAATGTGGACCACCTTAGACCATACTTTACACCATTACTTGCACATCAGACATTGTAGAACAACTCACACCAACAGACTTAAACCCAGACTGCATGGAACAAGCCACAACTGATCGGATCATGGACACGTAGATCAAGAACACTCGCCAGTAGAAGATCCAACTATATCGAGTTCTCAAAGTTGGCCAACTCCTGCACCAAGGAAAGTGGCTCACCAGGGACCAAGTTCAACAAAAGTTTCCCCATCTCATGGAGGCACTCAATGCAATGGGGACCATTTCTTCCTAAGGGGGGAGGGTTTATCCAGGTGGATATTTATGGCCACACACCTATTCCACTTGGACCCCCATCGTTTCAGTTTCCTTAATTGTAGCACAAATTACTATTTTTGGTCATTTTTCGTGTCCTAAACTTCTACAGTCATTTTGAGGGGCTAAAAAATGTTTCTAAGGAAAACAAAGAGACTGAAAAAGTCACAAACTAGTTCATTAGTTTGTTTTCTGCCTCCTCTTTGAGATATTTGAAGCGAGGTATTATGATAGCCAAACAAAGATCATATGTCAAAGTTACAACCCCAGGAAGTTGATGTACCAAACCCAAACAACGACCACAACTTTGGTGCTTCATTTCCTAGGGTTAGGTTTTTGGATGTTTAGGGTTTTCCATTGTTTCTCAATAAAAATAGGCCTTTGTGTGTCATTGTAACATAGTTCAAAGGCATGTAGCCGCCACATCTCTTCTCAGAGACAAGCTACCATTGCTCGAGCTAGTTTATTTCCATTTCTGTATGTAAGCATATTTAAGTTCTTTGATATTAATGAAATGAAGTTTTATTTTTGCTGCATCTCTATGTTTATGTTTATATCTGTATTTTGTTGCGTTCTTGCATAAATCCAGATCAGGAGGCTTGGATAAAACCAAAGAAGAAAACAAAATCTTGTGACAAGGGTGGTCGATTTGAAAATTGTGGCTCAATTAAAAAATCAAGTTCCCTTCTCATTATTCTTCGATGGGGAAGGTCCAATTTGGATATTGGACTTGATCACTAAATTAAACCAATATTTCAAGAACTTTAGTGACTAAAGGTCTAGATTCAATGGTTTGGATAAATGGAAGAATCTATCTCATTAGGGGAGTTTCCATATCTAAAATGGGTCTCCTAAGGAAAATGATAAAATAGTAGTAAAAATAATAAATGGGAATTATGAATTTTTAAAAAAAGGAAAGAAAACTATATTTTAATTGTATTTTGGACGTATCTCCTTGTAGGTTTGATCAAATTCAAAATGTGGGAACTCATTGGATGCAGAATTAGATTCCACATCCAACAAGTATGCACTTTGCATGTTTTTTAGTAGACCCGCATTGAGAAAAAATAACAATTCATGAAAAAAACATGTTTCTTATCAAGAAACGTACTTTTTCATGTATTTCATTTTCTCTTGGTTTAGATCTATTCAAAATGTAAAGTGGGTACTCATTGGATACAGAATCTAATTTTGCATCCAATGAGTGCCCACAGTTGAAATTTCAGAAAACCTAAAATGAGATAATTCAAAAAGGCCATTTTCTTCCTTTCCCTCAAAAAATATGTACCAATGTGGATGAGATCATCATGTTGAATCCTATTGCTTCTTTTAAAGTTGATTCTTTTAGTACACTTTTTGAAGGTTTGGATACATTAAAGAATTTGAATTTCTAAGGTTTGACTCAAAGTTTGAAGAGAAGGAAAAATAAGAAAAATCATTAAGCACCATAAAAAAAATTGAAAAATTGGAATGATGATAGAAATGCTTGATTTCTCAAGGTATGTCTCCAAAATGGGACCAGGCTCGAAAAAGAGACGTAAAAGTTAGGGATTGATTAAAACAATTAGGGAAAATAAGTTCAAAGATAATAAGAATTCAAATTCTAAAAGAAACAACCACTCAAATGAAGAATAGAATGGGCCCAATGTTAAAGTTGGGCAAGGAGAATGTGGGTACAATGAAAATGGGGCTTAATTTGACAATTGGGCTTGAATTGGAAATTGGAGGGGTAAAGTTAGAGTAAGAAATATAAAGAAGAAATAATAATTGAAAGAGTTTGAATAGAAAATGATTGGATTCAAAAGAAAAGAAACATAAATTAAGAAGAGATAAATCAAACTAGGTAATTACAAAAAAAATAAAAAAAGATGAGGAAATGAGCTGATTTGTGAAATTAGAAGATCTTTTTTTTGAAAAGTAAACAAGTTTAAAATCTATTAAATGAAAATATTAACTCAACAAAGGAATGGAATTGAGTCATAATTAAGAGAGTGAAACATGGAGGCTCATCGAATTTATTCATTTCAAAATAACTAAAAGAAACCAAGCTACAAAGGAAATGGGGAAATAAGATCAATATAAATCCTAAAAAGATGAAAGATGTGGCAACAAGCTTTGCTTAAAACTTACGGGGGTTGTTGAGAGCACAACAATACCATATAATTTATTTGTCAAGTTCTCTCGTATCTCCTCTCTCTTTAGTGGTTGGTGATTCATTATGAGATAAGATCTATTAGAGTTTATTACCATTTTCATCTTTATGTATTTTAACCATTGCAATATTGAATGATACAAGAAGTTTTTCATTACAAGTATAAAAATTACCAAGCTTATTTGTGGTGTTGTGATCAAATGTTATTTTCAATGCTTTTATTCTTGGATTCAACATATGGCATATTTTCATCAATTTGTCTTGGCATGATCTTCTTTATTCTTGCATTATGTATTTAATCATTTTTACCTATAGTGTTTTTGGTGGAAAAATGTTGTAATGTCTTTATAGTAGTAGGAAATTCAAGTTCTCTATAGGACTAATAACATAATGTGAGATAACATCATTTTCAGTATGATTTCATAATGTGCTTAGAGTGGGGAATACTGGGAGCTTTCTAAAGAAATCTCAAAAAGTCCCCACATTTTGCAAATAATAGGGTGGGTATGGTTTGAAACTTCAACAATCCCTGATGAAGTTCACACTCGTGTTGAAAAATTTCCTAGTAGTAGGAAAGTCCTTGAAATTTCAAATCATCTAGAATTGTTGGTCTAAAGGATGGGGCCCTCATACAACATAACAACATATTAAATGAGAAAGAATAAGATAGAAGTTTGAAGATAAAGAGTTTAATGGGTCATTTTTATTAGGTTTAAGTTGAATAATGTCACATACTTTTACTTTACATATTGGGTGATCCACTTTTTTTTTTCACCTGAAGAAATCACACTTGGAGCATTACATATTACTTCTCGAGATTGGGCCACAAGACCCATGGGGACCAAACCTCCCCACCTAACCATTGGGTGATCCACCTATAGACAATCCTTCTCCCAATTTTATATTCTCTAGTTCAATTACAAAGTGAGCATTGACTTTGTAGTTGAGCTTTTGGATTGGAGGAATATACAAGTGAGATAAGCTCAAGGCCTATTACCTCAAGGCTCAACTACAAAGTGGACATTGACTTTGTATTTTATCCCTCCCATTGGAGAAATACGTAATTGGGATAAGCTCAAGGCATATTACCTCACTACTCTAATGTAACAAATTGAGTGAAGGCTTTTGAGGGTGATATTTTCATTGCCTTAATATACATTTTTGTCCTTTGCTTTACATAAAATTTATGGTGGATCCCAATCACATATGACACCAATCTGGTGGGTTGGTAGTGGAGACATTGTAGACACCTCTTTGTAGTATTATCATCATTGTTCTTGTTTGTGCTTGATGGAAATTTCAACACATTGGACTATTTCATCCATATGAATGGTAGAAATAAGGGTCCAATAGGATACACAAGAAGAAGACCCTAATCACCTATTTGCACTAAAGGACATTGAGCAAAATATCTCTGAGCTTACAAAAAGTATTAATGAGAATACTTGAAGTCTTGGGGAGACTAGAGCCACTACTAAGGATGAAGACTTTGTAGAAGACGTGGCCTTTGCACTTAAGTTATTTTCATGTGCTTATGTTAGATGCATTGTCAGTGTTAAAAAATGTCTTTGGCATATTAACAAAAATAAGTGAAAGAGGGCCATACAGTGACAACAAGGCCTACAAATATATAGGGTAGACACTATAACTATCAAGGATTCACATCTGTTTTGCTAGCATGTCAACCTTGACATGGTTGCATTTTTTTTGTTTTTGGGTTTGACTACTGCAAGTTAGGACTTTTGTTGCCTTGCAAAATAAAATTATCGAATTTCAGTAGCACTAACGAAGTTTGACTAATTTCAGTTTTTTGGGGGGGTCTTTTCCCCTTTCATTACTTAATGACTTCTTGAGAGAGTAATTTGAGAGAGAGCATATTGTGCCTATGATAGTTGGAGATTTCTTTGTTGGATCATGACTGTACCTATCCCATCAAGTTGAGGACAATTGTACTTGGATAGTTCTTTCTTATTCAAACCTGTTAAGGACTTTTTTCTCTCTACAACCCTTGGTAATAAAGGTAATCAAGCAATTCTTTGACGATTATCTCTTGTTCTTTACATGTAATCATTTTTATAATTTTCATAGCCCCTCCTTGCTTTTATTTTATTTTTTATAGAAATTAAGCAATAGAAATTTGATCTTTATTCCACCCTACTCACTTTCTTATTTTCATCTTCTAAACTCCATAACAGATTGGTCTATTCATTTTAGTCATTTAATTATTTAGATAAAAGCAAAACCACTTCCTTATCTAATAATTTGTCTATCATAAACATCTTAAGTCATATTTATTCAATTTCCTCTTAGACTACAACAAGCTTAACCGATTGGTAATTTCACTCTTAATGCAGAAATAGACTGATTGGTAATTTCACTCTTAATGCAGAAATAGAGAGAACTTTTGTTTTTCTTAATTTCCATGCATTGAAAAGGTCTAAAAATGTAAAAAAGTCATTAAAAAAGAAAAAAGTAAAAACAACATTTAATTTAACAAAGAAAACCTTAAGACATTCAAATGAGCTCGTTGTAATTCCTTTTTTATACTTGAATTTATGAGTTTTTTTACTTATACTTGCATTGGGACCTGTGCCAATAATTCAAATCAAATTTCTACATCATTTTCCGTGTAAAATTCTAGCACTTACAAAAATTTTAGTTTTTTTTTTTTTAAATAAATAATTGTGCATTTTTAAGGATATCCCCCTAAGTTAGGAAGAAATAACTTCAAAGTGGGGAAGAAAATGAGATGACGATGTTTAGTTCCTAGTGTTTTTGGACTTCCTTTAGCTTTTTCCAGATAGAAAATTTTGGGTGATCTCTCTCTACACACACACACACACACACTTGTTAATTTTTAACATTAAGTTTATATTATAGGTTTTTTTTTAATAGTTTTACCATTTTGATTTATAAGCATGAATATTGCACATCTCGGTTGTAGAATGTACCTCACCTCTCTCAACACAATTATGCTAATTACAGAAATAAAATTTCAAAAATCAAGTCTTGTCCAGGTGACCATGACCCTTATGCCAATGTGGTGACATCATAAAAAATTCAAATCCCACCGAGATTCAAATCTATCTCAACTAAGGGTTGAAGAGCTTGTAGATTAGTGGCAAAAGTAGAGCAAGCAAAAATGATGTACAATATGATGACCGTGTCCCTATAGTTAATGGGATGGCAACAAAATTTTCAAATGACTAGAAGACATTTAACAACGACAAGCATCCTCCCCTTGTGTTTGACTTTCAAGTTGTATACCAAAATCACAATACCTCACTTTTATGGTTTGGTTGAAGGAGATAAATTTGGTGCATGGATTAGGAGTCTCGAGGCATATTCCAAGGCCTAATAGAAAATCAACAATTTTCAAAAGATCATGCTTTCCGAATTCCATATGAATGACCAAGTACTCTTAAGATGGCATTCACATGCTCACTCATTGGTGCAACAAATCAACCACCTAATCAACAAAGAAATGACAATTTGTAAGTGGTTATACTCCCTTAAATACAAGGATGCCATATTAAAACATTGATTGCAATTTCGATAGCTACCAAGACAATATGTACAACAATATCCTAATCAACTCAATTGGTTATCCATCAAACTAAGGAACTAGATGTTAAAGAAAATCTTTACGTTGAATTTATTTTGGATTTATTTATATGTTTAAGAAATGAATTAGGAGTCCAACATCCCATCTTGAACAAGTTGGACTATTTTTCTTTGAAATTCAAAGTTAAGCAACACAAGGGACCAAATAATTTTGCTTCCCTAAGCAATGAGAAGATACGTATTGAGGCTATCATAAGATGTTTTTCCATTCAAATGATGATTTTTTCACCCTTCAAGCAAATCATGCCCAACCGTCATTGCAGAACAATAACAAGAGACTAGAGACACTCAAATAGACATTAGAAATTCCAACTCCTTAAATCCTCAACTAGTTGTAATGCCTTTTTTTTGCATACAATAGAGATGCTAGTTTTAGACATAATTGCCCAATCAAGAACAATATAGCCTAATGGATCATATATAATGACAACCAAAAGAACCTCATTTTAGTGTTTGGCTGATGAACTACAACTACAACCACTATCTTTCCCAACGCTTGTAAACTTAGATGGGTCAAGATGTAGGAATACCATACATTGGTTACAAACAAGTATTATGTTACTTTTCCCATAGAGCATTTCATTTATACTATAGAATTTGATGTTACACCATCACATTGTTGCAATCATTTTCTTGGAAATCCATACCAATATAAGCACAAGTTAGTCCTCTATGAGATTTATTTTTTAAGATCAGGAGGAATTGATGCTCTGTGTATTATAAGACCTATTGACTACACAAGAAGGGCACAGATTATAAGATTACATCATCTCCCCTCAACCCCTTTCATTTTGGTAGGACAACAGTTAAACAAGTTAGATTACGTAAGTTTATGGCTTATGTCATTTGACAAGCAAAGATTAAAATCTAGATAACTTATGTCTTACTTAAATGAAATCCCTCTTATGTATACACTTTGGACTTTAAAGAACCTAAAGGGTCCCATCCCTTACAAGCCATACAACATTTAACTAATCTCATTCTTCTAAGAAAGCGTCCATGCACCCAAATCTCTACACTTGCACACCAAACTTTCAAGGGAAATACTTACCATGCATTATGTGCTTTGATAATCACACCCAAAATTTATCATATTTGATACCACTTACATATTAAGAAAACCCAAAAACCACTTAAGTCAACAAATATGACACAAGATGGCAAGAACAAAGTCAATCAAATATGTGAGTAAATGCTAATCAAAATCTTCTTCGTATACTAGATGTAAGCCTCCAACCAATGAAAACATGTCATGTCACCATGTTGAACACATCCATCAATAATTACTAGGTAGTTCCATCAATAAGAACCAGAGCATCACACATCATCATCGCTCAACCCCTTGGGAGGATAGAGATATCATACATATGTGCAAGGAGTAATACAATGATACTAATATAAGTCATATGAAGGAGCAAGCATCATCATCAAATATCCACTAGCATGTTGATCTGTCAATAAAAGACATGCAACCATGAAGAGAGGACTAAGCTATGACAATCCACCATAAAGGAGAAATGGCTCTCCTCTAATCCAAAGTACTCAAGCAACCCAATTGAAGTGGCATCCTCATGAAGCTACCATCCTACAATTCCATGTAATGTGTGATGAAATCCTCATGTTATATGAGGGGTAATAGTCCATGTTGCTCACCTTAAAACAATCATCTCACATTTTTAGGCTCGTGTTTGAAGGTACCTTACTTGATTTCTGCCCTCGAAATAGTAGACAAAAGCAGATCACCAATTAAAGTTCTACCCAAGTAAAGTTCTTCCAATGAGTAGCAACATCCCTAACTCCAATAGAAATTGAAGACAATTTTCCTTTAAGGAGGGAGGAAATGGTGAGAATTTATGAAAATTAATCTTGAAGGCCAGCTTTACTATAATTGTACTTTCATTTGTATGCATGCTATTTGAACCTCTTGTTGTATCACAATAGTAAATAATATATTATATTTCTCACTTGACTTGGTTAGTGGTTTCAAGTCCATTATATTGGGAAGAACAACATTTTGTAGCATGGTTTGTTTATATGCTTTTGTAACATGGTTTGTCTGTATGCTTATGCTTGTTCAAAAGCATGTAATGTAGTTTAGCTATTGATCGCACCCCTTACATTTGTTATCTCTCATTTGATTTCTCATGGCTCTTTGTTTTTTGCTTGTGTGGTCACTTCACAATAGGAATAAAGACAAGTTTACAAAGTAGTCATTAGTCTTAAGCTAGAGTTGTTCAACTTAATCTAATTAGGAAGAATGAAGAGCCCTTCTATTAAAGTAAATTGTGTCAATTGCATTTTTGATGTATGGTTAATGAAAAGTTCCCATATTTAGAAGTTGATGGGGACCATCAATCTCAAATGATGAAGACCCAAAGCAAAGAGTCCCAAGTGATCCCCAACTATTGATATGATCCATAATACTACACCCAAAAATACAATGTTTTTGCTACTTGACTTCCCACTGCTTCCCTGAAGAGAACCTTCTCAGTGACCATGCTCACTAAATACTTCCGTTGACTGGTTTTTATTCCCAAAGAGAGAGAGAGAGAGAGAGAGAGAGAGAGAGAGAGTAGCCTTCCACAATGTTGATTGGTCTGTTCATTTAACAACACCTTTCAAAGGATGGCTTGTCCAAGATACAAAGTAACAAGGTTTTGTTTCATATAAACATAATCATTATGAGAATGTACATGTAGTGGAAAAATTATGTCAATCAATTGAGATATGGTATGGTATAGAATGTCGGCTTAAGTAACACAAACATTGGTGAGAATCTAATGCCTTGAAAACCTAAGGGTTTCTCCACAAGCTTAATCCACGAAGGATGAGTAACGACCTAAGATCAAGCTCAAAGGCGAAGTCAATGGACAATAGGTGAATACTCATGTACTACTCCTTGTTGATCCCAAGGGATGCCTGGGTTGGAGAAGGCTCAATTAGTCAAAAGATGGTTATCAATTCAAGGATTTAAGGTGACCCTACTTTTTCCATGGGAAGAAAGGGTAGAGAAAATGCCTCAAGTGAATGTCTCAGTAATTAACAAAGACCCAAAGAGGTCAGAACACCAAACAAGCAAGGGGCAAGGGAGGGTGTACGAGTGCAAAACATGAATGGATCAAAAGGAATATAAAGCAACCAATGAGTGTTATGGTGGTTAAGTTTCAATAAATTAGAATAGTAAAGAGCTTAGTCCAATGACTTCACATTTTATTTTGTATATATGTACATAATACATAAAAATATATCTTTGTTGAGAGGGGTGGGTTGTGCTCATATCCTCAATCTACCACTTTCTTTACTACACTTTTAATATTGGATAGATTAGCTAAAGCTAAGATCGCAATAATCCTTAACCCAAAAATAATTAGAGGAAATTTCAGCCTAAAATTGGCCTCCTAAGGAAAAATAATAAAATAAGAGCCATCAATTTTAGAGGGAAAAGAACAAAACTACCTTTTTTACTTGTATTTTTTGCTTATCTCCTTATTGATTTATCCAAATTTCAAATGTAGACATTTGTTGGAAGTGGAATTAAATTCCACATCTAACGAATACCCATTATCCATACTTTTGAAAAGACCCACATTGATAAAAAAAAAGAAGATACATTAAAAAATCGTGTTGAACACGCTTTTTTAATGTATCTTCAATTTTTGTCAATGTGGGTCTTCTCAAAAGTATGCATAATGGGTACTCGTTGAATGTGGAATTTAATTCCTCATCGAACGAGTGTCTACACTTGAAATTTGGGTAAACTTATAAGGAGATAAGCCAAATATACAAGTAAAAAAATTGTTTTTCTTCTTTTCCCTCCAAACTATTTACATGTACTCCTCTTTAAATTTAAAGGATTTGGATTGGTTTACATATTATAACATGGAAATTACGTGAAAATTTCATAGGCACTTTTACGCTGAAATCTCCTCTAATGCTACGATTGATGTCATTATCTTCTAATGAAATGATCTCTTATTACTTGGCATGAGTTGCATACATGTTTGATTCAATGTGAACAAATCTTTTAAAGTGTGAAAGGTAAGGTGTAAATGTAGTTAACTACTTCACAAGAGTTGCACTGTCACATCATTCCGTAGGTTAATCATTATAAAGATGTGTATGGTCTAGAGAATGCAAGCATGCTGCAGTGCATCAAAAAAGCATGGAGGGATTGATAAACTTTGCATCTGATTAAGCAGTTGATTCACCATTAGAAGTTGTGAAGCACATGACCACACGGGTCACATAGTTAAGATTAAAGTGAATCAATTCTTGTGCCATCTTCTTAGGGCCTTCGAGCAATAGATATGGTGAGCAATACATCCAAGGCACGAGTCAAATCCAGTTTCGAATCAATGCATTATGCAACATTAGAGGGCCTTATATGAACATATCAACTTAGTAATAAAATCTAGACCAGATTATAATTTGGAAATGATTAGAGGCACAAGCTTTGATAAAATGACGTATCAGAGCTTAATCCTGGTAGTATAATTGTTCACTCGTAAGAAAATCTAGGATATCCTTCCTTTGGACGGGGTGTAGCTCTTATAGTTCAATTGAAAGCCTCTATTCTCTGGCTATATATGCAACAATGTATTCTGTTACTACTGAATGTAATTCAGTCGAATTTATCCCATCATTACCTTGCTTATTATAAAGTAGCCTTTGTATGGGCCATTGTTTGTTAAAAATGAAATTCACAATTCTTTTACACACTGTTCCTGTTCTAAAGCATATGTTCTTGGTCCTCTTCATCGGTCCTCGCACACCATTACACTAGTGTCTACTTTAGTAGAAGAAACACTTAATGGCTAGAGGGTAATGGCTTGAATTCTGTAAAAGTAGATTATGCATTGTATATTGATGAAAATTTACTTTCTAAAGGGAAACGAACCTTAAAATAAATTCATATAGTACTCCATCATGTATGAAGGGACTGATAAAGAGAAACGGACCTTAAAATAAATCCATATAGTGTTCCATCATATACGAAGGGACTGATAACTTTGACTTTTGGAGAATTTGCAATTCATTAACGCATGATTATTTTCGAGTTAATAATTTTCTGAGATCATATGTTATTAATCTTATTTTTGGAAGGTGTTTCAAGAAACACACCCTTCAGCTTAGACGCCGGGTATGAGGGGTAACTTGCACTTAGTCTCATCCTTTTTTAACCACATCATTTGGGTAGAGCTCGAACTACGAGAAGAATAGAACCTTGGTGAATGGTTTAATACTCTGTCTATGTCACCAGTCGACCAAGACCCCTGGTGGCAAGTCAAATATATTAAACACGCATTCTTTCCATAAGATAATGATACACCAATCACTCCTTTTTAAGTTGAAAATGTACATATATTTTTTATTTTAGATTTTATTCAACTATTCTCATAGTTATTTCAATTTTCCCAAGGTTGGATATTTAAAAACTTGCAGATTTGGAGTCCACGAAAACTCAACCTTTTTGGAGAGACTATTACAAAGATCTTCACCCATAGGATGTCACAGAGTAGAATAATAATCGATGTCAGTCTGCAACCAAAATATACATTGGTTTGGACTGAATTCTTCTATGCATGTTCTGCTAGTAGTTTTCTTGTGTTTTTCTGCTTTAATATTTTGACTACACACAAATCCTTGTGCAACATTTGATGGAAGGGAATAAAGAACAAGTATGACCATTTTTCTGTAGCGAATGACAAGATAAATAGAAATGTAAATAAGTATAATATACTAAACTCTTTATATCAATGGTAATGTGGTCAAAGAGCCAGTGTTTCAACTGTCTAAAGAGGTTCTTTAATAGTTGAATATTTTTTTCTTTTAATAAATACGTCTTATAGAATCTCTTTGACTAAACGGCTGTGGTATGAGGGGCAAATCTATGCCATCAAAGTCACCCAGGACTTGCACCTGCACCTGGCCCAAGGGAGTGTGGTCTAGTGACAAGCAGCATGGTGATGAAATATTTGATTTCTTAGAAGCCAATGATCACTTTTCTCCAAGTCGTAAGTAGAATTTGCATTATCCTTTTTCCTTATTCTGATCCATATACAGTAGAACTAGCCGCCTCCTATTTTTTGTAACCTGAACTTTCATATTTTCCTTCCCACCTGCAATACAAATACAGTGAAATCTCCCTGGTCAAAAACAGTAATTATAAGACTAAGTGAAATATGGGGCAACACCTAAGAAAAAGACTTCAACCTTGATATTTTGTTCTCTGCTGGTAGCTGTAATTCAAACTCCTCATTGAATGGTTTGAAGACCAAGTTTAGCTTCTCGTTTGTGACTTCATCCAAAGGAGGATTCCACTGCCAATTTTTGAAAAGAATACAGGAAATTGTATAAGCTATATGTAAGTACGGTGAGTGCAGAACACTTTCATGTATTTGGCAATTCTAAAATGATAATTAATAGTTGACATTGTTTTGGTAGACATGATATAGTGGCAAAGGAAAAGCCAATAGTCACAATAGTGCAAACCTTCGGAGAGTTATCTTTTTCAATCATTATAGCTCGGATACCCTTCAGAAACATCCTCAAAAAGAGACATATATGTCAGATACAAAATGTAACTGATTCACAATCAATCTCATTTATTTTGAAGCAATGAAAATAAAAATTTAGCATTGGCAATTGAGAAAAAGATCCAAATCATTCTAATCTTACCTCATACATATCATTGGATATTACACCCCTCAGTGTATTTATTGTGACTCGGAACTCCTTTTTAAGGCATTCAGATAGTGTTTGATTGCACCCTTGTCGGATCTGAAGATTTTTTTGTAAATTGTGATCAGATATGATGTAATGAGCAACGAATGACCATAATAGTACATCAGTGGGACTTAGAATACAACCAGTGCAAATACATGATGGGAATGCAAAATCAACTCTCATCAGCAATCTACAAAATGCAAGAAATAAATAGCTAGACAATAGTAATAAAAAAAAGCAGACACAAAACCCTTTTTGAACATAAAATAAACATAAAAGGATAGAACACATATGCAAACCATCATGATTCACAGAGTTGGATGCAGGATCAGTTCTATGAACATGCTAAACCTGTTAGAAACTCTTAACAAAGCCACCAACATACAAGGGAACTCAAAAGCAATTCAGGGCAACTTAAGAGTTACACTAGTCTGTAGCAAGTGATAAGCTGCAAGGTATAACATTCTCTTAGAATTTGTACATGCTGAATATGGTCATGATATTCTAAATTACTGGAAGGTCATTCAAGGAATTAGAGAGGGGTTATTGACTAGTTTGATTGGAGAAGTTCTGAAGTTGATTTGATGGATTTTGTGAGCAGGACCAACCTCGGGATGTGTGGGATCAAATGTGGGGTTGATTTGTTGGCTGACGATGGAGCAAAATACATGGAACAATAAATGCGTTGTGTCATATTGCAAAGATCATAGGCTAATCATCACTATCGTTAGTGTCAGAAGTTAGCAGGAGGGAGAATATGGGCTTTGGGAGAGCAACATATTTCTAATTAATGCAAAAAATATTTGCATATAATTCTTGGGGATTAGAATCTGGTCTATGAGAATTCGGCATTTAATGTGATTTCATTTCCTGTTCATTATGATATTGGATACTCTGAAATCCGTAAATTTGAGTAATTGCAATTCAAATTGGAATAAAACATTTTTGGTTGTGTTGCCAAAGTATTGGCCATCCACTGTCCAGCGAAGAGATTTGTTGTAGTGGTTAGAGGTTGAAGAAAGTTCTAATGGTATGATAGAGTTCCACATATATGGCGGCTCTGCAATTGATATTTTTTCATAATGAAGTTGGAACTGGGAACAAAAAGCAACATGTCCGAGCCTGCGAAGTGATTTTTTTTGCATGGAAAGTTACCAATTCTGATGAAAAGTTTTTGGAGTTTGCAACTACCTTGCAAGGATTCTATTGAGATAGCATAGCTAGAAGAATGATATTTAACCTTATACTTCTTTGGATGATGCTATTTAGTACTTCCTTGCAGAGTTTTCATGTTCAAAGGTTCTAAAGCTGTATTTTAGGAGTTGCGTACTATAATGATGAACTGAAGAAAACAAATCTACAATATGATCAACGTGTTGAATATTTGATTAAACAAGTTGTGTATTTTCACCTAGAAGTAGAAAAGGATCACTTATCCACAGATCTTCTATAACATTTGGAGCAACTTTTGCAATATATAGATCCTGGTACATACAATCAAGTGGTTGATAAAGCAACCCAGTTTTATAGATAGTCTGTCCAAAATACTTTGGGCTACTTCGAACAGAATCATACCTAAATAGAGAAGTTCAACATGTAATTGTTTACCATGCAACCAAAATCATTTGAAAATAAACAACATTTTTTCCAGGATGGTGAGGAAATTGGAAACTATCGAGAAAGGAAGAAGATTAAGACAACTGGTAATTTTGTTCTACCAATTATACTTGGGGTCACGCACAAGTAAACTGGTGGTTGATTCCCTATTTAAGGCAATTTGGGATTCAACTAGGATAGGGTCTGCAGAAATGTTATTACAAAGAGTGGGTTACTGCAGTTCTCTAATCTATAATGTAATGCCCCAGTCACATGTGAAAATTCAGAAACCTGAATCCTATTGCAGCAACTGGAAATTATTCACCTAATTATTATTTTTAATTAACAATTTATTTACTATTTCCAGCAAATACTGAATAACTCACACTGCAACCTACACAAATAAAACTGCAGAGGAATAAACACTGGAAGAAATGCTAGTACACACACATAAATTTACACAGTTATTTTTGGACCAATGTCCCCAGAAAAACCCAACTTGGGAAAACCAGTGCAACAGTGAGGGTTTTATTTATTATGCAGCAGTGAAATCTGAGTACATCTATGGATGCCCAACTGGCAATCCAAACAGAAAGAAAATTTGAGTAAAATACTGAAGGGAATTACCCTTCTCCCATAGGCAATCTCTGGCTGGACTTTCCCTATCAAAACTCAGCCTCCTGGAGCACTATGTGAGCCTCTACATTGCTCTACGTAGTTGGTTGGATGACTTTCTCTAGACTGGGCTCAGATGAAGTCGTTCTACCTTTGGAAGCTGAGAAAATCGTCTTTCCGGCCCTCTGGGACTCCTTCCCGGCCTCTGGAACTGAGAACGAATTTTTCTCTTCACCAAATTGATCTGCCTGACTGAAGCACTGCACAATCACTCATTGCTGCTTCTTTGGGATAATTCGACTCACTTGTCGGTGCTTCCCCGAATGTGGAAAATCTTTCCTTTGGCTCACTGTCCCTGCCCCTCAATCACTGGTTCGACCTCACTGGCTCTCTCTCTAGCAACTAATTCCTGCTACTCTGGAAATCGATCTGCTCATGAAATCAAACCGCTGAAGTGATTTCTCCAAGCCCCATCGACTTCTTCTTATAATCCTCTGTTGAGACTTCAACGACCAAGATTAGATCTTAACCGATGGTTAGGATTAATTTGAAGTCAATCTGTGAGAGCTTTTATAACATTCACACCTTAACTTAATTAATTCTGATTAATTAGTCATATTCTCTGAGTTTAGACTTGGGAAATATTTAAACACTAACTAATAATCTAATTAAGTCATTTCTAGGTGGAATTTCCAGAAATGATTTCTGGGTTTTGGAGATCTCATGCATTCTAGCCTCTCCACAAAATTACAAGGCTAGAACAATCTGATGCTACAAAAACTAACACTCCCTCTTAGCGAGGAATGTGTTCTAGCGTTGATGCCGCCTGTAGCAACACCCTATCTCTGCATCATCTCCTGTCACGCTGCTAATGTCTGGCTGCTGCTGCCCACCAACTACTACACAACTTTGATATTTGTGGCATTTGTGCTGCTGCTGACTCGGCTAAACTACTGTCAACACTGCAACTCCCTCTTCATTTGTTGTTGTTGCAATTGAAAAGCATCCTAAATACTAAATCAACTGTGATCAGTATGATGCATCTGTCACCCGAGTCTCTGATTGCTACTAGTATCTGCATTGTCACTGAGGCATCTGCGTTGCTACTGACTCAGCACTGTGCCAACTGCACTGTTGCCAACTCTGCACTACGCTCCCTAGCATTTGACTGCAACTAGACTTTGCACTGTCACTCTGGCATCAGATTGCATCTACTGCCACTGATCCATCCTGCTACTGAATACTGTGGGTTCCCGTAGCAGGGTACTGATCCAAGAGGTGGAGCTCCTAAGGGATCTTGCCTATTTGTAGCTCTCTAGGGCTACAAAACCAAGTCACCCCACTTCACTCCTTGGGGTATGTCACCAAACATGGCGAAGTCTTCCTCTAGCCTGGAGGACAGCCTATCGATCTCTGCTGATACTACCTATTGGTCTTGCTTCTCCTCTTTGTCCTTCTTCTTGATAGGACACTGGGTATTGTAGTGACTGAGCTCACCACATCTGAAGCATTTGACCTTTGACAGGTCCTTCTTCTTCTTCCTCTGCTCCCCCTGTCCCTGATTGGGACCCTTAGATGCGAGGGCCACATTCTCCTCCTCCTTCACCTGCTTTTGTCCGCTGTTGCTACCACTGATGGAGCTCTTTAGAAGAGCTCGCCTCAGTTCCTCCTACTGCAAGTCAAGCGACATCCTATCCCACTCTGGTAGCTTGTCTTTGCCCAATATGCTTTGGACAAAGACTTGCCACTCCTCACAGACAATGTTGAGTGCCAATCTCACAAGCTCTATGGGTTGAGGCGCTACTCCAACAACTGACAATTGATCTCGGACCTCCTGAATCCTGTTGAGGAAGGGGTCTATGCCTTCCCCCTTCTGCATCGGGATGAGCCTCAACTTCTCCTCTAAGTACATCTTCCGCTGCTCGAAAGTTCCCTGGTACAGTGTAGAAAGTGTATCCCACATATCCTTGGCAGTATCTTTGCCAGCTATGTGAGAAACAATGTGATCCCAAACTCCGTCTAGGATCAACCTCTTTGCCCACGCCATCTCCTTTCTGTACTCCTTCACAGCTGATCTGCATCTTGGGGCACAACTACCACTGCATCTATGTATGTCTCCAATCCAAACTCATCCAAGGAAGGACATCCTTGCCTTCCAGATGACATAGTTGGAAGCACCGTCCAACCTGTCCTGATCTCGAAGCCCAGCAGTGGCTATCTCAAATAATGTCGAAAATCTCCTCTTCCTTTCTGCTCAGTTGCTGCTTAGCTATTCGCACTCCCTTCTGGAGTGAGAAACTCTACACACAACGACTGCTGATCTACAAGGGAATTCAAACTTCTTAAGACTAGAAGTTCCTTGAGGAAAATTTTCCTTCAGTGTGTGCTCTTCTTCCACCCAATGCTAGCTTTTCTCTAGCAAATTGTTGCAATAACTACTGCGTCCAATTAGAGATCTTCTCTACAAAAATATTGGGCTAATCCCTCTGCCTCCAAAATCCCTAGATTTGGAGAGATCAATTTTTTCTGCCTCACATTCAGAAAAATCGAATCTCCTCAAGAAATTCGACCTCTTGGCCAAGATGACTACACTGCCCTGTCGGGTTTCGATCTGTTGTCCACACTAAACAACGAAACTCCCTCTTCCTTCGCTACTGAGCTCTTTAGCTGATCATCTGCCCTCTGATACCATGTGAAAATTCGGAAACCTGAATCCTATTGCAGCAACTGGAAATTATTCACCTAATTGTTATTTTTAATTAATAATTTATTTGTTGTTTCCTATAGCAAATACTGAATAATTCACACTGCAACCTACATGAATAAAACAACGAAAGAATAAACACTAGAAGAAATGCTAACAAACACAAATTCACACAGTTATTTTTGGATCAATGTCCTCGGAAAAACCCAACTTGGGAAAACCGGTGCAGCAGTAAGGATTTTTTTTCTGAATTTAGGCTTCTGTGATCCATAATGAATTAAGAAAAGTCTTTCAGTAGAAATCACATAAGAGAAATTTTTGGCCGGCGTGTTTCGAACCAACAAGTGTGGTTCATCATCAGGACCAGATGAAGAAGCAGACCATGGCAAAGGCTTAAATAGAGAGTAAGGGTTTTATTTATTATGCAACAGTGAAATCTGAGTACATCTATGGATGCCCATTTGGCAATCCAAACAGCAAGAAAAGATGAGTAAAATACAAAAGGGAATTACCCTTCTCCCACAGGAAATCTCTGGCTGGACTTTCCCTATCAAAACTCAGCCTCATGGAGCACTGCATCAGCCTCTGCACTGCTTTGCGTAGCTAGCTAGACGACTTGCTTTGGATTGGGCTCAGATGAAGTCGTTTGGTGTCTGAAAGCTGAGAAAATCGCCTCTCCGACCCATGGGACTCCTTCCCGACCTCTGGAACTGAGAACGATTTTTTCTCTTCACCAAATCAATCTGCCTGACTGAAGCACTGCGCAGTCCCTCAGCGTTGCTTCAATGGGATAATTCGAGTCACTTGCTGTTGCCTTCCCGAATCTGGAAAATCTTTCCTCCGGCTCATTGTCCGTGCCCCTCAATCATTGCTTCGATCTCACTGGCTCTCTCTCTGGCAACTGATTCCTGCTACTCTGGAAATTGATCTGCTCATGAAATCGAACTACTGAAGTGATATCTCCAAGCCCCATCGACTTCTTCTTATAACCCTCTATTGAGACTTCAATGGCCAAGATTAGATCTTAATTGATGGCTAGGATTATCTTAATTGATGGCTAGGATTAACTTGTGTGTGAGTTTCTAGAACATTCACACCTTAACTTAATTAATTCTAATTAATTAGTCATATTCCCTAAGTTTAGACTTAGGAAATATTTAAAAACTGACTAATAATCTAATTAAGTCATTTCTAGGTGGAATTTCCAGAAACGATTTATGGGTTTTGGAGATCTCATGCATTCTAGTCTCTCCACAAAATTTCAAGGCTAGAACAGATCCGATTCTACAAAAACTAACGTCACCCACTGAGACATGTTGCTATGATATACTCTCTAATATCTATTGAATGTCGAGAGTAAGGGGTACTCTTAAAACACATTTTTTCTTCATGATCTTGCTCTGATACCACTTTGTAGCATAAGTCAACTTAACCAAGTATCAATTGATATAACTTGACTGTCACATATTTAGTCAATCAATCTAACCCATCTGTGACCCTAAGGAACAGATCGTTTGAGTAGTTGACTTCATCATCTATAAGAACAGGTTAACCCAGGGAACAACTCATCTTCTCTACTAGCCCAGACATCCTTCTGAATCATGTAACTACCAATCTAACTCTATACCTGCTATATTTTTAGTTCCACTTAACCTAGCTCATATTTTCCACTTAACTATGATTCCATTAATTGTACCGCTACAACCTTCCTAAGGGCTCATAAACTGTATACTCTATTCTGACACCTCAATCCCACCTCTTGGGCATCCTACCAGGTATAATTCCTTCATCATGGTACCCCTGGTATCACAAACCTGCACTATCATGAATGCACAATGCATACTTAGATGATAGGCAACATATAACATAACATAACAAGAACAAGAATATAAACATGAATAAACACTTCTAAACCATGAACAACATAGCTACACCAAATAGAACACAATATTAAGCACTTGAAACCATAATCATAACACTTATCTTGTATAAATTGCACCAATTTATGAAGGACATTCCACCCAAAAGTAGGTTTTGTTGCTCTTGTTCTCTCGACAGCAGGCCACCCTGAGCTAGGGATATAAGTCCACAAGAACAAATGACTCCTAAGATTAACTAAGTTCCTTCACATATCCCAATAATCAACTAGTACTCAACTCTCTAACCATCCCAAATCACCACCTCTCTTTCCCCTTTAGTTTGCATAACCCAAAGAATGGATCCCCTTCTACAATGTAGTCCCTCAGGGTATCCCATCTCTTTCCAGGGCTTTTAGCACAAACTGGCCTGTAAATCTCAATGTTGGGATCTCAAGACTCACCGAGATCAATGATTGTAAAATCCAATCAAGGTAACCTCAACCTTTAGTCACAGGTTTCTTCTTTGCTCAATTCCTTGCAGCTTGTACTCTTAGACAACTTGATAGTCAAGTCCTCATCCAATCATGAATAGAATGAATGACAATCTAAGTGTCCTCATCTTCCCCCTTTTTTGAATTCCCTACACACAAGGAATTAATATGCATGGACTAAACTTTCCACTCGGCAACCAAGGAACTCTTCCTAGCTCCTTGACACACATCCCTAGATGGGTTTGTCCTTTAGTACATTTTAAGGTAAGTAGAATTTGGTTACTAATAAAATAATATCTATCATAATTCCCACCTTTAGGCTCCCCCAAACATTTAATTCGTAATAAAATGATATATCACAAGGCTCTGGTCGAGCCCACCACAATCTCTTAGTCCATTGCAGAAACAAGTTGTCAGTCGTCTACACATACAAGTTGACTAGGAAACCAAGCCCGATTTGGAAATTTTCACCACTGAAATCTTATTGCAACAACTAGGATTGATTCTTCTAATTGTTAGTTAATTAACAATTTATTTGCTACAAAAAATATCGAATAAACCACAATGCAACCTTCACAAATAAAACTGCGGAAATAATAGCGCTGGAAAATGAGAAATATGCTAGCACAGACACATAAAAATATCACACTTATTTTTGGACAAATGTCCCCTAAAAAAACCAACTTGGGAAAACCAGTGTAATAGCTGAGGGTTTTAATTATTATGCTGTAGTGAAATGATCTGAGTACAATCTGGATGCCAAATACTAGCTATCTTGTAGATAAAATACTGGCAAAAATTATCTGAGGGAAATTACCCTCACTACGAGCAATCTCAGCACTTGACTGCTTCTAAAAAGCAAGTCGTCCACCTAGCTCTGTGCAGGCCCTGCATCACCTCTGCACAATCCCTCAAACGCTTTAGCTCGGAACTTATACAAATCAAGTCGTCCTGCCTACTGCTGACTAGGAAACTCTCTCTGACACTCTGGAAATGTCTTTTAGCCTTTGGAACTGATAATCAGCTTCACCCTAACAAAATCGAACTGCCCTCCGAAGCTTTTGCGCAACCTCCTGGAGAAATTTTGGCCTCTCTGCAATGTACTCGCCGGATCTGGAAAATCTTCCTCTGGCCTTACTATCTCTGCCCCTCTCTGTCTCTGCTTCCCTTCTGAAGCTCGAACTCTTCTGACAACTGATTTCTGCTCTCTGGAAAATTGAACTCTCCAAGGAAATCGATCCCTGTGTGTATGTTCTCCATCTAACCATTGACTTCTTCTTATAATCTTCTGTTGGGACTCCAATGGCCAAGATTAAATCTTATTCAATGGCTAAGATTATTTCCCTATCGATCAATGTGAATTTCTAGATAATTCGCACCTTATCTCAGTCAATTCTAATTAATTAACTATATTTCCCAAGTTTAGACTTATGAAATATTAAAAAAATAGGCTAATAATCTAATTGAGACACTTCTAGGTGGAATTTCCATAAACGATTTATGTTTTATGGAGAACTCCTGTGTTTTACCCTCTCCACAAAGTTTTGAGACTAGAACACCTTCGATGCTACAAAAACTAAAACTCCTTTTTAGTGAGGAAGGTGTTCTAGTGCTGCACTACTGCTACAACACCCTATCTTTGTATCACCCTCTGTACGCTGCTGATGTCTGGCCACTGTGACTGACTGCCACTACCCACCAACCACGGCGCAAATCTGATGTTGCATCTGTGCTGCTGCTGACACTGTTATACTACTGCCAACTCTGCATCTGCACTACAACTCCCTCTCATCTATTGTCGCTGCAATTGCAACCACTGCAAGTAAGAAGCATCCAAAATACTGATCAACTGTTTCTTTGTGTTGCGTATGTCACCTAAGTATCTGACTGGTACTAGCCTCTGCATTGTCCACTAAAGAATCTGTGCTGCATCACTGACACTGATCCATCCTGCTACTGAATACTGTGGGCCCCTGTAGCAAGGTAATGATCCATGAGAAGGGCACCTCAACGGACCCTGCCCAAACCTCTGCAACTCTGGGACTATAACTCCATATTACCACACCTCACTCTTGGAGGTATAGCTGCAAACATAGCGAAATCTTCCTCCAACTTGGAGAACAATTTATCTATCTCTTCAAACATTGTCGCCTGGCCGTGCTTGTCCTGCTTCCTGAGAGGACATTGAGTACTGTAGTGACCGAACTCACCACATCTGAAGCACTTGACCTTAGATAGGTCCTTCTTCTTCTTCTTCTCCTCCTGTCGCTGACTGGGACTCTTTGATGCTAGGGCCACATTCTCCTCTTCCTTCTCACCCTTCATGGCCTTACTGCTACTTTTGTTGATGGTTCTCTTTACTAGAGCCCACCTCAATTCCTCCTGTTGTAGGTCGAACCACATCCTGTCGGTTGAGGTGCCCCTCTAACTGTGGAAAGTTGATCACAGACCTCTTGAATCCTGATGAGGAAGGGATTTATGCCTTCACCCTTTTGCATCCTGATGCTTCTTAGCTTCTCTTGTAGAAACATCTTCCGCTGCTTGGAAGAACTCTGATATAGCTGGGAGAGAGCATCCCACATTTCCTTGGCAATGTTCTTGTCAAATATATGTGAGACTATATGATCTCAAACTCCATCCAAGATCATCCGTTTCACCTTCGCCATTTCATTCCTATACTCCTTAAACTGATCTGCATCCTGGGATACTGCTACGACATTGTCCACATAGGCTTTTAGGCCATATTCATCCAGAAGGAACGACATCTTAGCCTTGCAGATGATATAGTTGGAGGCTCCCCCCAACCTATCCTGATCTCTAAGCCCCGTTGTGGCCATCTCTAAATCTGGTCGAAAATCTCCCTCTTTCCCTCTGCTCGGTTGTTGGATCTACTATACGCACTCCCTTTGGAGTGAGGAATTCTTCCCACAGCTCCTACCAATCTGCAACGGGAAAATTGGATTTCTAAAACTCGAAACCCCTTAAGAGAAATTTCCCTCAGTGTGTGTTATTGCTCTTCCGCCCGGAGCTGATTTTGCTTCTGCAAACTGCTGCAAAACCCTCTGTGCCCAAATAAGGAATCTGCTCAGCGAAAATTTGAGTTGCTGCTCCTCCCTCTGCCTGTCGGAATCACTCAACTGGCAAGCCGAAATGTTCTACCAACCTGCACTGAAAAATCAAACTTCCCCTAGCAATTCGATCTGCCTAGCTTAGGCTCTACATAGCCCCCAGAAAAAACATCCTGCTTCTCTCTCTGAACAACGAATTCTTTTGTCTCCGTTTCTGAGCTTCCCCGTCTGACCAATCAAGCTTTGATACCATGTGAAAATTTCACTACTGAAATCCTATTGCACAACTGGGATTAATTCTTTTAATTGTTAGTTAATTAACAATTTATTTGCTATGGAAAATATTGAATAAACCACACTGCAACCTTCACAAATAAAACCGCAGAAATAATAGAACTAAAAATTGAGAAATATGCTAACACACACATAAAACTTTGACACTTATTTTTGGACAAATGTCCTCGGAAAAACCCAACTTGGGAAAACCAGTGCAGCATCTAAGGGTTTTAATTATTATACAACAGTGAAATAATTTGAGTACAATCTGGATGCCAAATATTGGCTATCCTGTAAAGAAAATACTAGCAAAAATTATCTGATTGAAATTACCCTCACTCCGAGCAATCTTGACACTTGACTACTTCTAAAAAGCAAGTTGTCCACCTAGCTCTGTGCAGGCCTTACGTCACCTCTGTGTAGTCCCTCAAACACTTCAACTCGGAACTTTTGCAAATCAAGTCGTCCTGCCTACTGCTGATTGGGAAACTGTCTCTTCTGACACTCTGGAAATGTCTTCTGGCCTCTGGAATTGATAACTAGCTTCACCCTAGCAAAATCGAACTGCTCTCTGAAGCTTCTGCGTAGCCTCTTGGAGAAATTTCGGCCTCTCTACAATGTACTCGCTAGATCTGGAAAATCTTCCTTCAGCCTCACTATCCCTGCCCTTCTCTATCTCTGCTTCCCTTTTGAAGCTCGAACTCTTCCGACAACTGATTGTTGCTCTCTGGACAATCAAACTCATTAAGAAAATCGATCTGTGCATGTAAGTTCTCCATCTACCCATCGACTTCTTATAATCTTTTGTTGGGACTCCAACGACCATGATTAAATCTTAATCTATGGCTAAGATTATTTTCCTGTCGATCCACGTGAGTTTCTACATGATTTGCACCTTATCTCAATTAATTTTGATTAATTAACCAGATTTCCTAAGTTTAGACTTGGGAAATATTAAAAAATTAGGCTAATAATGTAATTGAGACACTTCTATGTGGATTTCCATAAACGATTTCTGGATTATGGAGAACTGTGTTTTAGCCTCTCCACAAAGTTTCGAGACTAGAACACCTTTGATGCTACAAAAACTAACATGACTAGACAGTTGCGACAATCGACTAGATAGTCAAGTTGGCTGACTAAGCAATCGAGCTAGTCAACCACCAACTTAGGTTGACCAAAGGGATAAGTCAATTCCCTCTCGTGGAATTATAGCACCCCAATTGTTTTTGTCCCTCTCATATCACAATCAATAGTGTGTTTTTGTTAATAACTTTTATATACATATTACATAGATTGTCCATTGGCCATACAATCCAGCTCAATAGTCTATATAACATATATCTATAATTTGCATTACAAAAACAAGGGTGTTACATATAAGGAGAGATTCAACATATGGGAATTCCACAACTATGGTTTCCAAAACTAGGAGTTTCATCAATTGTGATTTTGCAAGCTTTAGCTTTGCAAATGGTTGCCAAGTGTCTGCAAATTTATTAATTATTTATGCTATTCTAGTCCATGAAATGTGAGAGGCTTTGTTGCAATAAATCCATGGCCATAAAATGTAAGACTCGTTACCCACCCAAGTGGGTAACCCCTAGTTGAAAAATTGTCTCCTATTTGTTCATATTACTAGCCAATAGCCCTATGCGTAGAAAATTCACAAAATTCAGCAATTGCCAATATGAACAATCTGAAAGCTAGTTTCTTTTCATATAGACACAAAATTTCTCTACTTATTTTGCAGCGGAATAGGAACAAAATAAATACACAATCACAATTTTTTTAGGGAACCCAACTGGGAAAACCCTCTTCTTGATTGAGAATTTTATTGAAGAAGATTGAGCAATAGACCTCTTACAATACAATTAGCTTCAATAGAGAATAATGATCTCCCTGTCTTAGACTAGGCTTGAAACTCCTGCAAGAATGTGGACCTTGCCTCCATAAATCCTTGCATACACATGAGCCCTATTTCCTTGCACAAGAGCTCCTAAATTCTAGCACAATAGGTGCTCCTAAAGAATAGGAATTTCCTCCTATTTTCATGCGCACTTCCCAAGGGAAATCTCCTACCAAACTTGCAAAAGGTTTCTCCTTACACGCTCTCTATAAAGCTCACACACAAACCATGCTCAATTATGATATAGTCAGTGCCTTCGTTCCCCCTTTTAAAGGAAATTTGAATGGCTAAAGTTGGCAAATTTCTAATTGAGGAAAGTTGCTTTTGTGATTGATTGAGTTGACTGAGTTAACTACTCATGCAACTCGTTCTATCTAAGTTCTAGAACTTGAGACTCAAACACTTGTCCTTTTCCTCAAGTAACTCGCACTAAAAGATAAATAACTCGGCCTTCCAATTCAATGCATTAGTTAACTGCTTCATAGCTCGTCCTAATTTTTAGGAACTCTCCCATTCTTTAGGAATTCAAGCATGCTAAAAAAGAAACTCATTGAGGCTCCTTGAATTATGGCACAAATCAAGGAACCCTTCTTCGTTACTATTTTCAACAGTTTGATGATCAATAGATAGCTAACCTCAAAGGCCTCATCAAATGAGGGTGGGTCATTTATTATAATGTACATTAACCATTTTTTTAACCAAGCGCTTTCATTTAATGTTAAAGGGCATTCTAGTTTGGATCACAGGTTGAATTGGATGATAGACCACTTTTGATTGTATGCTTGTCCCATAATTCACCTTGGTGGTTATCCCTTACCCCTAGTCCAATGTGACCTTCCCTAAAGATTTTTCTTCCACTGTCAAGGAGGGGCACAAATAGGAGGCACTGATTGATGTTGTGTGTCCATACTTAACACTTTCCATTTGTCCCCTATATCCACATCCCATCTTCAGGTTGATTGCCATCTGTCACCACTAATGGTTCCCTGTTTTCCTCATGGTTGAGTAGGGGCCCGAAAACTTTTCCCTAAGAGGTTGATGTAGTAGAAGAAAAGAAAGAGCTTGAGCCTTAATGATAAAATGAAAAATAGTGGCTAGGATATAATAAAATGCGTGGCCAAAAGCCTAGCCTGAGCTCTGCCCCCCTCATTAGCCCTCACCTAGTTCCTCGCTAATCATGAGCAATCAAAATGAAGGAACTTTGAATATCCCAACCTAGTGTTGAAATTATGATTTTCTATGTTGTAACAATCACTTATGACGAAACTTCTTTACGTTGCAATATTAGATAAGCAATTGTAGATAGAACATAAATCAAATGCACAATAGAAGACAACCAAGAACAAAATGAGACAGAGAATTCAGGTCCAATGACCAAGGAAAAACCCATAAGGGGTAAACCGAACCAAATTCTTCTGCTATTAGAAATCAATTGTTCAACAGAGATATAGAGTACAATGAGAGATCAAGAGAATGAGTAAGTTCACCAAAATCTGAATAAGTTGTAGCAAGAAGATCACTAGTAGCAGCAACAAATGTACACACTAAATCAACCTTCCTTTCAACTGAATCAACACTGAAAGACTGAAGCACTGGATCAACCTTGGCTCACCATGTTCTGCTCTTACTCTCCAAGTCTCTCTCTCACAATCTTCTTCAACTCTTTCCAACTCTCTCTCAAGTTCGAATTCTTCTTTCACAATGCACAAGTGAGGGGAGAAAGAATGAGGCACATATATACAGGAGGAGCAATGAATCCATGCCATAAAGAAGTAACTCGCATGCCAAGAGGGAGAGTAACATATTGTTGAAGTTTCTAAGTTTACTTAATTTAGAAACCCTTCATGCACTTTTTCTGATTTATTCCTACCTACTTGTTAATTTTTCTTTAACAAGTTATTTACAAAGTAAATACTGAAAATAAACACCAGTGCATGCTCAACATGTTATAGATCAGCAACTAAAAGAAACAAGAACAAACACACCACATGACACCATTATTTTTGGACCAATGTCCCCAAAAACCCAATGCGGGAAAACTGGTGCAGCTATCTGAGGGTTTTCTTATTAAGCAATATCAGAGTACAATCTGGGTGTCGTAACTGGCCTACCCAACAGAGAATTTCCTTAGCAGCTATACCTCACAGTTTGAGAGAAATCTCCTTGCTGAAACCCCAGAAAACCCTTCTGGCAGCTCCTTAGCACAAAACTTCTCCTACAACCCCAGCGTTTGCCCAATCTGGACTGCGTCAGCCCCTCTCTATCTCACGCTGGCCCTGCGTCAGCCCCAGGAGGCCCTACGTCAACTCTAGGAGCCTTTGGGTCAGCTACGTTGCCCCCTCTGGTGCTTTGTGCAGCACTTGGCTGCCTCTGCGTGGCCCTGCATGAGCCCTTGCTGGCTCTATGTCACCCTCCTTGGCTACTGCGTTTCTCTCCCAGCACAATCTCTGTCTTCTCTGTTCCTTTGTACTCAATGCCTCTCAACTGCTCTCCCGATCACTGATTCTATCTCTCTTAGCAAACCCCGCTCTAGAGAATAGAATGACTGATCATCTGGTGTACTCTCCAAGTGACCCTCAAGCTTCCTCTTATACTTTTCCTATTGATGATTCAACGGCCGAGATTAAGTCCCTAATCAATGGCTAAGATTAGATCTGGTTTGATCCATGTCTTTTGGACCACTCTAACACAGATTCATATTAATACACATTAATATTTTATTTTCCCTAAGTTTAGACTTAGGGACTCCATTAAAGATATTAATTATTTTAATATCTCCTGATCTGTTTAGAATCTGTCCAAACCCTTTCTGGGTATTGGAGATCTCATGTGCCCCAACCTCTCCACCAAATTTCGTGGCTAGAGCACATCCGATGCTACCCCATTTCAACACATATGCCCATTTAGAAAATGTAACTCATTCCATTAAGGAGGTATGTCTGCCTTTGTAACTTATGCTTTTAAGAGAGAGTGTAACATATGCATTAAAGAGTGCGTAAGAGGAATCTTTTATGACATGCTTTTATTGAGTGTAAGAGAGTGTAAGAGAATATTTTATGGCGTGCTTTAATGAGTGTAAGAGAGTGTAAGAGCATTAATGAGAGTGTAAGAGGAATATGCCATGACAATAATGAGAGTGTAAGATAACATTATTGAGAGCCATGATTGAGTAACTTGAATTTCTTTTTAATAATAATATAATAGTATCATAAGAATAATAATAATATTAATGATAAAATATTAAGTCGAGATTGAACTATTAGGATTGATTAATGATAAGAAGTGATTTTTCATCAACAATACTTGATTACCAATTGATTAAAGTGTTAGTTTTTGTAGCATTGGATGTGTTCTAGACACAAAATTTGGTGGAGAGGCTAGAATGCATGTGATCTCCAAAACCCAGAAATCATTTCTAGAAATTCCACATAGAGATGACTTAATTAGATTATTAACCTATTTTTTAATGTTTCGTAAGTCTAAACTTAAGAAAACTAGCTAATTAATCATAATTAATTAAGTCAAGGCGAGAATAGTCTAGAAACTCACACGGATCGACTTCAAGATGATCCTAACCCTTGATTAAGTTTTAATCTTGGCCGTTGGTGCTCCAACAGAGGATTATAAGAAGAAGTCGATGGGAACTTAGAGAACACATCAGAGACACTTGGAGAATTTGATTTTCCAGAGTAGTAGCAGTCAGTTGCCGGAGAGTTCAAGCTTTAGTGAGGAAGCAGAGTTAGTGAGGGGTAGGGACAGTGAGGCTAGAGGACGTTTTTTCCAGATCCGATGAGTGCATTTGCAGAGAGGCCGAGATTTCTCAAGAAGGCTATGCAGAGACAGCGCAAAGCCTCAAGAAGGTAGTTCGATTTGCTGGGAAGGAAGACGTTTTCAGTTCCATAGGCCGGGCAGAGATTCCAGAGTGTTGGAGAGACATTTTCCTAGTCAGCAGCAGGTAGGACGGCTAGACTAGCAGTTAGTTCAGGCAGCAGTTGCAGCAGGCAGCATCAAGTTAACGCAGAGCTTGCGTAGGCCTAGTTGGACAACTTGCTTTTCAGAGGCAGTCCAGTGCCGGAATTGCCCGAAGTGAGGGTAAATTCCCTCTAGATATTTTTGCCAGTATTTTCTTTGCAGGATAGCCAAATTTCGGCATCCAGATTATTGTACTCAGAATTTCTCACTACTGCATAATAATAAAACCCTCAGCTGTTGCACCGGTTTTCCCAAGTTGGGTTTTTTTGGGGACTTTTGTCCAAAAATAATGGTGTCATATTTTTTATGTGTGTGTGCTATATTTTCTCAATTTCCAGTGCTATTTTTTTTTTGCATTTTATTTGTGAAAATCACAATGTGAGTTATTTTGTATTTGCCGTAGCAAACTGCAAATAAATTGTTAAATAAATTAACAATTAGGAAAATAATTTCCAGTTGTTGTGATAGAATAAATTTTCACATGGTATCAGAGCGTGAGTGATTAGTTGGGAAGCTTAGAAGCAGAGGAGAGAATTTCGCTGCTTAGAGGGAGTAACAGGTTGAAATTCCTAGAGGCTACGTGTTCATTGACAGGCAGGCCGAATTGTTGGGGTAGAAATTCGATTTTCAGTTGCAAGTTAGTACAAAAGTCGAGTGGCTCAGGATAATGATTCCAGCAGCAAACAACTCATATTTTCGCTAAGCAAATTCCTTGGTTGGACGCAAAGGGTTTTGCAGCAATAGAATCAACATTGAGTGGAAGAAAAATTGCACATACAAAGAGAGATTTCTCTCAGAGGGTTTCTAGCTAAGAAATCTAAATTTTTCCAATTGTAGATTGGCAGTTACTATGCGTAGATTTTCTCACTCCAGAAGGGAGTGCAAGTAGCAGATTTAGCAGCCGGGCAGAGGGAAAGAGGGAGATTGATTAGTATTGATCATATTCTTGTTCCCATACTTGGGAGGTTAGTCTTTGACTCTAGTCTCGTGGACCTCCTCTGAGGCCTTAAGGTTAAGGAAGGGCACTACTAGGAAGGCATTGATTGATATAGCATGTTCAAGGTGATCAATGCTTACCACTTTTCGTCTTTCCAAGTTATCCATCTCCATTCTTTGGGTTGGTAGTCATTGATCATTGGGATTGGCACCCTTTAAACTTAGCCCCAGAGTTTGATGCAACTAAAACAAAGTTAAAACCATATAAAGCCACAATGAAAGAAAATGTAAAATGCGAAAGATGGTTGGGACAATATTTAGAGTGTGGAAAAAAGAATAGCATGAGTTCTACCCCCATCATTATCCATCACGCAGTTCCTCAAGCATTTATTGCTTCATCTCAAAGAAAGAAACTCTTGAAAGTCCCAACCCTAATGAGCAAGAAGTTGCTACATCTTAAAGGGGTATTGGAAAAATATAGAAGCAAATTTGGGCTCCTAAGTTATGTACCAGATAAAGAAAAATCATTAAAGTAAAAGGCGCACTAGAGTGGTGGAAAAAGCAAGCTGAGGAAAGGGGTAACTTGTGCAACCATAATTTCTCCCTCCTTACATAAGTACACCCAATATGTTGGACCCCCATTAATTGGTCTCATGGCTATGGCACCTACTTTGAAGTCTTTCCCACTTTGTGACCACTATTCTCACATACACCTATGGATTGATAGGCTAACATGGGACATGTCAATTCCTTGGGCGCTGGAAACACCTAATAGAGTTGTTGACCTAATCATCCCTAAGATAAGTAAGGAAACGTGTTTACAAGTCCCGATCTAGTTAGACATTTGAAGGCGATTTTGTGTGAAGTATTCTTGTGCCCCTAACAATAGATATGGTTCATTATGATCCTTTAGTGGTTTTGTGCCCCTAATGAAATTGATCTCACTTGATCTTAAGACGCTTTGTTCAAGTGGTATTATTACCCGCCAAAACGGGTAACCCTATAGGAGATTTGTTTTCTCCTATCTTGGACAACCAACCATCCAACAACCCTACACCTTGCTTCCTTATGATGATATGCCACATTTAGCCACCATTTGCACCAGCTATGCACCTTTCACCATCTGACATCCTCTTGAATGAAGATGGGCTACCACTCAACATGTACTTTAACCATTTTGTGATCAAGTGCTTTTACTTAATGGTTTTGGCATTTTAACATGGATAAAGGGTTGATATAGATGTTTGAAATATATTGACTGTAAACTTGTTCTCTCATCTTACCAGGGGGGTTAGTCTTCATCCCTAGTCTAGTGGGACCTCCTCTAAGGCCTTAGGGTTATAGGAATGGCACCACTTGGTAAACTTGGATTGAAGTAGCATGTCCATTATCATTCCATACACAAGATATTTCATCAATCCCTTGATACCATCCCCATCCTTCGGATTAACTATTATTGGTTCATTGGGATTTGGCACTCACACATCCACATCCTTGAGTAGGGTCAAAAAACTTTGCCCTGGAGTATGATGTAGCTAAAAGCATGAAAACGAATAAGATGGCCACAACAAAATAAAAAGAAAAGTTAAAATGCAAAAGATAGCCAGGGAAAAGTTAGTGTGTGGGAAAAAGCCTAGCATGAGCTTTACCCCCCTCATTAACCATCCCCTGATTCTTGAGCACTTGATGCTCCATCCCCTCATAAGGAACCCTTGCATGCCACAAACTTGATGAGCGAGAAGTTGACTCATCTTAAGGGGTAAAACAAATTCTATATCATAAAGAGCAAGCTTTGATCCTTGAGCTATGCACCATATAAAAAGCATTATCAAAAAGAAGTAAAAGGCGCACTAGAGGGGTGGAAAAAGTAGGCCAAGGAAAGGGGTAACTCATGCCTCCACGATTTTTCCCTCCATTACATCTATACACTTAGGATGTGGACCTCCATTCGCTGGTCCCTTGGCCATGGAGTCATTCCCGTCACTAACACTTATGAATTGAAGGGTTGACCTTGGAAATGCCACCTCCCCTTAGGGACTAGAAGCACCTAATAGGGTTGATTACCTAGCCACCCCTACAAAGGTAGGGAACACTTTTATAGGACTTGGTCTAGTTAGATATTTGAAGGTGATCCTAGTTTGAAGTATTATTATGCCCTTAACAGTTAAGTATGCTCCACTTAGATGCATCTAAGGTTATTGTATCTAATGAATGGTTGCTTTCACTTGAGTTTGAGATGATTTTTCCAGGTGGTTTGTAGTTTGTATAGAGCAGTTGAGGCATTGAGGGAACTTTATTTCACTCCTACTCCACATGATGCCCAGACCATACTACACTTTCAATGAGCATGATGATCTTGCGAATGCAGTGTTGCCTTTATATAGCTGAGCATTGGGCACTTAGATGATCCTGGCATTTGATGGACACCCAAAAGCACCCTTAGATGTTAGAAAACTAAGCTCATCTTGCTTAGCATTGAGGATTCTTGATGATGTACCAGTGGACCCAGCATGCCCCCACGCTAGCCTTGACACTACTTGATGGGAATGCCTTGATACAGAGCCCAAATGAGGATGATTATGAAGGACTTGTTGTACCAGATGGAGCCCCAATGTTGGAAAGAGAGTGCACCACATTGTCTAGATGACACCCATGGAGATGACGCAGGCACCCAAAGTTGGCTTTTGGAAATATGGAGATGCTTTGAGGCTTGATTTGAGGACCCTTCCTCAAATTAAGGTTGATCATGATGCTTGGAGACTCATCCAACCCTTCCATTGCACATTTGGAGCATTTTGAGCCCTAGAAGGGGATGAAATCATGCTTATTGAGGGCTTACGACTCAAACATGTGGGCATTTATTGGCATATTTTATTTGTTGAGCTATTGGGTTGGATTGTAACCTAATTTACTTTGTGTCTACTCAAAATTAAACTTGTTTTAGGGGCTTTTAATGAATTATTAGAAGTGATAAACGTCCTATTCTTATGTTTAACAGGCAAGGTAAAATGAAGAAATAGAAGAGGACTCAACACATCGACTAGATTTGGGGATCAGGATGGCAGGAGTTCGAGAGTTTAGGGTTTCAAAAGATCTGTATGGTGCTGCCGCCGCCGACGCAAATCTCATCACGGCCGACGCAAAACTCATCTCCGAGGACGCAGCAAACGCAGGGAATACCTGCAGGATACCACGCTTCAGATTAACGGAATCGGTCTCATCGCCATGGATCTGGCTCCCCTTCACGGCGGATCGGTCTCTGGTGGCAGCTCGAACATCTTCCAGTTTACGGACGAGCCCACTATGCCTGCACAAGGGCTCCCCATACAGAGTGCAGTCTGTTTTTTATTCAATAGGGCAGGGCAAGGACGATGCAGACTACCTCCGCCCAGATCTGCGAATCAAAATACACAATCAATTTGGTTTTGAGAAATCAAGTAAGCACAAAGGCAAGGGAGCAGCGATCTGGCCGTTAGTGACCGCAGGAACACCAGATCTATTACGGATGCATCCGGATCCGCTACGGCTGCAGCTGGAAAAACCTAGAACCACCATCGTTTCGTCAGATCCGGAGCTCAAACAGATAAATCAGGGTTTGGTTAAGGCGGAACCGGCAGATCTGAAACAAATTTTCATCAGATCGGTAGAAGGCAAACATTACTGTATACAAATCAAGGAAGGGATGGGCGTTCTGGAATTAAAAAAGCAGATCCAGATAAAAATGGGCACTCCGACAATATACCAAAATCTTTTATTTTCAGGACTCTGCATGCAGGACCAACACACCCTCCAGCACTATGGAATAGCAAAAGATTCAACCATCACCCTTAATCTGAGACTTCGAGGCGGATGTCAGGGAAATAGCTCAAAGAATACGGGTTCTTTCCGCGATGCAGTCAAAGGAAAGGAACCACTACAACACAGACCAGCACCCACATCTGAGATTCCAGGGCCCTACATTATGGAACAGAGGCCAGAACCACCTGAGCTTACAATAACAATGCCGGAGGTAATAGATCTATACTCAGATTTAATTCACAATGCTATTATATGCAGATTTAATGGTTATTGGCCCAAAGCCGATGCACTGCATCAATGGGTTTTCACTTCATGGACACCCAAATGTGAAATATATCTATGCCCTAAAGGGTTCTTCATGGTCAGATTTAACACAGCACAGGAAAGAGACAGTATCATCAATCAGGGGCCATGGTTTTGGGGCAATGCTGGTCTCTTTATCACCCCCTGGTTCCCGGATTTTGATGCCAATACCATGGTAGTTTCGACGACGCCAGTTTGGGTACGGCTACATAACCTCCCACTCCACTTCTGGCATCGGAAAGCATTAACAGCCATTGGGAACTCCTTAGGAAAACACCTTAAAATAGATGAGGACAGAGTTAACCAAGGCATCTTCACATATGCCAGAATATGTGTAGAGGTGGATCTAAGTCAAGGACTCCCAGATCACATCCTATTGAATTTTAATAATGCACAGTGGACGCAACAACTTGATTATGAGAATACGGCATTCAGATGTCGCAGCTGCTTGCAGACAGGGCACCTACAAAGTGCATGTCCACTAGCTAGTAGGGAGTCTAAAGGCAACAAGAATCAACAGAAAAAACCAAAAGGATGGCAGCACACCAAACCACTGGAGGAGGTAGCTCTGAACACGGAACCCACAGACGCACAGAGAAGACAGAAAAAAACGATGGAGGAGAACATCGAAGAGCCCAAATTGGAGACAAATAGCCTGGCACGGCAGCAAGAATTACAGCTGGAAATAAGCGGAGCCAAACGAGCACATAGCTCGGAAGGAACAGACTCGGACAAAGAACAACCAGTGGACACAGAGGAAAACTACCCAGTGAACACGCAGGAATACTCACAGGCCATCATTGTCCCCCCTTCCGACTCTCAGGGTTGGCGTAGGGTGGAGAAGAAGAAGGGCAGAAAAGCATAGGCTTTGATGTAATTGTACTCTTTTTTCCTTTCTCTCTATTCTTTTTTTCTCACTATTTGCACGTTAGTTACGTAACGTTGCGTTGGGTGCCACGGCACTTGTGCCCATTGGGCAGCTTATGGAAATGCATTATGCATCTGCAATTGTAACTTTTCATTTTTTAAATAAAAGGTTACAGATTTTTCCACTGGAAAAAAAAAAAAGGCAAGGTAAAATAAAGATAATCATGAACGCAATTAAAGCAATTAGAGAACACCAAGAATTACCCTAGGAAAACCCAACTCTTGGGAAAAACCCAGCCTAATAGAATTCCATTAGATTTCGGCCAAAACCCTGACCAAGCTTGTCAGGGAGTCCTACTCAACCCTTGGTCCCTTACATTGACGAGGGAGACCCTGCTCAACCCTTGGCCCCTCACATTGGTCAAGGAGACCCTGCTCAACCCTTGGCACCTTGGTGCTTGCCACACTTACAATGGAGACAAATCAACCTATTTATAGGCTTCTTTCCAACAAAATACAACTCAGGCCACAAAACCATGTTCCCAAAACCACTAGCTCTAGAATCTCATTCTTAAGTCAAGATTAATCCTAACACCTATAAAAGGAGGATCACTCCATTCATTTTTCATCATCACTCTTTGTGGATTTTGGCCTCTAAAAGAGCTCGACTTAGCCTCTTGTACTTCGCTACTTGTGGAGATGTGATCTTATGTGGATTTTGTTGTTGGAGACTAGTTTGTGTATTGGAGACATCTTTTTGGGATTGAGAGAAGGCAATTTCTTGGAAAATTTGTGAGTATTTACTACATATATTTTATGGTTTTACATGTCATGGAATATTGCTAGGGTTTTCTAATTGTTCCTTGTCTAAATGCAAAATTTTAATGGAAAGTCAAGATAAATTGCTGCATGTTTAATCTATTTTCATTGAAATCTATTGAATACCTCCAAGATAGCATACTTCTAGTTAATTTCTCCCCTCATAAAATGATAGCTAGGGTTTGGAAGTGAAAATTAAGGTTTCCCCCTTATTCCGCATGAATTTGATATCTCTAGGGTTTAAATCCCTAAGACTCCATCACCCAAGTAGGAAAGGCATTCAGATCCTATTGATGATCAAATCTCATTAAAGTTCTTATTGTTTTCCCTCTCTCGTACTTTTTTGGCCCTTCAAGGGAAGCCGCTAGGGCAAGGGTTAAATTCAACTAGGGCTTGAGCCATAGCAGCATTGGAGTTGATTTGGCTTGCTTTCACCTTGATTGATCTTAACTCTCAAAATCTAGCATATTTCTTGGTGAAAAGTGCCTCATTAGGGATGACATCATCAACCCTAGGCAATTTAGTGCCTTGATAAACCCTAATTTCAGAGAAAGGCTTCAACTTAGGGCTTGTTGAAGATTTACCATTTCCTATTGTTGATCACACCTTTAAGTATATATTTTCCTTATGCTTTGTGTGCCTAGATGCACTCTTATTGAATCGTATCTTCAAACCTTAGGCTTCAAGTACTCTTTTCAAGGCTTAGTTTATGGTATGTTGTTCCTTGACATAAATATTTGTGCCCTACTCCAACTAAGACGTACCTTGTTTTAGCCATTCAAATACATCACCTTGAACCTACTGACCTAGAAGACCTTGAGGTGATAAATATGGGGAAGCCTCCCATGTGGTGAGATTCTAGTAAAGATCAGGAGGTGAAGTGCTAAGGTGACAGGGGAAATGACCTCATTGTTGTATCTTAGTCTAGTTCTTTCCTTGTGAGGCATCTCATAAGGCCTACTATATTTTGAGGCAACAAGTATCACATCCACAATAGAGATCCCTTGAGGGATGGGCATGACACTCTTTAGCACCACTCTAGAGGATGTTTTACCCCAGTCTGAGAGCAGAGTTGACCTTGATGCTTTAGTGTTGTGCCTCTAGAGATGAGTGTTGGGATCTGAGAATCCACATGGTACTACATTCCCTCATGTACCTCTAGATGTTGAAACGTTGAGTCATAGGGCTTGGACATTGAACTACTTGATGATTTGCCTAGATGGACCCATGATGCCCCGAAGCTGGCTTTGACCCTGTTTAATGGATGTCGCTTGTTTTAGAGCTTAGATGAGGATGATTGAGATGACTTGGGAGGGCTTGCACATTCTCCTTCGACGCCAACACTTTCCTTACATAATGCCAAATCACCCCCACAAACCATAGAAGGGTGACATAAGCCTCATTTTGGATGATATCATGATTGAGGAGGCAATGTTTGAAGATGCACCCATGCTTTTTGAGGATTTCTTGGAGTGAGGAGCACTCGTGAACCTATTCATCATTTGCTTGAAGGATCTTGATAATTTCTAGAGGATGACATCACGGTGGAGACATTTATTTCTCGCACGTGTGGGCTATTGTTGGCAGTTTGTTATGTTTTTGAGCCATTTTAAGGTCGGCTTGTGACCTTTTGAGCTTGTTGGATGCTCAAGTGAACTTTTTAGGAGTTTTGTTTGTAAAATTATGAAAATGAGACTCGGTTTCCCTAATCTAAATAGAGGGAGCGTCAAAATTTGGGCAACTTCGAGATGGATTTCCCCAAAGGGAAACCCAACTACCCCTAGGAAAGCCCATCTTGCCCCAAGGAAGAATTTGAATTCGTTAGAAGGAGAATATTGTTATTAATATGCTTGGGGCACTCTTCTTATTATTATTGTGGCAAAAAAATTGATCAAGAAATTATTAAGAAAAAAATATATATCATGAGCAAATTTGAATTTGTGGTTTTCCCTCCAAATAGTTAAAGACGGCTTGACTCCTTTGCCATCCATGCGATCTTGAGGAAGGATATAAAAGGAAGGTCAATCCTTCTCTCCAATGTGAAAAATTCGGATCTCTCTCATAAAAGGAATCTATTTTTTTCTATGATGGCTCAAATACTCTATGGTGGCTCGAATTCTATTGAGGATCGCATCTAATCTTAATGACACGTATTGTGGCCAGCATTGTATTTATGGCATGCATTGATATTCCTGTGGCTTGCATTTTATTCTCCGTGGCTCGCATGTCTAATTTCCATCGCTCGCATTTATGATTACAATGGTTCGCTTATGTTCTGAGACTCGCACTCTATACATGTGGTTCATTTTATATTCATCTCTATGGTTTGTTGGATCATTACTCTATGGCTCACACCCGAAGTTCGTCTATACAGTGGCTTGTATTATCCATAGTGGCGTCGCTTGACTACACAGTGGCATCGCTTTACTACAAAGTGGTATTGCTCATCTACAACATCGTTTGACTATAGAGTGGCATCACTTGACCATACAGTAAGTCTCACATTATAATTATAGTAAGTCCCGCATTATAATTAGCATCGCATTATAGTTACAGTGGTACACAATATTACTTTTGGTGATACGCAATACTTCTTATGGATCACTATTGTCTCTAAGGCTCGACATTAATATTCTGAGGCTCATATACCCTACACAGTGACTGGCTCATGGTTACAATAGCACGTTCTATATGACTATGGTCTATATAACTATAAGACACGACAACGATCTATTTTATAGTAACTTTGTTCTATGTCAATGACCTAAGGATATATGACAGTGTACAATGATATGTATGACAACAATATATAATAAGATATGGCAGCATTCTAATTTCAGTAGTATGGCAGTAAGACAATGTTCTATGTAATAGCAAGACAGTGACCTTGATTGACAATGAGACAATGACCTATGTGACAACAAATAATCAATATAACAGTGACCTTGTTGATGATTGGTAGTGACAGTAACTTTGATATGACAGTATCACTCTGATTTATGGTTTATCTCTATGATGACACTTGACAGTGATGGCCCCTGTTCTTATGACTCTTCACAAAAATGATTCTTGATAACATTTGACAGTACCGATTCATGACAGTGATGATGTTCCTTATGACATGGATGTTACTTCTTGTGACTATGATATGGCAGCAACTCTCTAAGATCAGATCATTCAATTCACAAAGGTAGTTGTGAACTGAATTGAGTTGGCCCTAGGAGGCCCAATGTGATTGATGTATCTCATTCTTATTGTACCTTGTATCTTAGCTCAACATTTGATGAAAATTTAATAGAAGATGTTGAAGAAAATGTAACTAGGTTTGGTCTTCATAAATGTACTTTTGGTATTTGTATTTATTCAAGAAAAGAAATATTATTTTTATAATATATGTCAATGAGTTTCTTGCTCATTGAAGTAGGTCAAGCACATGTTTAAGTGCTTCTAGGAAGTCAAAAGTCAATGTATTTATGTAAGACCCTTAGAGGGCATGTTACACTGTGTATAAAATTGTATAAGAGTCAAAGGAATACCTCCAAGCAAAGTCCAAGTCCTCTCCATGCAGCAACGTCCTCCAAATGAAGCAAAACGATGGAATAAATTCATGTCGGCCTAAAAATAGCATATCAACCTTCTAGTCGGCCTAAAAGGAGGGACAGTCCTCTATATATAGAGGTTGTCCACTCCACTATAACATCAAGCAACTCTCCTCTGAAATCAGCAAAGAAGGACAGCCAAGGAAAGTGAAGAAAAAGACAAGTCTAAGGGTCTCCAAGCAAAGCGAGGAAGGAAGGAAGTCAAAACGAAGTAAAGGGACTGTTTCTAGGACAGAAAACAGTCACACGTACAAGGTAGAAGACGGCAGATTGCCGATATAACAGCAGTAGCATTTCAGTGCAAGATTCATTAGTGTTTGGGCAAGACATTAAGCCTACAAGGCCTCCCAAGTCAAGCAAAGAAGTCTCTCTCTCTAGTGAAGGTGAAAGGACCCTAATTCACTAAGGGTACCCTCCACACGTGGGAAAACTAGGACAGCAGAACAGCATTACAGTCATGCACCCATACCTCAAGAAGGATCTCATTTGGTCAACAAAAAAAGTCTACTTGAGCAAAGGATAGAACAGGAACATCTCATCTAGAAGGCTCACTCAAGGAAGGTCTATCTCTAGACAAAAAACAAAGAAGGAAAACGAAGTGCTAGGGAGCAAAGTTCTGGAAGAAGGAAGTCTATGTGCCACAGAACCAAGTGCGGAAAAGAGGAAGGACTTGACTTGTTCTTGGAGAACATCCTATTCAAGGGTCTAGGGTTTGGCAGTGATCAATAAGAAGCTTCAATGAGAGAAACTTATCAAAGGGTTTTCCTCTCTAAGAGAGAGAGGTTTTGTCCCTGGCAGAGAGCCAACATTTGTGTTCTTGTCTTTATGTTTTTGGTAGCAGTTTGATGAAACACGCACACTAATAATAAGAAGAAGATCAAGCTAAGATAATTGTAAAAGTGTTTCACAAATTGTTATCAAGAAGTGAAGAATCCTAACATACATCATTGCCCTTCATTCTTCAACATGGTATCAGAGCTAAGGTGACACATCAAGGAAAGGGCATCTCAAGAACACTCATCAAGGAGAACATCATCAAAAGTTGAAGCATCTAGCCAAGAAGTCTCTATCACATCAAGGACAAGAATGTCTACCATTATCTTTCATCAAGAAAAACTACAAAGAAAGAAAAAGAACCTTACACAAAGGCACCTACAAGAAGAGCAGATCAAAGAAGGACCTACATCAAGCTACAAGTCATCAAGCAAATCTCATCATCAAGCAAGCCCACTTGGAGAAAGAAACTTGAAGAACATCAAGATCTAAGGAAGGCAAGCTATCAAGTCTTCAAGGAGAAAGCAAGTCTACTGCATCTCAAAATCTATCAAGTAAGTATATATCCCCTTCTGAATATACATTAATGTCTTTTTGCAAGGAAAGCAATAAATTGGTAGGTACCAATAACTTTCTTGCATGGAAGAAGAGAACTGATTTACTTCTCAAAGAGAATGAACTCCTAGAACACATCAAAGGGAATGTTACTATTCCTGCTAAGGAACAAACTCAAGCCTTAGCCAAGTACAATAAGGATGAGACAAGAGCTCAAAGGATTCTAATAGAATCCATCAAAGACTCTCTCATTCCTTATGTCTCCAAACTTGAAACATCAAAAGAAATCTATGATAAACTAGTAGAGCTATTCTCAGTAAGCACAACTAGAGAAGTGATATCTCTACGAAATGAATTGTACAAGATGAAGATATCAAAGGAAGGAATAGATCCCTACTTCATGAAGATCTCTGAGATGAGGGATCAACTTCAAGAGCTAGGGGAAGTCATGTCTGACAGAGAAATGACAATTGTAGTACTCAATGCTCTACCTGAGGATTGGGGCAACTTCACATCAAGCATATATGCCAAGAAGGAAGCCACCCCACTAAGTGAAATGTGTTCTCTATGCAAGATAGTGGAAACAAGACTTAAAGCAAAGGAAGATGTGGGACCAAAGGAGCAAGCATTTGCTTCCATGGCCAAGAGAAAGGGAAATTTGGCAAATTTGGTCCACAAAGAACAAATAACAAAGATAAGTCCAAAATCCAATGCTATGGATGCCAAGAATATGGACACTACAAAAGGAATTGTCCTAAACTGAAGAAGGACAACAACAATAAAAGAAAGAGGGAAGAAGCTCACATGACTCAAGAGGTGAAAGAAGAAGAAAAGAAGCAAAAGAAGGAAGATCCTCCGGATCTCTACTATGACTAAGTCAAACTCTTTACTTAAAGTCTTCTTTCAAAGTTTTGAGTAGGATAGGAGCATGTAGGAATAGAATAAAATTGCATGGCTAGAAACATCTTCTAGAATCTAGAAGAATGAGGTACATAGAGTTCTAGATATTCATGTAGAAAGAGCATTTATAAATAGAACAAAATGCATGGTTAGAAATATCTTCTAGAATATAGGAGCATGGTATATATAGCTCAAGATATTCATGTAGAAGGAGCATACCTAGAATAGGACCTCATCCACAATGAAATAAAATTGATCATGATTAAGAATCTTAGAAGACCTCCATCATCAAAAGGAAAGAAACATTTGCAGGGTAAGGGTCTTCAAGATCCTATGATGGAATCTTCAAAAGAATATTCATAAACAAAAGCAGATGTCTCATTGGGAATCCCATTCATGGGATTCAAGAAAAAGATGATATGCAGGCAAGCTAAGATGAAGCAAGAAGGGCCACACCAAGGACAACCAAATGAAGCTAAGATGATCAAAGGAGAATCAAGATGAGGTATGTATGCATCAAAGTTTAGTCATGTTATCATTTGTATATTATTGAGTCATGGGAATAGTTTTATAACATGATCAAGTATGAAAGAATCTCTTTCACCAATGACATGCTTGAAGGCATGTACTACAATGCAATGAAGGTCAACAAAAGGAAATACTCACATAAGGAGTATAAGATTGTTGACTAAGAAGCAAGTGAAGAAGGAATGTTGACTAGTCCTAGAAGCAAGCAATGAAGAAGTGCTCTCACAAGGAGCATAAGGTGGTTGACTAATCTATCCAAGAAGAAGCAAGTGAAGAAAGAGATCAAGCATGTGAAGAACACCATGATCACAAAGAATCACTATCTGACAAAGATCCATTGAAGACATCTCCCGAAAGAAGGCAGGACAACTCTGACTAAGAAAGGAAAAGATCAAAGGACCCTTGACACCTATGAAGGCCTTGGAGATATGAAAGGTGCAAATAATTGATTCTACTCTCCGAGGATGTCATTGTTGATTTGGAGTAGCATCGGATGTGCTCTAGCCACGAAATTTGGTGGAGAGGTTGGGGCACATGAGATCTCCAGTACCCAGAAAGGGTTTGGGCAGATTCTAAACAATTCAGGAGATATTAAAATAATTAATATTTTTAATGGAGTCCCTAAGTCTAAACTTAGGGAAATAAAATATTAATGTGTATTAATATGAAACTGTGTTAGAATGGTCCAAAAGACATGGATCAAGCTAGATTTAATGTTAGCCATTGATTAGGCACTTAATCTCGGCCGTTGATATGTCAACAGGAAAAGTATAAAAAGAGGCTTGAGGGTCACTTGGAGAATACACCAAAGTGATCAGTCATTCTATTCTCTAGAGCGGGGTTTGCTAAGAGAGATAGAATTAGTGATCGGGAGTTGCAGCTGAGGGGCATTGAGTACAGAGAGATAGAGAGGCAGAGATAGTGCCGGGAGAGCAGCGCAGTAGCTGGGGAGAGTGACGCAAAGCCAGCCAAGGCTCACGCAAGGCCACGCAGAGGCAATTGAGTTGGTTTTTCGGGTTTGCCTCAAGAATGGCCTTGGGTCGTTTGTAGGGTGGCCGATTAAAGAGGCCAGCGTTGCTGATGCAGAGGGCTAGAGGGCTGACGCAGGGCCTCCTAAGGCCGCAGACCCATCCGGGGTGATGCAGGGCCAGCGCTGGGCAGAGAGGGGCTGACGCAATCTAGAGAGAGGCTGACACAGGGGTTTTTGGGGCAGATTGATGCTGAGTAGCTGTCGGAAGGATTATCCGGGGTTTCAGCCAAGAGATTTGTCAGAAACTGAGAGGTATTACTGCCAAGGAAATTATCTGTTGGGTAGGCCAGTTTTGGCACCCAGATTGTACTCTGATATTGCTTAATAAGAAAACCCTCAAATAGTTGCACCAGTTTTCCCACATTGGGTTTTTCCGGGGACATTAGTCCAAAAATAATGGTGTCATATGGTGTGATTGTTTCTGTTTCCTTTAGTTGCTAATCTGTAATATGTTGAGCATGCACTAGTGTTTATTTTCAGTATTTACATTGTAAATAACTTGTTAAGTAACATAACAAGTAGGTAGGAATAAATCAGCTAAAGTGCATGAAGGGTTTCTAACTAAGTAGACTTAGAAACTTCAACATGGTATCAGAACGTCATTGCAGATCACAGGAGGACTAAAGACATTAGCCAAGCGGAGCAATAGCAGCAGAAAACAGTTGTCCTGAGGTGACAGAAGCTATTTCTAGCAGAGCAGCAACAAGGGAAGGGTGATGCAGTGACTGCGTCATCAAGGGTGAGTCGGGAAGAGGCAGCGCATAGGCTAAGGAAGGTAAAGGGAGCCTCACGTAGAGCCACGCAATAGCTGGGAAGGCTGAAGCAGTTCGCTGAGGAGGTTGGGTTGCTGGTGCCGGGATTGCACAGAGCCTAGGAGCTCTCACCTTCAGGGTGTTGGGATTTAGAAGGTTGTGGGAATATTGCAGAGTGGAGATGGTGAGGTACTGTAGTCAGAACAATACCTAACAAAGCAAGGCCAAGAGGAGCTGCTACCGAGGGTTTCTATCCGAGGAACCCAGATTAGCGATGCGGTTGCACAAGACGATCAGAGTAGGGGGCATCTCGATAGCGGCAGAAGGATTTCCAGGAGGGAAATTAGGACTCAGAGGAGTCGAACAGAGAACTTCCAGGAGAGAAGTAGAGGAGCATCATGGCACTACACGGAGTAAGAGACCATGATAGCTTGGATGGAGTGTTAAACTTCGCAATCCAGAAGACCAGAATCTTATCCATACTTGACAGAAATCATGTCAAGAACTTCGCCTTGAAGGTAATAGCTATCCCAGTCGACCCCAATGATAACGACAAGTATAGGGAGGCAATGGCAAGGGCCAAGAGCATCATCCTTGACGAGGTCAAGGATCATGTAGTACCATACATAGCCGAGAAGGAAACAACATTTGAGATGTGGAAGGCTCTCAAGAAATTGTACCAGCATACTTCTGTGCGGAGAAGAATGCTACTTGAGAATTAGTTGAGGTCGTATCAGATGAAGAAGGGAGAACCGATTGACACCTTCCTTGGAGGACTGAATGAGATCCAAATCATTTGACTGTTATAGAAGCCACGTCGGATCAGGAGTTGATGGTGAGGACAGCCCTGAATGCTGTCTCAAAAGACTGGAGGTATTTGTCCAGAGTATACTGGGCAAAGGAACTCTCCCACCTTCGGACGAGATGTGGGTGGCTTTTCGCCAGGAAGAGATCAAATGGCAGTCGAAGACGAATAGCAGCAACAAGGGGATCAAAGTCAAACAGGAGGAGGAAGATGTTGCCCTAGCATCTGAGGGAAAGCAGGAAAAGTGAAAGAAAAAGGATCTCTCCAAGATCAAGTGCTTCCAATGTGGGGAACTGGGTCATTATGTGACCCGGTGTCCAAGGAAGAAGAGTAAGGGAGAGTCTTCCGAGACTAAGGCAGCGCCAACACAGGCAAAGAAGGAAGTTTTGACAGATGATGAATGTGCCATGAGTGCACATGCGCCACTTGAGAAGAAATGGGGAGACATCGAGCTGTAGTCAGGCGGACTACAGGCGATGAAGGGCAGGATCCTCGAGGTACCCAGCCTCTTGGATTAGACCTTGCTACAGGAGCCCCGAAGAGGAGTAGTAGGACTAGTTGAGTCAAGTAGAGACGGATGCGGATGGAGCGGCAGAGAGAGCTACAGTGTAGGAGTCCCGAGATAGCACGAGGCTAGCAGGCTGCAATAGTGGAAGAGGCACAGGAGCAGTGTAACAGGAATCAACGAGTACTCACAAGTTAAAATCGGATCAACAGTGAAACGAGCAGAGTCAAAACTCTACGACTCAAATCGCGTTGACCGAGTTTGACTCATGGTCAATGCGAGTTTGACTCACGAGTCTGTAATTGGGCCAATTTTCGCGTTTTTTCCTGAGTCCCGCTGGTTTAGGATTGTCGCTTTATCGGGTTTTCATTGTTCACTATGCTGCTGCCAGTTTGCTTGTTCACTTCGCTGCCGCATAGAAACCTCATTCCACGACGCTGCAGAGACAAACGCCGCAGAGAAGCTGCATTCCACCGTCCACGACGCCACAGAGAAGTCGCATTCCACCGTCCAAGACGCCGCAGTTTGCTTTCCAGACAGACAGGCAGAGAAGCCGTAGTTCACTTTGCAAGTTTGCTGATAGACGGGTTTTCCAGTTTCCACTGTGAACCGTGCGATAGCCCTAGTCTAGTAATCCTCCATCTTCGTGAGCAAACAACAGTCAACTTATCTGAAGCATGCACGCAACACCACATAGGTTCTAAGCGAAGGAGTGGGCTTCAAAATGGAAATTTCCTGAGCGGTCCAGGAAGTCGCAGAAAATCCTTCGTCAGCTCTATCTAGGTAACTTCTATTTCAAAGTGGGATATAGGTCTATAGGTTCTGTGGTTAGCTTCTTTGTTTTCATCCCTGTTGGGGGATCTACCCCTTCCTGGTCGAGTTACTAAGTAAAGTTGGGAACTTATCATAAAAGAGTGCCTTCCGAGTGTCCTTAAATGTGTTCACAAAAAGCCTGAAATACCTTCAGATAACATGGCATTGTGACCTCGAACACACCTCAATAAAACCTAGAGTAGACTGCAAATGTTCTCAAAGAGGGTCTCTAGTATTATGTAAAGTAGACAAAGGAAACAATTAAAATGCCTCATTGGTTTTTAATATAGACAGAGCACCCTCTTATAAGTTATAACGAAGCAAAAAGGGATTTCATTTAATTTTTTAGATTTCTAGCATCTTTTAAATTTTTGGATCATTTTTAAATTTAATTTTTTATTGTCTTTCACAGGAGCCACAAATTAAACACAAGTCCAAAACAACAACAATGCCGAGGGAGAAGGACTTTGCTTGGGCTTATTGTGACAAGATTCCCAGAGACCCCAAGCTAATTTGTAAATTTTGCAAAGCGAAATGTAGTGGAGGCATTTATAGATTCAAGTTCCACCTTGCACAAATACCTAGCCATGATATAGGTCTTTGCAACAAGGTTGACGATAATGTCAAACACTAAGCAACCTTAGCCATTGATATGTTGCGTCAGCATAATGCCAAGAAAGCAAAGCAAAATAGTGAAATAGGAACTCTTGGAGTTGATGGTTTTTCTTCCACTATCCCCTTGTCACCTCCCTCTGTTGAATCCTCAATGTCGTTCCCAAGTTTCCCACACATGCCTCCAAGTCCAAGTCAAACTCAAGGCCAAATGAGTCCTCCCTTCAACACTGGAGGTGGAAACATAAACACCTTTTTTGCTCCCCACACAAAACCCGGTTCCCAACCTACCTTTGATGCCACTGGTTGGAAAAAAAATATCCATAGTCAAGCAACGAAGGCCATTGCTAACTTTTGGTACTATTCTGACATAGCTTTCCACTGTGCCAGAAGTCCTTATTGGCAAGCTATGATTGATGCAGTTGTTGTTGCAGGTCCAGGGTTCAAAGCCCCTACATCAAAGAGCCTTAGGACAGATTTGTTGTTAGAGTGTTGAAGATGTCATGCTTGTGCTAGCTAAGTTTCGTTCATCATGGGTAGAAACAGGGTGCACCATCATGAGTGATGGATGGACAGATCAGAGGAATAGAACTTTAATAAATTTCCTTGTATCTTGTCCCGCAGGCACAATGTTTCTCAAATTAGTGGATGCTTCAGACAAGGTTAAGACAGCCCAACTTATCTGTGAAATGATGGAGGAAGTCATTCAAGAAGTGGGAGAAGAACATGTTGTACAAATTGTCACCGATAATGTAGCTAATTATATGGCTACTGGTAGACTTTTTGAGATTAGGCACCCCACTATTTTTTGGACCTCTTGTGCTGCCCATTACATAGATTTAATGCTTGAGGACATTGGTAAGCTTCATTGGATACATGAGGTTGTGGAGAAGGCAAAATCCATAACCAAATACCTATACAACCACACTGTTGTCCTAAACACGATGAGAAAATACATTGAAGGTAAAGAAATTGTTCGACTTGCAGTGACTAGATTTGCAACAAATTTCATATCTTTGCAATTTGTGGTTGAGCAAAAGATAAATCTGAAGAGGATGTTCTTGGGACCTGAGTGGATGGCATCTAAACATTCCAAGACCCTTGAAGGCATTGAAATTGTTGCACTTGTGTTTAGTGATGGTTTCTGGAAAGATGTCGAAGAGATTATTGTTGTGACGGAGTCCCTTGTTAGAGTTCTCAGGTACTTCAAGTCTTTTAACATTTTCATTTTTTAAATTTCATTTCAAGCTTTCTTTTATTTACAATGTTTCATATTTCTTTAAATTTGAATGCTTGAACTTTCAGGATGGTTGATGGTGACAAACCCACTATGGGTTACATTTATGAGGCGATGGATCTCGCAAAGGAGGCCATCAGAAGAAGATATGGGGATGATGAGACAAAGTATATGCCTCTTTGGGACATTATAGATGCACGTTGGGATAGGCAATTGCATTCCCCCTTACACGCTGTTGGGTACTTCTTAAACCCACAATATTTTTATGATAAGAGCAAATTTAATGAGGATGGGGAGGTTGGCAGAGGACTTATGACATGCATGGAAAGGTTCTTCCCTGATCTAGAATTTCAAAGTCATGTCTTTTCCCAACTACAAGATTATAGGTCGCCATCTAAATTGTTTGCCTATACCAGTGCTATAAGAGAAAGGTCTAAGATGTTGCCAGGTACCCAGCTTGAAGGCTTCATCAATTCATTAAATTTGTTTAAACTTTATTTTGTATGTTAGATGTTTTATTAAATTTTCTTGTCTTTTTAAGTTTTTACTATTTAGTACTTCTACTCACAAACCCTTGCCACTTGCTAGGTCTTTGGTGGCAAAACTTTGGTAGTGATACGCCAGATTTGAAGAGATTTGCCATTCGAATCTTAAACCAAGCATGCAGTGCTTCAGGTTGTGAGCGCAACTGGAGCATGTTTGAGAAAATACATTCTAAGAAGCGCAACCAATTGACACAAAAACGCTTAAATGACCTTGTATTTGTCCATTACAATCTACGACTTCGCAACAAACAAATACTAGGTGAGACTCGAGAGCTTGAATTTGAAGGTTTCATAATCTAGTTCATACTTTAAAGTTCAAACTTCAAACTTCAAAGTGAAACTTTAATTCACATTTCAATGTCTCATGATAATGACAGGTTTGGATCATTCACCAATCGACCTTGAAGAGATAGATTTGCAAACTACAAATGCGGTAGACTGGGTCCAATTAGAGGAGGCTCCTCTTTTAAGCCTTCATGACTTCGAGAACTTTGAGAGTCAAGCAAGCGAAGGAGTGGGAGGAATTGCTTCTAGTTCTCACTCTTAAGAGTCTTAGACTCTTAGTTACTGATTTTTTTTTTATTAGTATGCAGTTTTTTGTAAACTTCTAGAAGCATATGCTTCTGGTTCTATGTAGTCATTGGTTAGGACTCAGGAGTCAAGACTCAATACTTTGGATCATATTTGGACTCATAACATATATGAGATACTTATTCATTCATGATATTTTGGACATCTATTGATATTATGCATTGTTTGGACATGCGTTTACCGAATATTAATGAAAAATGTTTTTTTTAATTCAATATATGTGTATATTTTTATTTAATGAATTCACCGATTTTTTGCCGCTTTTTTCCCGATCCGATTAAAACTCTTCGCTCTTTTGCCTCGCCGATTTATTGCCGATTCCGAGTATGGTAACATTGCACAAGAGTGTTGCACCAGTGCAGGATGGCACTGAGAGGTGTGCAACGGTGTGAGATGTAGGGAGTTATTGCGGCAATGCAAAGGTCAGAGAGGGAGCACTTGTCAGCAGCAGAGGGAGCTTCAGCATCAATGAGTGTCTCTAGCCCAATAGAGAGGTCAGTTGGGAGATCAATTACCTACTTCTCAGTAACTGAGTTGCATTGGGCAACACGATGTAACATGATGAGAGCAGGTGCAGTGCGAATGCAGTGCTGGGAGAAAGGACCAATAGCAGCATGGATGCAGAGGGAGCTGTCGTATAGATGCAGCAGTCGCAGTGGCAAAACCATGGGCAGCAGTACAAGATACATCAATGCAGAGGATTGTGGGCAGCAGGCCTAGCATTAGCACAGGGACCGATGCCAAATGATCAGAGTAATACTCAGTGAGGAGTATTGCTAGAGCACAGTCCTCGCTAAGAGGGAGTGTTGATTTGGGGTAGCATCGGATGTGCTCTAGCCACGAAATTTGGTGGAAAAGTTGGGGCACATGAGATCTCCAATACCCAAAAAGGGTTTGCGCAGATTCTAAATAGTTCAGGAGATATTAAAATAATTGATATTTTTAATGGAGTCCCGCAGTCTAAACTTAGGGAAAATAAAATATTAATGTGTATTAATATGAAACTGTGTTAGAATGGTCCAAAAGACATGGATTAAGCCAGATCTAATCTTAGATGTTGATTAGGGACTTAATCTCGGCCGTTGATATGTCAACAGGAAAAGTATAAGAGGAGGCTTGAGGGTCACTTGGACTGTACACCAGAGTGATCAGTGATTTTATTCTCTAGAGCGGGTTTTGCTAAGAGAGATATAATTAGTGATTGGGAGTTGCAGCTGAGGGGCATTGAGTACAGAGAGACAGAGAGGCAGAGTTAGTGCCAGGAGAGCAGCGCATTATCCGGGGAGAGTGACGCAGAGCCAGTCAGGGCTCACGCAGAGGCAACTGGGAGCTGTGCAGAGCCTCAGAGAGGCCAGTGTTGCTAACGCAGAGGACCAGAGCGCTGATGCAGGGCCTCCTAAGGCTGACACAGACCCATCCAGGGTGACGCAAGGCCAGTGCTGGGGCAAAAAGGGGATGATGCAGTCCAGAGAGAGGCGGACGTTGGGGTTTCTGGGGCAGATTGATGCTGAGTAGCTGCCGGAAGGATTATCCGAGGTTTTAGCTAGGAGATTTGTCAGAAATAGAGAGGTATTACTGCCAAGGAAATTCTCTGTTGGGTATGCCAGTTTCGGCACCCAGATTGTACTCTAATATTGCTTAATAAGAAAACCCTCAGATCGCTGCACTGGTTTTCCCACATTGGGTTTTTCCGAGGACAATAGTCCAAAAATAATGGTGTCATATGGTGTGATTGTTTCTATTTCCTTTAGTTACTGATTTGTAATATGTTGAGCATGCACTAGTGTTTATTTTCAGTATTTACATTGTAAATAACTTGTTAAGTAACATAACAAGTAGGTAGGAATAAATCAGATAAAGTGCATGAAGGGTTTCTAATTAAGTAGACTTAGAAACTTCAATAATCATGATGAAGAAGCCATCCAGCAAAAGCACCATTTAATGTTGAAGCAATATCAGGATGAAATCATGAAGGACTACTAGATCAAAGCATGGGAACAAGCAAGTACAAAGAAGCATCCATGTGAAGAGCAGTCTGAAGCATAGACAAGATGACAAGGAATAATCAAATGAAAAGAGAAACTGATATGTGACAAGAAGGCCACTTTCCACGAAGGAAGCAATGACATGACAAAGAAGGAAGGAAAGTGATAGATGGATGGTGCCCTACCAAGAAGAAGTTCGAACAAAGACTTCATGACATCCAGCAGCTGGAGGACCCATAAAGGAGAAGTTGTTGATAAATGGACAAGTCCCTAGCTAAGAGGGAGTTATAACAAGTTCCCAAGTACAAAGGAACTTGGACAAGTACCTTGTCAGAGGATACTTGAGCATGTCTTCCTCAATTGAGAGGAAGTGATAGACACAACATTCTTGTCTTCACTTGGGAAGAAAGAATGGGAGGATTGGGTAATCATCTACCATTTGATACTGTTGATTTTGGGTAGCATCAGATGTGCTCTAGCCTTGAAAATTGGTGGAGAAGCTAAGGCACATGAGATCTCCAAGACCCAGAAATCGTTTGGAGAAATTCCACATGGATGAGGAGTTATTAAAATAATTAATATTTTTAATGAGTTCCTCAAGACTTAGGAAAATAAGATTATTAATGTGTATTAATAAAATATGGGTGAGAAAGTTCTAAGTGACAAGGATCAAGCCAATTCTAATCTTAGCCATTGATTAGAGACTTAATCTCAGCTGTTGATTCATCAACAGGAAAAGTATAAGAGGAGACTTGAGGGTCAGTTGGAGATACACCAAGTGATCAAGAATTCAATTTTCTGGGGCAAGGTTTGCTGAGGAAATCGAGTTGAAATCAGAGTTGCAGTGAGGGGCAGCTCAACAAGGGATTTTCATCCGAGGTTGAAGAATACATAGCAGAAAGGCAGTGCAGTGCTGGGAGAGACAGCGCAGACCCTAGAAGGGTTGACGCAGAGGCCAAAGAGCTGACACAGAGGACGCAGAAGGCTGACGCAGGTGACGCAGAAGCCATAGAGGCTGACGCTGGGCCTCAAAGGCAGCGCTGGGGAGATTCTATGGGGCAGACTGGTAGTAGATCAGCAGACTCTGAGCTGGGAGAGCGTGACGCGGCTCTTGGAGGAGTGAAGCAGTTCCAGAGCAGTGCTTTGAGCAGCTTTCGCTGTCCAGCATAGGGAATAGCCGGAGTTGCTGTGGGGTTTGATCATCTGGTTGCTGATTTGCCGGAATATCTATCTCCGAATAGAGGTACTACTGCCAAGGATATTCTCTATTGGGTGAGCCATTTCTGGCACCCTAGTTGTATTCACGAAAGCTACTTAATAATACAAACCCTCTATATGCTGCACCGGTTTTCCTGAATTGGGTTTTTCTGGGGACGGTTGTCCAAAAATAACGATGTCCCTTGTGTTATTGTCTCTGTTTATTTCAGTGCATGATCTGTATATTTGTGAAGGTTGCAATAGTGTTTACTTTGATGTTTATGCAATTAAATAACTTGTTAATGTAAAGAACAAGTAGGAGATTGTAAACCAGTAATTGCAGTAGGGGTTTCTGATGTGTTAGATTTAGGAATTTTCACATGGTATCAGAGCGATTGCAGATCATAGACGACTAAAGACACCAGCCGAGAAATCTAAGAATTTGCAGCAGAGAAGCAGTTGTCCCGAGAGACAGCGTTGTTCCAGAGCTGAAGAGGCAAGAGGAGGAGTGACGCAGTGCAGAGAGTGTGACGCAGAGGCTCACGCAGTGCCTGCGTTAGCATTCTGAGCTGGGAGAGGAAGACGCAGTAGCTAGGAGGAGCCCACGCAATAGTTGCATCAGCCATCAGGGCCAGCGCAAAGGCAGAGGAGGGCAGATCAGGCTCACGCAGAGCCACGTCATCTTTCTGAGCCAGGAAGGATTGACGCAGTTGGCCAAGAGGAGCAGATTCAGCCCATGCAGAGATTGCGCAGAGCCTGAAGGGCTCAGATTCTTCGAGTTGTCGGGGCTAAGGGAGCTGTGCAAATTTTGATTTGTGGAGCTGGTGGGACGTTGTTTCTATCAGTGCAGAATAGTGTCTAAGGAGACTAAACCAAGGTAGAGGGAAGCACTACCTCGACAGATTTCTAGCCAAGAAATCTAGATTCAGGTTGCAGCGGCAAAGGAGGATTGGAGAGGAGTGATTCAACAATTGGCCGAAGGATTTCCGAGAGGGAAATCAGGACTCAGAGGGAGTCTAGAGAAGAGGAGCAGAGATGGCAGTGAATGGATTGAGGGATCAGGACAGATTGGACAGGGCTTCCAATTTTGTCATCTAGAAGGCCAGGATCCTGGCAATCTTGGATAAACATCGCATCAAGGACTATGCCTTGAAAACAGTAGCTGTCCCAGTTGACCCTGATGCAAATGAGAAGTATGAGGAGGCCCAGGCGAAGGCGAAATGCATGATCCTAGACGGGGTCAAGGATCATGTAATACCACATATTGCTGAGAAGACAACAACAAGGGAGATGTGGGAGACCCTGACCACCTTATACCAGGGCTCTTCTGTGCAACGGAAGATGTTATTGGAGAATCAGTTGAGGTCATACCAGATGCAGAAAGGGGAGGAGATAGATCCTTTCCTTCTCAGGTTGCAAGGGATTCGCGACCAACTTACTTCTGTGGGGTCTACACCGGATCCAGAGTTCATGGTCAAGACTGCCCTGAATGCAGTCTCCAAGGAGTGGGAAACATTTGTCCAAAGCATTTTGGGCAGAGCGACTCTCCCTAGTTGGGAGGAGATGTGGGCATCTCTTCGATAGGAAGAGCTCAGGAGATTGACCAAGGCAAGGAGTAGCGGTAAGGGAGTTCGAATCAAGAAGGAGGAGGAGGAGGATGTAGCTCTCGAATCAGCGGGACAACAGGGGGTACAAAAGAGGAAGAAAAAAGACATCTCCAAGGTCAAGTGCTTCAACTGTGGGGAGTTGGGACATTATGCCTCTCAGTGCCCCGGGAAGAAAGGCAAAGGAGAAGCTTTCGACTCAAAAGCTACTCCAGCAAAGGCAAAGAAGGATGTCGAGACTGATGATGATTGTGCCATGAGTGCTCATGCGCTTCTAGAGAAGAGGTGGGGAGACATAAAGTTGTAGTCAAGGGGACTATAGAATAAGGCCAGGATCCTTGAGGTGCCCAAACTCTTGGATCACATACGGCTACGGGAACCCTTAAAGATAGTAGCATGATGACAGGTGTCGGGTCGAGCAAGATGTGATGGAGAGACAAGGCAATGCTAGAGTGCAGAAGTCTGTAGCAATGCAGTAGAGGTTGCAGTAGTGCGATAGGCACAGGAGAGGTTGCAGCAGTGCAGTGGCAGCAGAGGGAGCACAGGATAGCAGCAGAGGTAGCTTCAGCATCATGAGGCTTCCAGACTGACCAAGATGTCAGTGATTTTGTGAAGTCAGTTACTTACTTCTTGGCAACTGAGTTGCAGTGTAGTAGTTAGCAATGGCAATGTTGTGGGTAGCATGAGGTAGCATTTTAAGAGGGAGCTGCAGTACAAATGTAGCAGTGGCAGTGGCAGTGTCATGGGCAACAGTACAGGAAGCAGCAATGCAGTGGATGTGGGACAGCAGGCCAAGCATCAACACAGAGGACTGATGCAAAGGATCAGTATGATGCTTCTATGGTGAAGCATTGCTAGAGTACATTCCTCGCTAAGAGGGAGTGTTGATTTTGGGTAGCATCAGATGTGCTCTAGCCTTGAAAATTGGTGGAGAGGCTAAGGCACAAGAGATCTCCAAGACCCAAAATCGTTTGGAGAAATTCCACCCGGATGAGGAGTTATTAAAATAATTAATATTTTTAATGAATTCCTAAGTCTAAACTTAGGAAAATAAAAATATTAATGTGTATTAATAAAATATGGGTGAGAAAGTTTTATGTGACGAGGATCAAGCCAATTCTAATCTTAGCCCTTGATTAGGGACTTAATCTTGGTCGTTGATTCGTCAACAGGAAAAGTATAAGAGGAGGCTTGAGGGTCAGTTGGAGACACACCAGTGATCAAGAATTCGACTTTCTGGGGCGAGGTTTGCTAAGGAAATCGAGTTAGAGATCAAAGTTGAAGTGAGGGGCATTTCAGCAAGGGATTTTCATCTAAGGCTGAAGAATACATAGCAGAGCGGTAGCGCAGTGCCGGGAGAGACAGCGCAGGGCCTAGAAGGGCTGATGCAGAGGCCGAAGAGCTGATGCAGAGGACGCAGAAGGCTGACACAGGTGACGCAGAAACCATAGAGGTTGGCATTGGGCCTCAGAGGCAGCGCTGGGGAGAATCTGTGGGGTAGACTGGGAGCAAATCAGCAGACTCTGAGCCGAGAGAGCGTGACGCGGCTCCTAGAGGAGTGACGCAGTTCCAGAGAAGTGCTTGGAGTAGCTTTTATTGTCTAGCATAGGGAACAACCAGAGTCGCTGTGGGGTTTGATCACCCGGTTGCTTATTTGTCGGTTGTCTGTCTCCGGATAGAGGTAATACTGCCAAGGATATTCTCTGTTGGGTGAGCCATTTTTGGCACCCTAGTTGTATTAACGAAATCTGCTTAATAATACAAACCCTCTATACGCTACACCAATTTTCCCGAATTGGGTTTTTCCGGGGCCGATTGCCCAAAAATAATGGTGTCCCTTGTGTTATTGTCTTTGTTTATTTCAGTGCATGATTTGTATATTTGTGAAGGTTGCAATAGTGTTTACTTTATGTTTATGCAATTAAATAACTTGTTAATGTAAAGAACAAATAGGAGATTGTAAACCAATAGTTGTAGTAGGGGTTTCTGATGTGTTAGATTCAGGAATTTTCACAGATACTCTTTGAGGATGTGTAGGGCATCCAAGACAAGAGTAGGCAAGAGGACCATATTCTTTGACGGTTGGGAACCCAAGACAAGAATAGTCCTAGAAGGTCATACTCAATGAACACCCGGGTGGGTATGTACCTTGAGAGACAATGACTAAGGTGTCTATAAGTCATTGGTCTCGCCAACATTGTGCTCTGATCTATTGAGAGATAGAGTTGTCAGCCAAGGCCTTGCTGTGGAAACAATGTTGGTTATTATGATGCTATAACAGATGGATTGTCAATCCGGTTTCTCTTATGTGAATTCTTCAAGATTGAAACATAGCCAAACACCTTGTAATGTTGTAGGAATACCTCCCTAGTTAAGAGGGAGCATTGAAGGAAATGTAACTAGGTTTGGTCTTCATAAATTTACTTTTGATATTTGTATTTATTCAAGAAAAGAAATATTATTTTTATAATATATGTCAATGAGTTTCTTGCTCATTGAAGTAGGTCAAGCACATGTTTAAGTGCTTCTAGGAAGTCAAAAGTCAATGTATTTATGTAAGACCCTTAGAGGGCATGTTACACTATGTATAAAATTGTATAAGAGTCAAAGGAATACCTCCAAGCAAAGTCCAAGTCTTCTCCATGCAGCAACGTCCTCCAAATGAAGCAAAACGATGGAATAAATTCATGCCGGCCTAAAGATAGCATGTTGACCTTCTAGTCGGCCTAAAAGGAGGGACAATCCTCTATATATAGAGGTTGTCCACTCCACTATAACGTCGAGAAACTCTCCTCTAAAATCAGCGAAGAAGGACAACCAAGGAAAGTGAAGAAAAAGACAAGAGTAAGGGTCTCCAAGCAAAGCGAGGAAGGCATGAAATCAAAACGAAGTAAAGGGACTGTTTCTAGGACAGAAAACAGTCACACGTGTGAGGTAGAAGAGGGCAGATTGCGGATATAACAACAGTAGCATTTCAACGCAAGATTTGTTAGTGTTTGGGCTAGACATTAAGCCTACAAGGCCTCCCAAGTCAAGCGAAGAAGTCTCTCTCTCTAGCGAAGGTGAAAGGACCCTAATTCACTAAGGGTACCCTCCACACGTGGAAAAACTAGGGCAGTAGAACAGCATTACAGTCATACACCCATACCTCAAGAAGGATCTCATTTGGTCAACAAAAGAAGAAGTCTACTTGAGCAAAGGATAGAAGAGGAACATCTCATCTAGAAGGCTCACTCAAGGAAGGTCTATCTCTAGACAAGAAACAAAGAAGGAGGACGAAGTGCTAGGGAGAAAAGTGCCGGAAGAAGGAAGTCTATGTGTCAGGGAACCAAGTGCAGAAAAGAGGAAGGACTTGACTTGTGCTTGGAGGACATCCTAGTCAAGGGTCTAGGGTTTGGTAGTGATCAATAAGAGAAACTTACTGAAGGGTTTCCCTCTCTAAGAGAGAGAGGTTTTGGCCTTGGCAGAGAGTCAACATCTGTGTTCTTGTCTTTATGTTTCTGGTAGCAGTTTGATGAAACACACACTAATAATAAGAAGAAGATCAAGCTAAGATAATTGTAAAAGTGCTTCACAAATTGTTATCAAGTGAAGAATCCTAACATACATCATTGCCCTTCATTCTTCAACAAAAGAATCTGGTTGGGTTTTCCCCCTTGTGGGGTTTTGCCCTGGTCTCTGACCTAAATCCCAGTGTCTCTATTGTGCATGCTTTTCTTCTATTGTTATTTAATATTCCGCTGCATTGTTGATGTCATTTTTCTCTCTATATAATTGCTAATGATGAAATGATGCTATGTGGTGAATGATATATGAAAATGTTGAAAAAGTTTGAAAATGCAATTATATACAACAGAGAACAATCTAGCCCTAAAAATTAACAAGGTGGTCTCATTTCACTTGGATCATCATTCATCATCACACTTCTCTCTCTTTTAGAGGTGTGCATTAGTTTTGTTTCTCTTCTACTTGGAAGCAATGTAGCTCTATGGTGCAAATTTCTCTTGGAGGTAGAAATTTTCCTAAACTTTGTTTCTTTGAATTGATTGAAGAAATTCTTGTGGAAATTTTGTAATTTTATTGTATATCTTCTATATTTTGCATGTTATATTGTTTCAAGTAAGCTTTCTACATGTGCCATGGTTAAAATTGTTAAATTTATTTAGAAATCTTCCTCTATGGTATGCAAAATTGTTTCCCTTGAATCCTTTAAGAGAACTCCATGTTGTGGATCTATTAAATTTAAAATCTCCCTAAAAAGAAAGCCACTATGGTTTGTAAGTAGATGTCCTTGCCATCTTAGCCTCTTCAATAAGGCCATCCTCATTGAATTTGCCCTAGATAACTTTGTTGCACATTTAGATCAAGACACTAGTCTAGGTGGGGATGATCAATCCTTCTACTTTTTCTATTTTCTCTCTCTTCAATCTTAATTTATAGATATCTAGGGTTAGGATTTCTTTGGAATATTGCTAAAAATGTAATTTCATTTGATGTACCATTGCATTTTAAGTAGGAAATTGTAAAAAAAGAAAAATATAACATTTATTGTATGCTTAAACCCTATTCTTGGGGCTGAAATCATCATGACATTGTTGTTTTATGAATGTTTCAGTGATTAAAACTCATTTGCAAACCCTAAATTCTGCATATCTAATCAATGGTCTTAATCCTTTGTTGATTGATCATTCTAAGGCTATTTCTTCTTGCTATTATATGACATTGCATGCCCTATCATTGGAAAACTACAAAACCATAACTTATAACAACCCTATAATTTGTTTAAGTGGTCTAGGGATAGAGTGCTTTCACTTTGGTAAAGATTTATCTTAGCCCTCTAGGCTCTGTCGATACCCCATCCCAATCATTAGACCTCATCAATCGCCTTCAACCCTCCTTATTGAATATCCTTTAGGTGATTTTTAGTGAAGCCTTCCTTGTGGTTTAGACACCACTTTATAGACTAAGAAAGGTAATTAACAATGATGGTCGATCTCTTGTTGTCCTAAGATTTGGATCTGCCTAGTGAGGCTATGCACTAGGCTTGCTAGATTTTGCGGCAATAGGTATTATTACCACACAATCTAGCAGGGGTCCTAGGAGGGGTTCCTAAGGGACTACTACTAGACCAAGTGACAACAACGGGACAAACCCATTGTCACCTCAGTCAATGTCCCCTTCTCTTTACGGACTTTCACAAATGGGAGGAGTCCTGATATAAAGGAAATCACTTGAATGATGGGATATTTCCAAGGCCCATTCAAAGGAGACGCTCAATTAATGGTTCAAATGCTTCAAGAAATTTTAAAGGTTCCCTAAGAAAGACATATGAAGGATGACCTCGGGCTTAGAAATATTCAATAATGATGAATGGCTAAGATGTCTAATGCATGGAATTATTTTCTTGTGGTGAAATAATGTGCCCTAATTAATGCGAATTTATGGAATCATTGAAACTATTGGAGATTTTTGCATGTGTTATTCATTGGACAAGGAATGAATGAATGTTCTTGGGAGATCTGAAAATTCGGAACCCCGAATCCTAATGCAGCAACTGGAAATTATTCTCCTAATTGTTAATTTAATTTAACAATTTATTTACTGTTTGCTACAACAAATACTGAATAAATCACACTGCAATCTACACAAATAAAATTGCGGAAGAATAAACGCTGGAAGAAATACTAGCACACACACATAAAATGACAATTATTTTTGGACCAATGTCCCCGGAAAAACCCAACTTGGGAAAATTGGTGCAACAGTTGAGGGTTTTATTATTATGCAACAATGAAATAATCTGAGTACAACTGGATGCCGAAATTCACAATCCTACAGAGAAAAAACTGGCAAGAAAAATCTAGTGAGGAATTTCCTCACTCCACAGGCAAATTTGGGCTCTGATCTCAGCTCAAATTGAGCCATCCAAACTGGCTTTGCACAACTACTGCGTCACCCTAGCGCAGTCACTTTTGCACTCAACTCGAACCAGCTTCTCCTCAAGTCGTTTGGTCTGCTGTTGTTTGGGAAAATGTCTCTCTTGGCCTCTGAAACCTCTGCCCTGTTGATTTGGTTAGCATCGGATGTGCTCTAGCTCTGAAATTCTGTGGAGGCACTAGAACACGAGATCTCCAAGACCCAGAAATCATTTGGAGAAATTCCACCCGGATTGGATTTTATTAAAATGATTAATATTTTTAATGGGGTTCCTAAGTCTAAACTTAGGAAAATTAAAATGTTAATGGGTATTAATGAGAATATGGGTGAAAAGCTTCTAAGAGACAAGGATCAAGTCTAATTTAATCTTAGCCGTTGATTAGAGATTAGATCACGGCAATTGATATCTCAACAGGAAAAGTATAAAGGAAGACTTGAGAGTCATTTGAAGATACACCGGGCAAATACTCAGTAACCCAAGGGAAATCAATTCTCAAGGAGCAAGAGTTCAATTTCAGAGGGAGAGTTGCAGGGTGAAGGAAGAGGAGGGTATCAGCATCAGTCGAAGACTGAGGAGGGAGAGGGTATCTAGCATCAAAAGAATAAACGTTGGAAGAAATACTAACACACACACATAAAATGACAGTTATTTTTGGACCAATGTCCCTGGAAAAACCCAACTTGGGAAAACCGGTGCAGCAGCTGAGGGTTTTATTATTATGCAGCAGTGAAATAATCTGAGTACAACTGGATGCCGAAACTGGCAATCCTACAGAGAAAAAACTGGCAAGAAAAATCTAGTGAGGAATTTCCTCACTCCATAGGCAAATCCGAGCTCTGACCTCAGCTCAAATTGAGTCGTCCAAATTGGCTCTGCATAGCTACTGCGTCACCCTAGCATAGTCACTTCTGCACTAAGCTCGAACTAGCTTCTCCTCAAGTCGTTTGGTCTGTTGTTGTCTGGGAAAATGTCTCTCCTGGCCTCCGGAAACTGTGCCCAACTTTTGGCACTGAAACTTGCTTTTCCCCAGCAGATTTGAAATCGCCTCTAAAGGCTATTGCACTGCTCTGCGTCAGCCTCACTGTAGCTCACTTGCCTCTCTGCAAATGCACTCACCAGAACTGGAATCCTTCCTCCGGCTTCACTACCCTGCCCCTCTCTCACTGCTTCGATCTCACTGGCTCTCTCTTCGGAAACTGACTGCTGCTACTCTGGAAATCGATCTGCTCATGAAATCAAACTTCTCAAGTGTCTTCTCCAAGTGCCTGTCGAATTCTTCTTATAATCCTCTGTTGGGACTCCAATGGCCAAGATTAGATCTTAATTGATGGCTAGGATTAACTTGACGTCGATCCGTGTGAGTTTCTAGAACATTCACACCTTTACTTAATTAATTTTGATTAATTAACCATATTCCCTAAGTTTAGACTTAGCAAATACTTAAAAACTAGCTAACAATCTAATTAAGTCATTTCTAGGTGGAATTTTCGGAAATGATTTCTGGGTTTTGGAGATCTCGTGAAATGAAAAAAAAAAATGAAATGAAATGAAATTTTAACGTCCACGAGACTAGATATAGTCTATGGGACCACTAGCTTTCTTGCTTTTTTCACTTTTGCAATTCAATCCTCTTATTATTCAAATTAATGATGAGCTGACCCAACCTTCTAACAATAACCCCCACTAAAAAGACAATACCAAGGAACCAATGTTAACATACTACTATAATTGTCTCTGATGTCTTTGAAAGCATCACATTCCAAAATGAAATGTTTTTCCAATTCCACTGCCCCAGAAGTGCAAAATGTACACACCCTCTCTTCCCAAGCTTCTTTATGTCTTTTCCACTGACCTGTGTTGCATCATAGCTGATGCGAGTTAGTTCTTAATTGAGCAATAAGAATCTTTTATTTCCATGGAATGCTAGCTCCAATGTACTCTTTTTGTTGGAGATCACACGTGGAGTTGAATTCTTGAACATAGTACTTCTTTCTACCCAACTCTTTTTCCCATATATGCCTACGAAACTTCTCCATAACATAACTCTTTAAATCCTTGCTATTTGTGGGACATGCATTGAGGTAAATATTCCATTTTTGCATACATTCATGTATTCTAGACTCTCAACAAAAATTCAATGCTAGAACACATCCAATGCTACAAAAACTAACAGCGGATAATTTGGATTTACATCCTTGAAACTCCATAATAATAGCCATTGAAATGTAAAAGTCTAAAGTTTCCATGTCTCTACATCAGTAGATAGTGAAACTGCTTCTTTAGGCCTCCTTGAAGAGCGAGTTTTCTAAATCTTGATCATTTTGACTCCAATCTTCCCAATAGCTAGGCACTCGTCCTAGATCCTTGGTGATCACATTAACTTAATGAAAGATCATTCTTTCGCCTATTTTCTTCGTCCCTCTAAGGATAAGGAGATTTTCTAGAGCTTGGTGCGAAATTTTAGGGAGGAGGAATTTTAGGATTCCGCCCAGACAAGCTTCTTCATTTATGTCTCTTCTAGGAATTCTCGAGTTTTGAATGAATTCCAACAGTGGAATTTCAAATAAATTGATGCCCTAGCTATCACACCAAGTGGGAACCCTTGAAGCTGCTTTGACTTGCGGATTTCTTGAAGGTTTGCATTTTGTAATTCATCATTCAAAACCTTTTCTCTTAACTATAGGTGATCATTGGATGAGCCTTTACCACAGTATATCTCTCAACCCTTGGTCTCTTATAGGATTTCTCTCAAGTGGTTTTTCGTGGAAAGTCACCCTAACTTCACCCAAAGCTCACACTTTAATTGAATCTTTCCATTGAATGAGCCATCTTGGCCTCACTTTAAATCCTAGTATAGATACATCAATCACAAGTGAGGGATTTTGGAAGTTTTTATCTTAGGCATTCATCATTATTAAATATTCCTAAGCCCGAGGTCATCCTTCATAGGTCTATCCTGGGGAGCCTTTCGGATTTTCTTTAAGCATTTGAAACATTAATTGAACCTCTCCTTTGAATGGGCCTTGGAAATCACATTATACTTTGTCATTGATCCTATCATTCAAGTGATTTCCTTTATACCAAGACTCCTCCCATCGGTGAAAGTCCGTAAAGAGTAGGGGACATTGACTGAGGTGATAGTGGATCTTTGTCCCGTTGTTTCCACTTGATCTAGTAGTAGTCCCTTCGGAACCCTTCCTAGGACCCCTACTAAATTGAGCAGTAACAGGAGTTGAGGAATCTAGGGCATAAAGAGTTAAAAGATTTCTCTGCTTGATAATTGCTTGTGATATACTTTTACCTCTTAGCTTATAATCTTCTCTTCATTATATTATTATTATGTTCTTTTCTGTTAATTTTAGGTATGTTCTATGCTAAGAGCAATTTTACTTCAATTTTCCATATTAGCTCAATATCAATTCCAGATTAGCAATCACATTTAGCATGATAGTAAAATGCAGATAGAACATAAACATAAATCGCAGAAAACAAGCCAAGACAAGAGGACACAAGATGTGGCGCCAACCAGGGACAAACCCCAATGTGGGGAAACACTTGATCAATTCTTCTTATATGTTCTTCAATAGTTCAGCGGAGAGAGAGATAGTACATATACATCAGAAGTCAACATTTTGACTTATCTAAATAAGAGCAGAGATCTTCTCTAAGAAGATAGCATATGAGGTAGTTGATTTGAGCTGAGATGAAGGTATACTGCTTCCACTGATCCAAGGTGACTCCATCACCATGCTGCACCCAATCGTCATGGTGGACCTCATTACCATGCTGCACACATCATACTGCTGCACCTTATCATCATGCTGCACCTCCCTGTACTGCATCATCATGTTGTACCTATGTTGCACCTTCCTGTACTGCATCATCAAGCTGTACCTTACTGTGCCCATCATGTTGCATCTCATTGTAGCATTTATTATCACTGTGCTGCACTTTGTAACCAAGTGTTGCACACAACATGCTATACTACACTTCATCATGATGCCCATCATTATGTAGCAGCATTCAACATCATGTTGCACCTTCCTGTCACATCTTATCATGGACTGCATTAGTTCACTGTTTAGGGTCTCTATTTGCTGCATTGGATGGTAGATTGGAGAGCCTTCATCATTGACTGTTTAGGCTATCAAGACAGTCCTATGAATCCTCACACATCGGCAGCAATATCAAACTGATCCATGCTGCTCCAACCTTGTTTGCTATGACTGTTTGTGATTGTCTGGTTAGGGCATATTGTTGTAGTCTTAGACTTCTCCAACAGACTCCCAAACAGCCCTTGAAAGACTACAGCATACTTTAGGATAGCCCCTCCTTTGCTACAATGCTGCCTTTGGACATATGACAGTCCTTAGCTGCGCTAAGCAAGCCCAACTGTGGTGCTATGGCCTGTGGCCTAGCACAACAACAACTTAACATGTCCAAAACAATAGCGTTTAGCCTTCCTACTACAACTCTCCTCCTGTACCTATGGCCCACACAAACACATAGATAACCTACCTTAAAACTGCCCCACAGACCTGCGTTATCCTCTTGTTGAAACTCGACCCTCAAGCCAGCTCTTTAGCCATTTAACAACAGCTCGAATATCCTTCAACGAGCCCTAAAACAGTCCTCAAACTGCCTCGTTGTCTTTGCTTATTTGATGCGCCTATAATATGGCATCATCTCCATGACTGCATTTAGCTAGGGCATCCTCTACATCTCCATGATTGTGTTTAGCTAGGTTATCCTCTCCATAGCTACGTTGTAGGCCTTCTTCTCCATAGCTACGTTTTAGGCCTTCTTCACCATGACAGCGTTAAGGGTTAGGGTATCTCCTTTAGCGTAGAGCTTCTTTACATTAGGGCAGCATAGATTCTTGGTGATGTCTCATTCCACCAAAACCCAGACGAGTGGAGAGGAGAGATCTCAAGAGTGTGTCTAAATGGCTATCAAGCCACCTCCTTTTATACTAAAACGTTGAGCAGAAGTGGGGGTTATTTGGTTGCTAGCAGACCTTGACGAATTGTCCCATAACACAAATAAATTCATATCTCCATGAATACTTATCGGAATCAGATGATCTTTAGATCAATCCTACACCTCTCGATGAGAGGAATCCAAGAAAAATATTAGCTGCCATAAATAAGATGACCCACACGAAGTTTGGCCCTAGTTTCCAATTTTAACACTCCCTCTCAACTAGGGAGAACTGCATCCGCTGATCCATCTGCCATAGTGTGCTATCTCTGCCATTAGTGCCCTGCATTGCTCTGCTCTGCTCTGCTGATCCATGAAGAAGAAGAATTGATCGAGAATGTCTCATACCATTCTCTACTGACCCGATGTTAGTCCCATATGAAGAGAGTGTCTCATACCACTCTTACTGATCCAAAATCAGTTCCAAAGAGAGTGTATCATACCACTCTTACTGATCCGAAATCAGTTCCAAAAGAGAGTGAGTTATATCACTCTTACTGAACCGAAGTCAATTCCAAAGGAGAGTGTCTCAAACCACTCATACTGACCCGAAGTCAGTTTCATTGATCCCAGACCAATATCATCCTAGCATAGGGAGTACGGTAGTAACACGATGCGTCCATCGGTACTACTATGGTCCCTATCCTCATTTCGCTACTCATTGGCCAAATGAGAGGTACTTCCCATGAGTCCCAGATTGCATGGGCAGGATGTCTCAGCAGGAGAAGGATTAACCACTCATCCTGCCTACATGTTGCCAGGGGTATCCTAGGGGAAGGCTAAACCACTCACCCAGTACACAACAAATCACTAGGGGAAGGCTGAACCACTCACGCTATGACTGCGTCTCAGCAAGAGAAGGATGAACCACTCATCCTGCCTACATAGCAGACCACTAAGGGAAGGTTGAACCACTCACCCTATGGTTTCTCATTGCTCCAAGATGTACCCCCAAGCCCTCGGAGCTCCCAGAGCTCAATGTCCATATCATACAAGACCCTTAGGAGAGAGTCTCTCCATGACTCCTAGTCGTTCTCGGAAAGTCACAAATTTGCCCTTTCCCAAGGGCTTTGACAGAATGTCGGCGACCTGCACATTAGTCCCAATGTGATGGAGCCTTCTTGCTCATCGATGTACCATATCCCCGATAAAGTGGTACTTGATGTCTATATGCTTGGAGCGATCATAGAATACAAGATTCCTCAACAATCGAATCCCCCTTTGGTTGTCACAGAAGATCACGATGGTATCTAGCATGTGTCCAAACAACTCACTGAGGAGCTTCCTCAACCAAGCAGCTTCACACGAGGTCATACTCATAGCTATGTATTCGGTCTCAGCGGTGCTCAAAGCAACCGACTTCTGCTTCCTGCTCATCCAGGAAATCAAAGAACCCAAAGAGAACCAACACCCAGAAGTGCTTTTGCGATCCTCCACATTGCCTGCCTAATCAACATTAGAATAATCATGCAGCTTCACATTTCCGGCAGTGTATCTCAATCCATGAGAGATTGTGCCCTAAAGATATCTCAAATGATTCTTGGCACCTATCCAGTGAGGCTCAACCATATATGAGCTCAACATGCTAATTGCAAAACATATATCCAGATGGGAGTTCACTAAGAACATCAATGCTAGTATGAGTTTATGAATCTCAGAGGCATTTCCCAAATCAGGTCTGGCATCACTACCGCATAACTTCTTAAAGTTAGGCTTCATCGAGGTAGTCACGGGATTGCAGTTCATCATCCCAAATCCGGAATCCAACTCCCTCTTACTTTTGTAAATGAGAGGGTCTGCACCTGTTAGAGAGAGGTCTTCCTCATAAGGTGCCAGTATGAGAGGTCTATCATCCACAACCTTCAAGCAATGGTTTGGATCGGCTTCACTCCTGGTGAACCTCAGCTTCATCAGACAACTATCAATCCTCTCATATCAAGTCTGGGGTGTTAGCTCTAAATCATAGAGAGCTTTCTTCAAGCTACATACATGAGATTCCTGATCATGAATCTCAAACCCTTCGGGTTGTTCCAAACCTGTGGACTTGCTACATGAGGGGAATGGTCCTTTTGTAAGATTTTCTTTCGGTACATCTCAGACATGTACCTTCATGCTCTTCTTGAATTCAGGCATCCCTGTCACCACCTAACTCACATCTGGTAGGGCCCCATAATAAACAGACCTTCGGTGCTATAGAAGAGATGTGTCAACTAACATGGTCCCCAATGGACTTCCTGCAACTTGATACAAATTGCCAACCTTGAACCCAAGAATAAAAGCATCTTCGAAAATTCCATTTTCAAACACGTACCTTTCCATCGATGAATGCCACCTTGAAACCTTTGACTTCCATTGCCGGAATGGACACCAAGTTCTTCTTGAGATCACGTACATAAAGAACTTCTTATAAATGAATCATGTTACCCTCATTCAATTGAGAGGTAACATTCCCTACACTCTTTCCAGGATAGGTGGCATTGACTCCAAGTGTAATCCCCACGATTGTTTCCATCTCTACCAAATTAGAGAGAGCTTCCTTCTATCTGATGAAGTACCTTGAAGCACTACTATCAATAAGCCAGATTTCCCAAGGTGTCCGAAGGAGAGGTAGAGAAGAGGGTTGAACTCCTCTTGCTTATCTGAAACAACATTTGATTCTTCATACCTAGGGTTCCTTGCCTTCTTTGAAGAGTCGGTCATTTTCCAGATGACCTCCATTCCTTTTTCCCTTGCCATTGTACCTGTCATTTCTTTGACCCCTGAATGATTGTTATCATCATCAAGTGATGTGTCCCTTCTATTTGAACACTCCTTCGCATAATGGCCAGAGTTGATGCAAGCAAAGCATTTGCCTTTCCTTCCACCCTTAGATTCGGACTTCCCATTGAAGTGACCTTTAGGTAGGCCACTGAATGCTTCCACTGCGCCATTCTGATAATCTTCTTTGCTTCAACTTCACCCTTGGTGAATTTGAAGAGGGATGAGGAACCCATTGAGCCTTTTTGTCCTTTCCAACTGTCTTTGGTGATTGCTCTTTCACTCTTGCTTGGGCTTTGTCTTCACCTCAGCTCCGATACCATGTTAATTTTAGGTATGTTCTATGCTGAGAACAATTTTACTTCAATTTTCCATATTAGCTCAATATCAATACCAAATTAGCAATCACATTTAGCATGATAGTAAAATGTAGATAGAACATAAACATAAATCGCAAAAAACAAGCCAAGACAAGAGGACACAAGATGTGGCGCCAGCCAGGGACAAACCTCAATGTGGGTAAACCCTTGATCAATTCTTCTTATATGTTCTTCAATAGTTCAACAGAGAGAGAGATAGTACATATACATCAAAAGTCAACATTTTGACTTACCTAAATAAGCGCTGAGATCTTCTCTAAGAAGATAGCATATGAGGTAGTTGCTCTGAGCTAAGATGAAGGTATACTGCTTCCACTGATCCAAGGTGACTCCATCACCATGCTACATGTTACGACCTGCAGTTCCTGGGCGCGCGGGCGGACGATGCGTGAGTGCGAATGGACAGTGCGACTGCGGTTCGATTAGAGGACGAGCTCATGACTTGGTTGTGCGATGTGTTAGGCGCATAATGAAAGGTGGGCGAGTTACTTATACGCATGAGAGCATGTGTTAACTTGTATGGAGGCCGACCTATGTTTATGAGGGAGCCAACGTGCATTTTGAAGGAGTTGCAATGGAGAAGGGGCTTTGGGCGAGTCAGCTGGGCAGCCAGGACTACACCCTACGCTTGGTATAAACAAGTGATGCGTGGAGCTCATTTGGAAAGCTCTCAACGCAGATCATCTTCGCTCATCCAAAAGGAGAAGTGTGTGGGTTAAGAGGTAGCCGCAGCAGCTAAGGGGAAGTCGCAGCAAGGTGATGCGCCCAACCTTGGGCAAGGCTACACGGGGAGAAAACGCACTGTCTTGACTTGGGTGAGGGCGCGGGCAGAGGTCGCCCGCCGAACGAAGAAGAAGGGCGTGCACGGGTTTGTGGCGCCCGATGGACGGTTGAGGCGTGCACGGGTGTGTGGCGCCCGGTTTATGCGACGGAGTGCCCGACAGTGAAACGTTGGTGGGTGCCCGGTTTGTGCGACGACTTGGCATGGGTTCTTGGGCGACTCGGGTGAACGCCCGCCCGTCGTGCAAGTGTGCACGATGCGACTTTTGGTGAAGTTTTGAGATTGTGAACGGAGGTGTGTCTCGAGCAGAGGCGCCCGTGTGTGGCGACTTGGAGGCGCGCCCGAGTTGGGCAAACAACACGATCGTGCGACGAGGTGAACGAAGGGTTGGAGAGTCATGCGGCGACCGTGTGGAGGCGCCGACGAGCTGGGCAACCGAGTTTGCCGAAGTTGTGAAAATTGGCTAAGTATAAATTTGGGGTTTCCCAAGGACTTAGTCTGTACTTTATAAAAGTGAAGATTGTATAATATATTGATTCGGGCAGACTCATATTGCAGGGAGTTGCCCCTCCCTTTATACTATCGTGCATTTCTATTGTATAATGTTGTTTATGTGAATGTTATGGGCTTTCACTTGTATAAAGGAACACATAATAATACTTGGTAACGAAAATAAAACTATGTATGGAATGTTAGGCGTAGTCTACAATCGTAAGTATTGGTGAAAAGAAAACGATTGGTAGTGCCGCACCTCGCTATAAGCGGTTGAAAGACTACCGCATTTCCATTGTATAATGCTGTTTATGTGAATGTTATGGGCTTTCACTTGTATAAAGGAACACATAATAATACTTGGTAACGAAAATAAAACTAAGTATGGAATGTTAGGCGTAGTCTACAATCGTAAGTATTGGTGAAAAGAAAACGATTGGTAGTGCCGCACCTCGCTATAAGCGGTTGAAAGACTACCGCAGGTGTAGGGGCGTGACAGGTGGGATCAGAGCAGGCTGATGACCAGGTTGACAATGAAGTGTTGATCCCACTGCACTATCGTGATAGGTGGTATCAGAGCTGATCCAAGTTTTGCGAGAAACTTGGTGAACTAAATCAAGGAGCTGATTCTACGAAGACCGAAGACTTGGCAGGGAGTTCAAGTTTTGCAGGTGACAGGTGGAATATCAGGGTGATTCAGGTGAATGGTGAAACGGGTTTAACAGAGGAGAAGCTTTATGCTTGGGCCAAGCTGAACGACAAGACATGGCAGGTTTGGAAGAATGCGAAGGGAAGCTCTTGCTTACCTTATACAGGTTGAAGTGGATGAAAGAAGAGAATCCCCGAATTCGAGATAAGCTTGAAGTCTTGGAAAAGAATGTTGAAGACGAACTTCTTCAACTTGGTTGGACAATGGAGCAAGATGATGTTGCAGATTGTGCTGACAAGGAAGAGGAAGCCGTGATGATTGAAGATGTTGCAAATGTGACAACGATGGAGGACGAACTTGAGGTTTATCAAGTTGGACCAGGATCGTGCGGTTTGCAGACATGGGTGGATGAGGATACTCACATGGAGGAACCTCATGATGATGATGTAAGTACTATTGATACTTGTGTTTCATTTGAGCATTTGGTGGATGGACCATACGCAGGGAAGGGCAAAGTCAGTTTGTCGATGCTAGGAAGGATCTTACCATGGATGTCTATGATGAGACCTTGTATGGAGAAGCAAGGATTGTTGACTGTTGTAGGACTTGTTGGGGTTGTTTGTGACCTTATGATAGAAGGTACAAAGGCCCATGACAAGTGAGGAACATGATGATCATTGCGGAAGAATGGGTCATGCTTTAGCCACATGAAGAATTGGCTAAGTGCCCGGCATGACTCATGGATAGATTGGAGGGCACACACTTGAAGTATGATGGTGCTTGGGTGGACTTCTCATGGCCGAGACCAAGATATAGTCTTGGTGGAACCTTTAGTGGGGGTGCTATGATGGAAGGGACTCGTGATGAGATGGTTGGGTGACCGAGTTCACTAGACCGAAGATTGCAGACTTGGATGAGGATGACTGATTGTTGTGATGGGTCTACTTGGTTGGACTACATGGGCAACTTAGTCATGGACATCAGGTTGGGAACATGGAGCATGGCAGTCTATGCAGGGACATTGTGCAGGAGCACTTGTAGAGGTGTCACTTATGGGCATCCAACGAAGAGTGCCAAGGCAGGGATGTTGTGCAGGTGGATTTGTTGGTGTGACATGGAGATGTTTTCATTATGAGCCGATGGAGAGGTTGTGCACTTATGTACAACAAGGCCATGGACTTGGATGGAGTTGTGAGCAGACTATGGAGCATTCCTACTACATGGAGAGCTGAGGCATCTTGCAGAGACCTTTGGGCCGAGACTTGTATGCTTGCTGAGATGTTGGTTGGAGATGACTCATGGAGCTCATGATGACATGAGGTTGTGACTTTTAGGGACTTCATATATGGTGGACTTGGAGGATCTGATGCATTGAGGAGCTGAGGTCAGAGACTTTGATGCAGGATGGGGTGCATACTTTCAAGTACATGTATGGGAATGGCTTGAAAGAGTGACTTGATGTGGAGGATCGATATGAGACACTTTGGAGTGATGGAGTTACAACGATGATGATGCCTTGGTGGCAACACTTGGGCATGGGTTGAGCCGAGACTCAACTACTTTGGACACATGGGAGCTGATTGATCTATGATCATGGGTAGCACATGGATAGATGAGACAGGTATATACTTGTTTCTATGGCAGACTTGAGGGATGACACATTGCAAATATGATGGAGATTGCTTCATGGACCTGGATGTGGCACATCGAGAGTTGGAGTTTGACGAGATGATCTCTTCATATTGAGGAGATACACATATGGATGATGATGTGGGGGTAGATGTGGCTGATTTCATGCAGCACATTAATACCAGACATCATGGACAGCGTGTTGCAGATGAGATGAGGACTACTTCATGGACCTGAGCATGGCTTACACTTGTATGGAGATGGATTCTTGATCGAGTTGATGATGTGACAGGATGTTCTGAGAAATGACTAATGATGGCATGAGGATGTGCATTCTCGTGGTTTGAACGTGACAATTGGATTAGCTACCCAACTAGTTTAGACATGGGGGCTAGCGGTGTGCAGAGATGTGTTAGCATTATGTTGGAGTATCATGGCAACAGTTCACATGAGGACAACACATGATGGGGTCGACACGAGATGTTGTAGGAAGGATGTAGCTTGAGATGGAGGGGCCAGCCTTCCACGATGGAGAGCAGCATGTGGAGATTGTGACAAGGTGGTTGATGGTCATGGATTGAGATGATTTCTGGTGTATGGCATACCGATGAGGTGTATACCTTGGTATGCTGATCTTGGTGACAGATGGTTGTCGGGACGAGACATAGTGGAGACAGTGGTTCTACATATGTTGCAGAGACGGTTGTAGTATGTGGAGGAGTTGACATCATGGATGATACAGTTGCTGATGATCTTGGTGGATGGCTACCAGGATGGTATGTTGTCGAGGACGACAACGACTTCAGGTGGAGGAGGATGTTACAACCTGTAGTTCCTGGGCGCGCGGGCGGACGATGCGTGCGTGAGAATGGACAGTGCAACTGCAGGTCGGTTGGAGGATGAGCTCACGACTTGGTTGTGCGATGTGTTAGGCGCATAATGAAAGGTGGGCAAGTTACTTATACGCATGAGAGCATGTGTTAACTTGTATGGAGGCCAACCTATGTTTATGAGGGAGCCGACGTGCGTTTTGAAGGAGTTGCGATGGAGAAGGGGCTTTGGGCGAGTTGGCTGGGCAGCGAAGACTACGCCCTACGCTTGGTATAAACAAGTGATGCGTGGAGCTCATTTGGAAAGCTCTCAACGCAGATCATCTTTGCTCATCCAAAAGGAGAAGTGTGTGGGTTAAGAGGTAGCCGCAGCAGCTAAGGGGAAGTCGCAGCAAGGTGATGCGCCCAACCTTGGGCAAGGCTACACGGGGAGAAAACGCGCTGTCTTGACTTGGGTGAGGGCGCGGGCAGAGGTCGCCCGCCGAACGAAGAAGGGCGTGCACGGGTGTGTGGCGCCCGACGGACGGTTGAGGCGTGCACGGGTGTATGGCGCCCGGTTTATGCGATTGAGTGCCCAACGGTGAAACGTTGGTGGGCGCCCGGTTTGTGCGACGACATGGCACGGGTTCTTGGGCGACTCGGGTGAGCGCCCGCCCGTCGTGCAAGTGTGCACGATGCAACTTTTGGTGAAGTGTTGAGATTGTGAACGGAGGTGTGTCTCGCGCAGAGGCCCCCGTGTGTGGCGACTTGGAGGCGTGCCCGAGTTGGGCAAACAACACGATCGTGCGACGAGGTGAACGAAGGGTTGGAGAGTTGTGTGGCGACCGTGCGGAGGCGCCGACGAGCTGGGCAACCGAGTTTGCCGAAGTTGTGAAAATTGGCTAAGTATAAATTTGGGGTTTCCCAGGGACTTAGTCTGTACTTTGTAAAAGTGAAGATTATATAATATATTGATTCGGGCAGACTCATATTGCAGGGAGTTGCCCCTCCCTTTATACTGTTGTGCATTTCTATTGTATAATGTTGTTTATGTGAATGTTATGGGCTTTCACTTGTATAAAGGAACACATAATAATACTTGGTAACGAAAATAAAACTAAGTATGGAATGTTAGGCGTAGTCTACAATCGTAAGTATTGGTGAAAAGAAAACGATTGGTAGTGCCGCACCTCGCTATAAGCGGCTGAAAGACTACCGCAGGTGTAGGGGCGTGACACTACACCTCACTGTGCTGCACCCAATCGTCATGTTGGACCTCATTACCATGCTGCACCTTATTATCATGATGCACCTCCCTGTACTGCATCATCATGTTGTACCTATGCTGCACCTTCCTGTACTGCATCATCAAGTTGTACCTTACTGTGCCCATCATGTTGCATCTCATTGTAGCATTTATTATCACTATGCTACACTTTGTAGCCAAGTGCTGCACACAACATGCTATACTACACTTCATCATGATGCCCATCATTATGTAGCAGCATTCAACATCATGTTGCACCTTGCTATCACATCTTATCATGGACTGCATTAGTTCATTGTTTAGGGTCTCTATTTGCTGCATTGGATGGTAGATTGAACAACCTTCATCATGGATTGTTTAGGCTATCAGGACAATCCTACCAACCCTCACACATTGGCAACAATATCAAATTGATCCATGCTGCTCCAACCTTGTTTGCTATGACTGTTTGTGACTGTCTGGTTAGGGCATATTGTTGTAGCCTTAGACTTCTCCAACAGACTCCCAAACAACCCTTGAAAGACTACAACATACTTTAGGATAACCCCTCCTTTGCTACGTTGCTGCCTTTGGACATATGACAGTCCTTAGCTGCCCTACGCAAGCCCAGCTGTGGTGCTATGGCCTACGGCCTAGCACAACAACAACTTAACATGTCCAAAACAACAGTGTTTAGCCTTCCTACTACAACTCTCCTCCTGTACCTACAACCCACACAAACACATAGATAACCTACCTTAAAACTGCCCCACAGACCTGCGTTGTCCTCTATTGAAACTTGGCCCTCAAGCCAACTCTTCGGCCATCTAACAACAGCTCAGATATCCTTCAATGAGCCCTAAAACAGTCCTCAAACTGCCTCACTGTCTTTGCCTCTTTGTTGCGTCTATAATAGGGCATCATCTCCATGACTGCATTTAGCTAGGGCATCCTCTCCATCTACATCACTGCATTTAGCTAGGGCATCCTCTCCATCTACATCACTGCGTTTAGCTATGGCATCCTCTCCATAGCTGCGTTTTAGGCCTTCTTCTCCATAGCTGCGTTTTAGGCCTTCTTCACCATGACAGCGTTAAGGGTTAGGGTATCTCCTTTAGCATAGAGCTTCTTTACATTAGGGCAACATAGATTCTTGGTGATGTTTCCTTCCACGAAAACCCAGACGAGTGGAGAGGAGAGATCTTAAGAGTGTGTCTAAAATTTAAATGGCTACCAAGCCACCTCCTTTTATACTAAAACGTTGAGCACAAGCGGGGGTTATTTGGTTGCTGGCCGACCTTAACGAATTGTCCCATAACACAAATAAATTCATATCTCCATGAATACTTATCGGAATTGGATGATCTTTAGATCAATCCTACACCACTCGATGAGAGGAATCCAAGAAAAATATCAGCTACCATAAATAAGATGACCCACATGGAGTTTGGCCCTAGTTGCCAATTTTAACATTTTCATCAAGACAACTACCAATATGCACAATAGAAGGCAAGTGACACAGTATGTAGGCTATTCATCTAGGGCCAAAGCCTCTCACTTCTTGAGAGGAAAACCCGATCAAAATTCTTCTTATAGATCTTCATTTGTCGAATACCAAGACCCTTGACTCTAGTATCTTCCCAAGAACCTTGTCACTAACCTTGATGTTTTGCCTCTTCTTTGCTTCGACTTTCTTCTAGATCTCGAACTGCTCTCCTCGACTTCCTCTAGAGAAACTCGATCTCTATCCTTCACACTGTTGAATTTTCTAAGTCTATCCGTTAGAAAATTAATCTATATTTTGTTAGTTTATTTCTTCTACTTGTTTAAATTTGAACAAGTTATTTAAAACATTTAAATACTGAAATAAACACAATACAGTCACAACATCTACAGATCAACAGTTGAAAAAAACAAACACACAAGTGACACCATTATTTTTGGACAAATGTCACTGAAAAAACCCAATGCGGGAAAACCGGTGCAGCTATTCTGAGGGTATATTATTATGCAGTGTTTCCTTGAGTACAATTGGGTGCCTAACCGGCTCACCCAACAGAGAAAAATACATGGCAGCAATACCTCTATATTCAGAAACAGGTATTCAAAAAACCTGTCCCAAGAAATCCTCTCCAGCGACTCTGAAGCTCAACACTAGCCCTTCTGGCCTCTGCGTCAGCCTCAAACCTCTCTGCATCATCCTTCTAAGGCACTGCGCAGCCTCTGGGGACCCTCTACGTCACTCTAGCTATTCTCTGCATGGATGGCGCGGCCCCTCTGGCCTCTATGTTGTCTCTGCTGATCACTGATTCACTTTTTCTTAGCAACCCTGTTCTAGCAAAATGAATGACTGATCACTCTAGTGTATTCTCCAACTGACCCTCAAGCCTCCTCTTATACTTTTCCTGTTGGTCCTTCAACGGCCAAGATTAAATCTCTAATCAACGGCTAAGATTAGATTTGGCTTGATCCATGACTTTTGGAACCTTCTAACCCAGTTTTATATTAATACCCATTAATGTTTTATTTTTCCTAAGTTTAGACTTAGGAACTCCATTAAAAATATTAATTATTTTAATATCTCCCAAACCGGCTACAATCTATCCAAACCATTTCTGGGTCTTGGAGATCTCACATGCTTTAGCGTCTCCACCAATTTTCATGGCTAGAGCACGTCCGATGCTACCCCAAATCAACACTCCCTCTTAGCGAGGACTGTGCTCTAGTAATACTCCACACTAAGCATCACTCTGATTATCTGGCACCGGTACCCGTGCTGATGCTAGGCCTCTCCACCGAACATCCTCTGCACTGTTGCATCCTGTACTGCTGCCCATTGCCCTGCCACTGCCACTGTTGCATCAGTACGGCAACTCCCTCTGCATCCGTGTTGCTGCTGGTCCATCCTCTCAACAGTGCATCTGCACTACATCCCCCTCTCATCATGTTGCATCGTGCTACTGCACTGCAACTCAGTTTCTGACATCCCTGTCGGGCTAGAAACACTCCCGATGTTGAAGCTCTCTCTGTCGCTAACAAGTGCTCCCTCTACTGACCTCTGCGTTACTGCAACAACTCCATGCATCTCGCACCATTGCACACCTCTCTGTGCCATCCTACACTGGTGCAACACTCTCGTGCCTCTCGCACTGTTGCAGCCTGCTAGCCTCGCGCTGCCCGAGGACTCCTACACTGTAGCACTCTCTGCCGCTTCATCCACATCCGTCTCTACCAACATTCGCCAGTCCTGCTATTCTCTCTTCGGGGCTCCCGTAGCAAGGTATAATCCAAGAGGTTGGGAACTTGATGGATCCTGCCCCTCATCGCCTGTAGTCTTCCTAACTACAACTCGATGTCTCCCCACCTCTTCTCTAGAGGTACATGAGCACTCATGGCACAATCGTCATCCTCCTCGACCTCCTTCTCTGCCTTTGTTGGCACTGCCTTAGAGTCAAAAGCCTCTCCCTTACTCTTCTTCCTCGGACACTGGTTCGCATAGTGACCCAGTTCCCCACAATGGAAGCACTTGACCTTGGAGAGGTCCTTCTTCTTCCTCTTCTCCTGCTTTCCCGCAGATGCTAGAGCCGTATCCTCTTCCTCTTCCTTCTTGATCCTGACTCCTTTCCCACTGCTCCCCGTCTTGCTCAATCGCCTGATCTCCTCTTGGCGAAGAGTCGCCCACAATTCTTCCCAATCTGGAAGATTCACCTTGCCCAGTATACTCTGGACAAATGTCTCCCACTCCTCGGAGACTGCGTTAAGTGCAGTCCTCACCAACATCTCCTCATCTGGCGTGGCCCCTATGGAAGTTAGCTGGTCCCGAATCTCCTTCAATCGACCGAGGAAGTGATCTATCTTCTCCCCCTTCTACATCTGGTATGACCACAGTTGATTCTCAAGTAACACCTTCCTCTGCACAGAAGTATACTGGTACAATTTCTTCAAAGCTTCCCACATCTCATTTGCCATGTCCTTCTCGGCAATATGTTGGACCACATGATCCTTGACTCCATCAAGGATGATGCACTTCACCTTGGCCATTGCTTCCTCGTACTTCTCATTTTCAGTTGGGTCAACTGGGATCGCCACAAATCTCAAGGCGAAGGCCTTGATGCGATGTTTGTCTAGAATGGACAAGATCCTGGCCTTCCAGACCACAAAGTTGGACGATCCTTCTTGAATGTTTTAGTCTTCCTTCTTTCTTGAAGATGGTTTCAAGACTCTTGCTGGTGTAGATTTCTTCGATCTAGGGTTTTGAAGATCTTGACCTTGGTAGCCCTTGAATCTGCTACGATCCTTCTTCGAGGCTTGATGTCTTCTTGATTGAATGCCCCTTCTTGACTTCAACACCTAAGCTCTGATACCATGTTGAGAAATCTAGGGCATAGAGTTAAAAGATTTCTTTGCTTGATAATTGCTTGTGATATACTTTTACTTCTTATCTTATAGTCTTCTCTTCGTTATATTATTATTATGTTCTTTTCATCAAGATAATTACCAATATGCACAATAGAAGACAAGTGACACAGTATGTAGGCTATTTAGCCAGGGCCAAAACCTCTCACTTCTTGAGAGGAAAACCCGATCAAAATTCTTCTTATAGATCTTCAATTGCCGAATACCAAGACCCTTGACTCTAGTATCCTCCCAAGAACCTTGTCACTAACCTTGATGTTCTGCCTCTTCTCTGCTTCGACTTTCTTCTAGATCTCGAACTTCTCTCCTCGGCTTCCTCTAGAGAAAATCGGTCTCTATCCTTTACACTGCTTCTTCTCGGCTTCCTCTAGAGAAACCTGGTCTCTATTATCTCGGTCTCTTAGGTTTACCCTAGATCAGAAACCCTAGTCTCCTTAAAACCTATACTACTTCTCTTTGGCCTCAATCTACAAGATTCTATACCCAATCAAACGATACCTTTATGCAGCAATAAGTTACACTTTTCAACAACAAGTGCCATGCTCAAAATGAGCACAAGTGCCCAGTGGGTTTCCCCAAGATGTGAAGTTTATAGAAAAGAATGATATGATGACCAATTTTACCTTATGTGCATAAGTAAAAATTAAAGTGGTAGCTCGTAGGCTTGGGTAAAAAGTAAAAATAACTTTGGATGGTTATTGAAATAGATAAGGCGAAATTTCTTAAATCAATTAGGAGTTCTAGACACTCTGTCATCTCTCAAGAGTTATGTTGGTTATGTCCAAATCTATGTACTTATCTTATCTATAATGAATAATCATCTTGCATTGTGCATCTCTCTTAAATATTTTTCCTAACAATCCATATTCAGCATTAGAGTAGAGGTTTGTGTTCACAGTTATTCAAAAGGAGGACAAGGCTTCTAGTAGAGCCAAACAATGTTATCAAAATCAAACCGAAACCGATGGAACCTGCCAGTATGACCGTTTTGATGCCTCAACTAGTCCAACTGGTGGCACAAAAACAGAAATGGTCAGTTTGATACCGACCTGGCCTTTTTTCACTGAACCATCCAATTAGATACAGAACAGGCCGATTTTGTACAATGTAACCAAGGACCCTCTAAATGCAATTAAATAAATAAATAAATTTATGAGTGGGGTAGCCTAATATTCAACCCTAGGACCCTACTAATGTTATGTAATTAATGGTAATGTTGAATTCTTAACGTAAAAGTGACATTCTCCTGTATCTTTCATTTTCATCCTTTTATTTAAATTTTTAAAAGTGGTTCCAACCTCATTGAATTTCATAGGGAGAAAGTAGTAGAATTTTAGATGCCACTCAAAATCCAGTAGACTTAACAATTTTTAGGATTTCAAGATTGGGTTGATTGCAACATTTCCATTGGATTTTGGCATGTACGAGAGTATGGAACTAGCATGTAATAAAGAGCACCAAGCCTTCTATCATGACCCTAGTACAAATGTACCCAGCACTCAAACACAATCTTGATTTGGCATGTTAAGCTTTTCCTATCTTATTTCAATGCTTAGAGGGTGATGTGGACGATGAGGTTCCCAATGTAGGCAATGATTTTGAAGATATGTAGGTATTTGTTGTAGCGTGATTTCTTTTTTATGCTAGAGGCCATATAGAGCCTCTCTTTGTTGATGTATTTTTGGTTCAGAGATGGATTGCGCTCGGTGTTATTTTGATTATATGTACCTTTGCTATGTCTATGAGAAACTTTGCATATTTGTGTATAATGGTTTGGATTTTGATGGATGCACATAAATATATATGTTTTTTTCTTTTTCTTTTTTTTAATATTAAATTTGAATTTTTTAGTCAACCGGGTTTTTGGTCCAGTTTTGTTTTTCGTTCTAGTCCGGTTCCTGGTTTTGAGGTCAACCAGTTCAGTTCTTATAACATTCGAGCCAAACATAGGTGTTAGTTTTGAGAAGGAAAAGGCTTCTAGAAGAACTAGTTGTAAGGTAGGAAAGACTCTGTGGAACTACCGAATTGCAATTCTAAATATTCATAAATTTTTGGATAATATATTTGCGTATATTTTGTGGACAATGTATGTAATATCTACATGTAATGCAATTTCATGTTCTATTCAATATGATGGTACTTCCTTTTGTTAGCTGATCCACCAATCTGTATATTTGAATTATTTGTAATTCAAAACAAAGTAAAGAAAGACGGCAGGCAATCTGATATCAGATAGTCTTCCTACAAAGTCCAGCAAATAGTAGGAAAAAGACGTTACTGATTGGAAAGTCATTTTTAATCCTGTTGGAGAGGATCTTTTCAAACTCTTAATAGTTTCTTTGACCCATTCATTTCCTTCTCTATTGCTCTCGTTCACCTGCATGATAAAGTGGCATTACAATCAAGCAATCAAGTTTGACATAAGCAAGGCAGGAAAATGAAAAGATGCAGTACAATCCAATACGATCACACCCTATGAAAACTGTATTTAGTTCTGCAAGGAAAATTGATGCCAGACAGAAAACCATTGAGAAGACAATAAAACGATAACCAAGTATATGCTTATCCACAAGTTATAAATAAATATTTTCTCCATTTTTTCAGGCTTTCTCAGAGTTTTATGTTGCTTTAGTAGTGAATTTAGTGACAAAAACGATAAATGACAATAACAATAGTTCAGATGCAGGAAGGGGAATATATATTGAATGTGGAGGAGATCATAAAAATCCAGAGTCCATTAACACTTCAAAGTCTTCCAGAATGAGATTGAAGAAGAATGTCATCTATAACTGTGGTTAGCACTATAATCCTGATTCTGGAGACAATATTTCCTCTGAAAGTTAAGAACATGGAAGTAAGAAAGATAAAACAGTAGTCTACATGTTTCTCTCAGATTTAACAAATTAAATGTTTATCTTAAAAATAGCCCACATTGACTAATGTGGCTTAACGATGTCTTTGTAAACAATCCAATGAAATATTATCTTACAAAGAGTTACACACTATGGTTTATCTACTGAAATGCAATAAATAATATTGAATGTAACAACATATTGCAGTTCATGAGTCAAGTATTCTTCTCAATAATCCAACTCTAGAGAGAGGAATTTGTAAGGGCTGCATTCTCTAAGTTTGTTTTCAACAGATTTCAACTATTTATTACAATGCTTTTTGTTGGTATGGGCATCCTCATGCAAACAACCTAGGTTCAAATCTTAGTCGATGTAGAGTCCTTTTGTGTATGTATATGAGAGTTAGTTTCCTTCCATCATCAAAGGGACTTAACACATCTGACAAGCCAAGTTGGTTGAAGTGGACAATAGCAAGATACCTTATCCTTCTTTTTTGTTTCTTGGAATAATCTTTGGTAAACCTCCTAGCACTTCTTGTCATGCCAAGAATGGTATCTAATGTTAGATGGTTGGCATGACTTAGTGCACCTGACCTAACAACGAGATTCAAGTTAGACCCGCAATATCAAGTACATCATAGATGTTATCACTGGGCTAGAAAGAATTGGGCTGCTTCAACCTTTAACCTAGTGTAACTATTTCAAACCACTTGAATTGGAAGTTAGTCCTTCCAATCTGAGAGGGCTCTCTCAAATATTATCAAATCTTCTTGAAATAATTGAAACAGTCAGATGACTAACTCTGATTTCTTTTTGTGTTTTTGTAGGTGAAGAAAAACATGATTACTACTACCATTGGGCATGGAGTCAAACTACAGAGATAGCAAACAACAAAGTTTAATGGAAGTTGAGGCATCTATAGCTTTTAAACTGATACAAATGAACACCTACAGTCATACATAGTATATGAAGGAAATTGGAACAGCTTAATGAGATTTCCAAGTAATCAAGATACTATGAGAAACTGGAAACAATCCTGACAAACCATAAAAGCCATGAAATGAATCTCAGATACATAAACAGAGTAGCTGCGAATTTATATTATAGGATCCAATACTACAAAAAGGTCAGTTCTTCATGTTCTTCATCAACCTCTCTCAAAGTTGAAAATCTACCTATTTATAGAGAAAGATCTCTTTACATATCTCTTTATATATCGATTCATCAATCTAGAGATCTAGTCCTACTTTTCTTCTAACTAACAGAGTCCTTTTAGGGATTTTCTGTTTTACAATAGTTGGACTCAACTAGGACTCTACTAGCTTTAAAATCATAACCACTTCTTGTTGATGTAGATAACCAAAGCCAACTGCATGCTAGCTTTGCTGAAGTGCCATTAAATCTTTAAACTGCTGATAGACATCAATTTAATTTCCTTTATGCTGACTGTCTTGATTAGCTGGCTGATTTGTAGATGTGGCTATTTGCTGACCTGGCAGGCTGAAAAATAGGACCTTATCATGATGGCATGGACACCCTTCATCATCTGGAATCCACCTGGAGCTCGGATGTCTGATATCAAAAATTCTTCAAAAAGGCAGAAAAACAGAGTTTTTTCATGATTTTGTAGCAAAACAGCGTTTTCAGAACTTTCGTAGCAAACTTTTGTAGCGACTTTGAAAAACACACTTAGGCTACACTTTTCTTCCATCTGCTGGTTCTGAGGTCTTTGTTGATGTTCATGAGCTAAACATAAGCCTTCAAAACTTCCTTTGCTGAACTCTAGACCATTCTTAACCCTTATGGAATGCTACAGCAGTTTCGTAGCAAAAACTCGGCTTCACTATGGGCAGTTGCTACGAAAGTTGCAAAATTTTGATTTTTTCAAGTCTCCATGATTTTAATGCCTCCTTATGACTTCTAACACCATGCTAACTATACATATAGCTGAGTTAACTGAAATAAGTATAGTAAAGACAAAAATTGGAGAGTTTTCCATATCATGGAGTACCATCTATTTCAGCAACAATCTTAAGGTTTTTCTTCTTGAGTTCAACCTGGATCATCTCAATCTGAGTTTCTAGTGCTGTAACTTGTCCTTGTAGGCTTTTTCTATCTGCTTGCAACCAGCTATTTCTCCTATACATGTGTTCCAGCATTCTGTGTAGAGGCAAAGTTCTTTTAATCATCTTCTTAGACTTATCTGCAATTTCATCATAAAAGTCTATTTGCTTCAACACTTCATTTTGGTATGCATCAAACTCCAGCTTGGTCTTGATTACTTCTTGTCTGGCCTCCCTTAACTATTCTTGTAGGATTTCTATTTCACTCTTTTCTTGAACAATCTCCTTGCCCTTCTTTTGCTTTGATGGTTTCTTGGATAACTCTGTTTTGCTCAATGGTGCTTCAGGTACCTTCTCCACTTGCTGCATTGATCTTGTGACAGGTTTCCTTGGTCTGAAAATGAAACCCTGCTCTTCTTGAGTAAAATCCAATTTCTTTGCTCTCTTGCTTTTCTTCTTTGCTCCAGTTGGGATCACTTCTACAGGCTGCTCATTTGGGCTTTCTTCAATGTCTATGGCTTCTAGAATATCAACCAATCTGCCCTTCTTTGCACTCTGTTCCTATTCTTTCTTTTGTCTTCTGGTCATTCTCCTCTTAGCACTTGTAGAAGCCTCAATTATAGGTTGCTGCTCTACCACTGACTGTTGTTCTACTCTAGGTGTTGCAGATTTGGATTTTGGAGTTTTTCTAGAGGGGGTAGCAGCATCTAGTTCATATCCACTTAGGAATAAAAATGTAAGCCAGTCCCTATTCAATTTATTCAGCTCTTCAACTACTAACAATTTTATAAGACCATGATGGAAAATAAAGGTACTACTTGCCTCTGGTTTAGCTTGTACCTTATCAGCCATCTTCCCTAAACTTCTGAAGAGGTAAAAAGGAATGTCTAAGGGTTGTTTACCTGTGAAGTGAAGCAGCAACCTGAAGTGATATTGGTAGACCATATGAAACCTTCCCTCACATGTAAAATACTTCTGAATAACCATCAACAACTTGGAATAATGTTCTTTGAGACAGGTTCTAGGAATGCCCACTGTTATATCAATCCCTTGATGTTCATCCTTCAAGAATTCATCACAATTCTGCAGCTGGAACTTCTAAACTTTGAACCATGTTTCCCCTGACCTTGGGATTTCAGTAGCATGAGCAACGGTGTCTGGAGATACATTCAAGCTCAGAATGCCCACCTTCGTGCCAACTCCTGTGAAATTGAGAGCGAAATCCTTGGTGATCTGTGCATGAAAACCCTGCAACTTTTGACAGAATCGAAGGCACCCCACGCTGGCAAATGATTGTATGAAAGCAGGGTCTTCCTCAAGCAGCTTCATGTTTGTGGGTTCATAACGTACCACAACCCCTCCTTTGTAGTGTTTCTTGGTGGCCATGCTTGCTAACACGTTGAGAGTTGCTTGTAAGTTGCTTCCTTTTCACCTGCAACCAAGCTTAGAACACCTAGACCACGACTAAACTTGTTTTGACAGCTCAAACCCTAATCTACGACAACACCTGTGCACTTTTTTGGTGAGAGCAGATGTTATAAAGGGAAAGCGAGAGGTAAAAGTGATTTAAAAGGGAGTGGAGGACACGGGGATCAAAAGGCATAACAACTCAGTACCTTCGGCATGACGAATAATGATTTTCAACAAAACCGTTACATAGCCACAAACTCTCGTAGCGAGACAAGTGTCGGAGAAGACCATTTTGCTACGGAAGTGTCAGGAACTTTCGTAGCAAATTCTGGGTTTGCGTAACTGTGTTTGCTACAAAGTCTGTAAAAGTGTCAAACCTCAAAAATATGAAATGATGACTTCGAAAATGGAAGGAGTGGTGACCTTTTTTTGTTATGATGACCTTTTTAAACACTGAATGGACCCTCTAACAGGTATCACATGAACCTAAACAAACAAACCCTATCTATAATGACCAAATCAAACTAAAAAATTTATTTAGGGTTATCATAGATAACAACAGATATAGCCAGCCCAAGGACTTTAACCTGAGACCTCCCACTTGTAATTCATGACACTCAAGTCTCAACCACTCTAGCTAACTCATTGGGCTTAAAAATTTGAAGGACATGGGCCTGTGCTTTAATCCTCTTATGTGTGCACAAGTTGTGAGATAATTTAGCGTAATCTCAATGGGTGCAACCAATCATTTGACCACTACCTCAAGGTGACCCCATGACTCCAAGAAAATCCCTTATGGGCAATGAACCTCACCCACTAATGAAAATGTCTTTGCTCCTCACCAATGGATCCAATCCCTTTTGGGATAAAATGTTTGGTATATTTCATCCCACCTTCAACATAGGTGAGATTGTTGGTACCTTCACATATATATGCACCTTGTTCACAAAGAGTGCACATGTCACAATCGAGAATTGAACCTAGGTGGGGAGGATAACAATTTCTTGTCTCAACCACTTGAGATAGACCTAATTAACACTAGTTATCTTTTTTTATAAAACTCTCTTCAATTATGCTTATACAGAAAAAAACAAGGAAGAGGGGTCAACAAGTAAGTAATGTCAAGCACATTAAAAGATTGTCTTTTACATTTAGTTAGAAAAGGTTTTGATGAATTCTTGAATGAGATATGCATCAGATTTTCTTTGCATCAAAAATGCTCTTATACAAAGAATGTTACCTTTTTGGGTTACTCCAAAAGTGTTTACACTATGTTTGGGAGTGTGTCATGAGATGTGGGGTGCATGATGTATGGTTAGCACTTGTTTGATCCATGATGGACTTGCACATGGAGGTGGCTTACTCATTAGTTGTTAGACCTCATATGGATGCTTAATTGATATTCTTCCTTGGAGAGTTGGAGACAACTTGGTGATATTCTACATGATGGCCACATGGAGGAGGTTGCTCATTTGGGAATGCCTTGCATTGGAGGAAGAATGTTTGGCATTCTAAAGGAGGGCATTGACCCCTAGACAACAATGGGTTATCTGGAGGCCTGCATGGAGGTTTAAATTTGACTTAGGGATGTCTAGGTCGTAATAGTGATCATGTATATGGAGTGGACCTAGAGAAGCACATAGATTAGGAGAAGCATTGGAGCTATTGGAGAAACATTGGACCTTGGATGAGGAGCACCCTTTCTTTGGAGCCTTGCTTGTGGATTGTCATCACCTTGGAGCTTGACATGTGTCAATTGTACGAGGAGCACTTCACATGTGTGGACCTACTTGCATCTTGTAGGTTGCTTGTAGTGGACTAGGTCCACTTGACCTGCAGACCTCCCTTCGTTTATCGTATAAATAGAGGAAGGAAAGAGTTATTCTCATCATCAATGCATAGAGAGCTTATACGTTATATTTCTTGGGTTGGAGATGTAGGAGTGCTACTTTGTCCCCCCCCCCGCGCGTTCCCCCTTTCTCTTGTTCATTCTTCATTTTATTTTATCTCTCTTGTCCTAACACAATAGACTTTCTTGAGTATTCTTTGACTCTAGAGTAAGGATTCCATCCCTGAGGAGGAATCTCAATTAGGTTTTGGCGATAAATCCTAAATTGTACTTGTTGAAGATGAGGAGAAGAGGAGACACCTTACATGAAGCGGAGTTAGTGTGGCTCTAGCTTGTTGGGGTATCTTTAGTAGAGAGTCAAGATAGTGTTTTTCATGCCTCTCACTTGCTAGAGTTCCAGAGAAATTCAAGCATTCTACTAGAGTATTTTAAGCTGAGTATGTACCTGAACTTCATCTCTTCTATATATATATATATATAGAGAGAGAGAGAGAGAGAGAGTCCATAATTGTCTAATTGCAGATTTGATTTTCAGCTATTATTGTCTTCATGTTTTGGTAATTTCCAGCACTTATATGTGTTACTGATTTGACATAAGTTGAGGCTGAAATTGTTAGCATTGATATTGAAAACAATGGGATGGAATTTGCTGTTGTAATTATTGCAGTCATAAAGTGATTTACAGATCTGGTTTATGCATGACAAGAAAGTCCTAGAGGGATGAAATTTGTGGCATCTGTTTCAGTATATTTTCTCTTGAATTACCTAGTGGATTGGGGTTGTCTAAAAGTGAAATATTGTCCACTGCTTGCTTCTGTTTTATTGTATTTCAGATCATCCCTAAGGCTGTAAATTCGTCGTCAGGAATAGATCTGGGAAACCTTTAGGAAAGAGGTCAAATTTCTGAAGTTGCATTAAAGCTTGAATTTTAGAAATTTCTACAGATAATTGACAACTACTCAACTCAAATTGCCATTAATAGGCTTTGCAAGGCCAATAATATGTCCTCTTTTCCAATCAATCACAAGCTCCAAGATAGCACAAGCCCCACGAAAGGTGGCTATGCCACCATAGCCACATCCAGCAAACCCAATGTATTGGAGGAGCATGCTCATTTGATTTGAACTTGGGTCGTCATCACAACATCAACTCCAAGTTGCCAATATCAACAATGAGACAAACATATATGCAGATAAATAGATAGATCGATCGGAGAATAGCATACCAAATAAAAATCCTCAAACAAATCACCACTTCAAGTGGACGAAGTTCTTGAAAGAACCTTACGATAGAACATGCTTCCCAGTGAAGGACATTGCAAATAGGATGCAACTGTTTTGAACACTTTTGTAATTGAACAAAATTTATCTAGAGATACATCTAATCAAGTTTTGGTCAATAATATCAGGCACTTTGGATACAACATCAGAATAATTGAAGCCCCAATGGTTAGCTCAATTGGTCGAGTTCCCGTTGCTAAGTACCTCGTCATTGGGAGGTCATGGGGTCAAATCTCCTTGACGCCCTTGGGGTTAGGCCCTGCTTGTTTGGCCGACAAGTAGATCCCTTCGGGTTGATTTGCCTAGATTTTCCCATGGATGTAGTGGTCACCCAGTGTCCGTGAACCACCCTTAAAAAAAACATCAGAATAATTGAATTCATCTCAAATGACAATGGCCAATTTTATGCTATCCAATATTTATGTTAGTTACAAGATGTTAAACTTATACATAAGTTAACAAAAATTCAAAACCCATTACATCAATTGTCTAAGCTTTTATCATAGACATTACTCTTTGCAAATGGGATCAATATTTTTGTACGTTGTAACCTATTATAATGGTGTTATCACATAAAACTTTCATTGGGGAATTTAGTCTGAAGGGGATAAAATAAAACATATAAGGAAAGTGCTAATGTCAGCTCACGTAGTCCCTTTCACTCTTAGCTAATGCTTGCTAGCCTTAGAGGGGCATCCCAAGTGATTTGGGTAAAGAATCTTCGAGTGTACCCTAAAAAATATTTCAAATCTGCGATGTGTACTTTTTGAAATCCCAAAAGTATTCAGATTTTCTGCCTTAAAACACTTGGGTGTTGGTTGCCACCCAAATTCTAGATGATAAAAACCCTAATCCCCAAGGTACAACTCAAGGGCATATATAAGGATGGTAACCATTGTCACCTCAATAACATTTCCTCTTCACTTTACACCGACTCTCCTCTAGCTCAAGAGGGGTCTCCCAAGTAGAATTATGGAGACCAAACAATGATGCACAAGGTGAAGTTGAGAGTAGCCAATGATGCACAAGGTGAAGTTGAGAGTAACCTTAGTAAAATGGAGTTTCGTGGTTTTAAAATAGGTGATGAAAGGAAGCAGAGGTCAATGCCAAATCCAACTAGGGTAATGGAGTCAAAGTGAATCAAATGGCTTATGATATCAAGAAGAAACCATCCAAAAATAGGCTTATTTCTTTCATAGATTAGGGCTTGGGGATTAGAACCAAGAGGAAGAGTAATCCCTCACCCAGTCAATATAAACAATGAATATCAAGGTCTAGAAGAAGGGAAGCTGAATGGAAAACCTTCACCAACAAGATCAACTATGCTTTGATGAATTTATACTTCTTGCTAGGGAATTGTTACCGCTCAAACTAGCAAGGGCCCTAGGAGGGGTTCCTATAGAGCAACTAGTAGATCAAGTGGCAACAATGGAGCAATAGCCCACAGTCACGTCAGCTAATGCTCCTTGCTCTTTACAAACTTTCACTGATGGGAGGGGTCCTGGTAGAAGGAAATCACTAAGAATAATGTATCGATGGTGTGGAGATAGTGATTTCAATAGCCTATTCAAAAGAGAGACTCTAATGATAGGGATTGCTTGCTTAAAAGTATGAACGATGCAAGTGCCATGTCCAAACCCCAGGGGATTCAACAAAGGGACTATGCATGATAAACAAATTTGCCATCAAATCTTCCATCAATGTCTACAAAAACAAGTACCCCAGCTGTCCAAAGTAAAAAACACAAGGGCTAGTGAAGAAATTCAGTAAGATTACTCCTTGTTAAAATGAGTGGTAACATGGGACCACTCAAGGAGATGTTCTCTTCTTGAGAGTGCATGAAAACCTCAGAATCTCGTTATGTACATGAGAATGAACTCCCACAAAGCATGATCAATAAAGCTAAATCAAATGTTCAAAAGAGCTTATTCATGTTACACTACTGTTCAAGCGAAATTATTCTTTTCCCACCCTACTGTAGCATATACAAAATGTAGCTGCTAGGTGAAGTCAGTGAACCAATGTAGCCACATCAACATCTCAACAGTACAATGCCATTTTCCTATGTGTTTAATCATCGTGGATAATAGGGAAACATCAAAATCTGTGTGGTTGTATGCTGGTCCTTTAGCACCGCTGATATGATAATGAATCTAGGTACCTATAAACAAAATATGTCATCAAGAGGTTGCGACCTTCTACATGTTCTGCTACATGATATGTTTATCCATCTTTACAAAGGACTGTTGTAATTGTTGTTGAGCAATGAAATCCCTCCCTGATCTGTTACCAACTCCAAAATCTCTCCATTGCTGCTCTATAAGGATATACTCAACTGTCCAAACCCCCTCTATTGAAAATCTGCATTAGGGAGCGTGGGTGATAGGTACATGTCCTCAAATGGGGTAACACCTCCTGTCCCAGCCCCAAGATCCTCTCTGAGTCTAAGTCCATACTTCTGCATTCTTCTTAATCTCAAGCATAAAGATTGAAATATCAAAACCCTCTCATGTGGCATTTAATAATAATAATAATACTCTAATTTTGATGTCACAACCAAGCCAGACACCAAATTAGTGTATGAGAGGATCTGTTATTACTAGATTTTATGATCTGAGCCCCTTCTTTCTCAGAGGCAGTGTAAAACTTAGCAACCCTGATTTCCGGATTGTTCCAAGATTTAGTAGAATTTCCTTCACCAACCCTATCCTTGCTTGATGTTTTCCTAAGCCAGCATTTTTCCTCCTGAAATACTTTGAGTATGAAACTAAATCTCTGAAAACAAGATCAAGGCATATTTTTGTAGGTTCGCGGGAAACACTGGGAAAAGTAGATTCATCTACAAGAATAACAGATTCACTGGTGTTGTCCATGAGATCATGAGATCTTGTATAGACGGTAATCGGGTGCGTTGTTAGGGCACTCCTAGATGTTAAGTCACTGGTTCAATTCTCCACCCTAGTCGGGTGTTATTCTTAGACATCACTGTGAGGTAGCCTCACCAATGCCAGACTTAAAAAAAACAAAGTCCCAGAATGTGAGTTTTATCTGGAGGCATAGCGTTACCATTTGTCATCTTGGAGGAAAATGATTGTTTAGTATTTGATTGGGTGAGATACTTTTTCATGGTGATAGAGAAAACAATCCATTTCATGGGTGTCACAAATTGATGTCTCCCAAGACTGGCCATCCCTCAAGCAGACTTGTTACGCTCTTCATTTTGAAACACAATGACTGTGGGTCAGAGACATTTCTCCCCATCTTCAGTTTATGGTTGGTGCTGTTTGTATCCATACAGGTCTCAACGCTCAACATCTGCAAGGGATCAAATATGACTAGGGTCGTGGGTTGTGTTAATCAGATCTTCTTTAAGTCCTGAGGTTGTGCGAGTATCGTGCTGTCAGCTCCAATTCTCTCTTGGAGAGTACGAAAAGGAATTTTATTTGGCGTTCTAAAACAAGACTGGGATTACCATTACTGAAAAGAAGGTCCGATAGCATAAATAGGGCACTCAACAACGAATACTGTTTTTTTAATGAACACCCACTTTTCGATTCTTTCGTTGGTTCAAGTCGAGGGAAACCTGGATCGTCTGTGCCTATGGGACACTGAACGCCATCATTTCAATACGATTAGACAGTTGAAAGATGCCGATAGTTCCAAGAGTCCAATGACTCGGAAATCAAGGACTCCTCCAAATCAATTTCCAGGAGCGTCTCATCGAAAATTTTGAAACGATCTTCAATCCGTCTTTGAAGACGGATACCACACTGAGTCATCAGAGTGCTGGAGTCCATACTTGTTTACAAAATATTCGGGCATGAACCTCTGTCGTCGGGTAACCCCAGTCACAGCAGAGTCATGCTTAACTACAGGTATGGATGATAATGGGGAATTTTGTTTTCATGATGAATATTAAAGAGGGAGAATACCTACATATGTGGTCTGGTTTTTCTAGCTTTAAGTTTAACAAAAAGTCAACATTAACCGTTTTTTTTTGGAGTCAGTCAACCGGAGGAATTGCCCGGACGGCCAAAAGTGTTGGAATCATGTTTTTGATGGTGGAAGTTTAACAACTATTACTTGGATTTACAAAAATCCTTGCCGGATTTTCTCTAAATTTCACTGGAATTTCCATAACTTTCCAGACAACTCCTCCACCTCGTTAGACTACAAGCCTTTTTTTATCGAAAAAAATTATGAAGAAACCATGCATAGGATTCAGCGTTGGTTTTTTAACTTACAATATAAAAGTCCCATTGCTGAAAAAATTCACAATTCAATTAATAAATGCTTCAGATTCAACAATTCTTTTCCATCTTAACCCCAGATTTTAAGATTTATTGATTTACCAAATAGAGAGTACTCAAATCTTAGTTTCCAAAAAATCAAATACATATAAAAAAAATTCCTTTTTTGAGAAGAATCTTCGCGAAAATCACATAGAGATAATGTTGCCGATGCGTTTCAAACCAATCAGTGTGGTTCATCGTCACCACAACTTGCCTGACGATGAACCACACTAGTTGGTTCGAAACGCGTCGGCAAAATTATTTCTATGTGATTTTCGCCAAAGATTCTTCTCAAAATTGATATGGATCACAGAAGCCTAAATTCAATAAAAAAATTCCTTCCTGAATTTAATATATTTAGAATTAAAATAAATTTAAACTAAATTAATTATTAATTATAATTAAATATAAATATTTATTCATTTTATATTTTATTTTATTTTAAATTTTAGCTTAATTTTCAAAAAATTAAATCTAATGCATATCAAAAAAGATCTTCTTAAATTTCATTTATTATACATGCTGCAATAATGGTATTAGGCATTTAGTTTTGTCTTAATTGTGTATTAGTTTGTGTTTGACTAAAAAAATTTGCGGGTTAACCATAGTTCAAAATTAAGAAATCAAATTTTGTTATTTATTATTATTATTTAAATTTATTTATTTGTAAGATCATTGGTGAGGTCTTATTATGGGCTCTTTAGTAACTTCCATTTTTATTAGTTATTAATTTTTTGTTTTAAGTATTATTTCATTTTTATTTTTTTCTATTATTTCCATTTTCATAAATTATAATTCTTTCTCATATATATATATATATATATATTAACCAGTGCTACACAGTAGCTAGATATACCGAAATTAAAGGAAAAAATATTAAAGATAGATAGATAGATAAACTAGAAACAATACTATTTTTTGTAAAGTTTTAATATTTCAAGAAATGTAGGACCATGCTAAGATATATTTTCTAAAAAGTGTATTTTTAATTTATTAAATATAATTAAAAGTTTGGCATAAAGTTATAAAAACTTGAAAAATTTAATAAAAAAAATAACTAAATTTATTAAATACAGATTATACACATTATTAATGTTTTTATTACTAATATAGGTTTTTTTTGTTCAAATAGATATACTATATCATTTAGATATGAATTATATATAGTCATTATTATTAGCCTAAGATAAATAGTCATCAAAATTATTATAGCATTGGATAATTTTGAGTGGATAAATAAAAAATAAGTATTATTAATTTTCATAAATAAATATATATATATATATATATATATATATATATAATTTTTTTAAATAAAATTAATAAAAAATAATTACAATATAATTTATAAAAAATATTTTAAAAAAAAAAGTTTAATAATAAAATAAAAAAAGTTTAATAATAACTTTAAATTAATAAGATCTCTATTAATTAAGAAAAAGTCTTTATTTCTTAGATTATGGGTTGAATAATATTTTAAAATCTATATTCATTAAGACTTTCTGTCTTTCACCTAACTCTTTCTTTACCTCTTTATAAAATATCCCATGTACATAATTTATAACGCAATTTATCTTCAAAATCAACACCATTTAAACTAAGAATACACATTTATTTATGACATCCTGAGTCATCTCTTTCCTCAGTAATGTTTCTTTCACTGGAATTATTATATAGACAGGCCATAATTGCAGTACCATCCATCATGACAGTGACGTGTAATTGCAGTATGATCAATGGAGTGGATGCATCAAATATGATTAGACAATATTGTCTTATTGACTATTAGTGTGTAGCATTAATATTCAAGCCTTACCATCATACCACAGGCATGGGCCTATAAGATGTTTAAAATTATAGCCAATAGCATTACCAATAAATCTTAATAAAATAAATTCTAAAGTTTTACTTTATGAAATTGAAAATTATTCAATAGGTTTGACCAAAGTAATACATGGTCAGCCTAAAACCAATGTGTAATACCATTGGTATAATAAAAAATAAAATACATAAATATATTTAAAAAATAAACATCTATATTAAAGTGTATATATGTTAATATAAACTAATCATATTTCTTAATTTTTGGTAATGGCATTCGATATTACAACATTTATTAGTTGTTTTATTTTTGTGATTAAATCTTTATTTTTATTATTTTTTAGTTTAATTAAGTTATATTTAAGCTAAGGACAAGAAATAGCTACTATGTAGTCTTTATTAAGATAAGATAATTATATTTATGTCCAACTAATGACCACAAAGTAGGTCAAAGGGACTCTTGAGTACACTGATGTATATACAAAGCCGTAGAACCAAATGGTCTCCTATAAAACATACAATGCATGAAGTAAATCAAAGATACAATGTATGAATTAAATCAACATCTGGCCCTAGTAGAGAAGATCCAAGAGCTAATAGGTCTGAGGATCAGACCCATCTCTCCTGACATCTAAGGCTGAATAAATAACACAGATGAAACTCAACAAAATCTGTTGGCCTGATGAAGAGCCGATAGCAAGTGCAAACTGTCTACTAAATCGTATCCTGGGGGGTTCACAATTGCTGAATGCTAGAGAACCTAGTATGTCTCCTAGGAACGGATCTAAGACGGAATTGTTGTTGAGATCTCGTGTGGTGGGGTGAGGTCCCACGGATCCTCACTAATCTGGAGTCTGGATACGTACCAGTATCAATTGATCTCTTGGTGCCACTGTCTGAAGGTAGTACCCTGAAAAATGTCGTGATCCTCTGTGTGGGGTCTGGTCTGATGGGAGGCTGAAGAATATGCACTCGGAACCTAAGAGCCTCCTGCATATATAGGGCCAAACATCTCTGATCGGGGTACCTGAAAAAGTCAGCAAGGGTCCGAGAATCTCTGAACAAGCAATGAAACCTTCCTATGATCTCGTAGTAGACAAGGCATCCAAGGATGAAGTGCACCTCGGTCTCCACTTCCTGTAAATGACATACCTGGCAGAGTTTGTCTAGTCTATCCACCTAGTGGTCTGTCTCTACCCGAAGTCTATGAGAACCTACTCTGAACTGGCCTAGAGGAATGCGAAGAGCATGCATCTAGTGGTGAAACGTACACTGGGGTCGAACAATGAGCCCATCTCTCAACTCCAAGAAGTGCTCAACGTAGAAGGCCATCTTTGGGCGCAACCCTCCTGGAGGATTGACCCAGGTGACCTGGACGAACTCCCTGTAGATGTCCTCACTCATGATCTTGTTTAGCTTCTGTGTAGTAGGTAAAAGGTGACCAGGAGCATCTAAGGAATATCGGAAAGGAGGGAGACAATCCAACTGAATTCCCAATGACTCTAAGAGGTTTGAAACTCCTGTAAACCAACATTTGGCTTGCCCTGAGGGAGTAGAACGAGCAATAGTCTCAGAAGAGCAATATGCCAAGTAATGATAACGGTCTCTACTCTTTATCGAGTCTGCCAAGCCCTGGACACGATGCAAGAATGAAACCAATCTGAAGATTGTCTCAAGCCGAAAGAGCTGAGCTCCAAACTCAAGGATGATGTGTTGCGGCACTGTCAGTTTGCACCTAATGATGCGGTGGAGAAGAGGAATTTGGACTCTCTCAGCTGAAGCCCACTCTGACTCAAATAAGGATGGTCCCCAAATCTCTAAGCCATATTAAGAATTAAGATCTAAATTAATTTAATTATTAATTATAATTAAATATAAATATTTATATATTTATATATTAAAAATTAAGATGAATCTAAAATAATTTAATTATTAATTAAATTAAACATAAATACTTATTAATTTTATATTTTATTTTATGTTAAATAAATTGTAGTTAAATACAAATATTTATTAATTTTGTACTTTATTTTATTTTATGTTAAAATAACCTGGAACATCACAACATCTACCCTACTCAGCTAGCTAGCTGGAGAGCTTCTCTCCGCGCAAAAATTGCCATAAGCAGTGACTAGATTTTTATCATGGTCTAGAGCCGATTGATGTGTATATATCATATTCTAGAGCCAATCTGTGAAATATGAAACAACTATTTTGATGCAGAAGCGCTTTGTCGAGGCTTTCGGAGCGTTGGAGCCCCGGTTAATGTAGGCCCATCGGGCTTCCGAAAATCCCTTGACAGTCGATTTTTCCCTGAAACTGGACAACCCAACTCTTTTCGAGGGCACGAAGAGCCTTTGGATGAGTAGGCTACTCTCATCACTGAACTTGAGCGTGGAATAAACAGCATTCAAATCGTTTCGATTTTTCGTTTTTAATGAAATTTGAGTTGAATTATGATGAAACTCAGTATCATCTTATATGATATATACGTTCTGCAATAATGCAAACAATAGATTGAATTTTGTCCTTCAAAATTTTGTCTATTAGTCCATAATAGTAATTTTGTCATATACCTGTGATAGGAATCTTTGCAATTTTTACCAATATGACTGTGATCATCGAAACAAGAACGCGTGAAATTTTGACATTAAGAAAAGAAAATCTTAGAAAATGGAGAAATTTAAATGACAGTCGGCGGCCCGAAATTCCATTGCCTACGTATCTTTTCTCTCCCGCATCATTTTCGTCAAATAACACGTGATCCAACACATTTATTTGGTAAGTGAGCGCATTAATTCTGTTAAGCCGACGATCACCACGTGGCATTTGCCAAGTGGCTGAGCCTTGGTTCTCGTTAAGAAAGGTCATTGCATTTTTACCAGGCGGCAGCTTTTACTTTAATTCACCAGTTCTGAAAGGAGAGTTATTCACTCAACCCACGAAGAAGACAATCGAGAATTCGACGGGTGGAGAAGCAAAGATAGACAGATTGGAAGAAAAGATAAGGGAGCAGCAACCTTATAGCAGCACAGCAGAATAAGACCCAGGTTCATTAAATTTTCTGTTTTGTGAATTTTCCTTTGGACTCTGTAAGCCTGGCTGAGACTCATCATCCCCAGTTACTATATGAAGGATGAAATATAACCCAGTTGTTATTTACAGCCGTCGTGAAGCCCATCGAGGCATTTTATTTCTGATTTCCTGAATCTGAAATTAATATAGTGTTGCGTGTGAAGAATTTGGTTTTTCCATATGTGTGCTTGTTTCTTTCAAACATTGGTGTGCTTTCTTATTTGCTGTGTGCGCTGAGTTTGTCCTGGCATCCCTGGCGGCTAATGTTGTGGCTCTAAATACCCAGCCCAGGGCTGTATTATATTTATGCTTGTTGAGGTTGATCGTTGTTGGCTTAATTTGGGTTTTGTGTATAGCGCCATATCGAAAGGTTATCAGTGCCTTTCCAGGCCTGATTTGGGAAATTTTACCAGTGAGAAGGGCACTTCATACACGATCTTGTGCACATTATTGAAAGCCTCCCCATCATGCTTTTTTTAAGCCAAACCTGTGCGCTATTATTGCAGCAGCGTTTTATCCTTGCTTTTGGGTTTATTATTAGCTGAGTTGACCACCTACCTTTATGGGTTTTTTCAAGCTTTTATGAATGCTATTTTTGGTCAACAGGGTGTTCTTTTGCTTTTGCTGGAGGTTTTACTCATCATTCGTAAGGTGTAACTCTTCAATCTTTGATCATTGGCCTTGATGGGCTCTTTCAAGCTATAGATTCCATACTGGAGAGAGTCGTGTGTGTTGGAGAGACCGGAGAGAACCGAGTTTAACTTACAGAGAACCGAGAGACGGGAGAGAGAGAGGAGAGAACCGAGTTTGCAAGCACAAAGCTTGGGGAACAAAAGTCGAGTTGGGGTATGTGGAAGGCGTTGTCAGTGCCACTGAATACTGACAAAATCATGAAGGACATCGAAACTGGGGCTCTGCGGGCTAGTTGAAGAGATTGACGACGGGAAATTGCCTATTCACTGAGGGCTTCGCACTACTCAGTTGGTGCTCCTATTTGTTGAACAATGTCATTTGAGCGGAGCTTGCATCAGAGTTTCTGAGCAAAGTTTTATGCCTGCGGCCGGGATCAAGATCTGTCGGGCCCATTTTACCTGTGACTGAGACATAAAATTTTGTTTGATATTTTGGTTTCTTTCCACTGGATTTTATTGCTTTGGTATTTGTTAAGCCTATTCTAGAGCAGCCTTCAAGAATAATTTTCTTATAATGGAAAGCAAATCAATAGTAAGTGTTAAAAATGGTAAGGAAATCTCAGGTTTTGTGGAAACAAATCAATTGGGTCAAGTCAAAATTGCTTCAACAGAGAAAACAAGAAAGTGGATTTGGGTAAATGCAAAGCAATATCGGGGCATTTTAAGGCATAGGCTTGCTCGCCTTAAATGGGAACAAAGAAGAAGAAAACCGTTCCAGAGAAAGAAAATAAATAAGAGCAGCAAAAATAAAGAAGAATCAACCATTTACAGTCCCACATCTACACCTCTTACTTGGTCATCAGATCTCTATGTCCAAGAACTGATGAAGGCCAAGACAAAGTTGGAGATTTTGGAAGCCAAAGAACAGAAAAAAGACCGCAAAAATTCAGAGATCACAGTTGCAAATCAATGTTTAATGGAAGGTAATAGAATTTTAAAAGAACAAGTAACAATGTTACAAGAGGCTCTAGAGACAAGGAAACAAGAATGGCAAATCATGAAGACGGAGTGGCAAACCATGAAAGAATCAATAGTAGCAAACAAGGATGTGATAATTGCTAAAGCAACTCAGGTAGATACACAAGTATCTTAGCAAACAGAGCTTTCAAAAGAGAAGGCAAAAAAGAACAATAGGAAAGACGGTGCAACAGAAATCAAAGTTAGAGATGAAAACGCTAATGGTTACATAAGGACAAAGGAAGAAGAAGATGCAAGTGCTCGTAGAGCACAGGAAAGAGAACACAAAAAAAAGGAATGACAGGGAAACAAATTTTATTATCAGGGGAAAAAGAGATTATGGGAAGAATGAAAGTACTCTCAATTTGACAAGAGATTTTCTGAAAGAGAAACTACATTGGAAAGGGAAAATTTGCCAAGCAAGGAGGGTGGGAAAGATATGTGAAGAGAGGCCTTGACCCATAAAAGTCACCATGGCAAGCGTGCAAGACAGACACCAACTTTTGGGCAAAAGGAAACTCTTGAAAGGCTCACACTTCTTCCTAGATGAAGATTTAACCAGCAAACAACAAGAGGAGGGAAGGGAAGAGGTGGAGAAAAACAGAGTAGCAAGAAATGAAGGGAAAGGGGCATGGTTGTACAATGGTAAAGCAGTTATTGCAGTGTTTGGGTCTCCAGGCAAAATAGGGCAGCAAGCTGGCAGTAAGGAAAAATCAGAGAATTTGATGATAGGGAGAAAAACAACAAGATCAACATGGATGAAAAGGGGTGAAAACTCAAATTTGAGTCTTATGTGCCAAACTGCGTCGCAGTGAAATCCTACCCAGGTCTACTGAAGTTTAGTTTGTTGGAATTGTAGAGGTTACCCTTGGAGGAGGGGACTTGGGTTAGGGCCTATTGCAGAGGGTAGAGACATAATTTGTCTCACGAAAACTCATGAACATGATGGTTGCAAAACTCTTGTGTTTGACAGTTATTTGAAGTTAGCAGTTTGGAACAAGGTCACAGAAAATGGCAAAGGGTATGGGGAAATACTAGTTTTAGTGAAAGAAAAAGAAGGTCGTCACATTCAATTAATTAAAGAAGAAGCAAATAAACAATATTTATGGTTCAAAATATCAGAGAATGAGAATCACATAAGAAATACAGCATGTTATTTTGCCCCTCAAGTCTCAAAAACTTACAGAAATAAGGGGCTAAACAACAAGGATCCATATGCAGCTTTAAAGCAAGATATTGTCATGTACTCTCGGCAAGGAGAAGTTATTTTAGTGGGAGATTCCAATGCTAGAACAGCGAATCATCAAGCTAGTATTATTTGTTGTAAAGAGGATTACAATCCTATTTGGCTCACTGAAGAGGAGAATCCCCAATGGGTGAGGTGTTCAGAAGATGACAAAGTTAGCAATCATTTTGGAGAGGAGTTGCTTACACTATGTGGGGCTTTCAACTTAATTATTTGCAATGGTCTAGATAGATGGAAAAGCTCTGGAAACTTCACCCGCAACACATACAATGGGGCAAGTGTCGTTGACTATGTGATGTTTTCACAAAGCTTGATAGAAAAGATAGATGAAGTTAAGATCAGAGAGTATATTTGGGACTTAAAATCAGACCATAACCCAATTTATATAAAGTTATCATGGTTAGAAGAAAGACAGAATGGGAGAAAAACCCAATGCTCTCGGCAATCACTATCAAGGGACACAATTCTTCTAACACAAGAAAATTGTACTATCTTCAAGACAATGTTAAAGAGATTAATTCAAAAAGAAAAAACTGGTTTCAAAAACTTCAACGGTCATGAGTTAACAAATATAATCCAAATACACTTGAGAAGTGCAAAAGAGCAAAAAATAGGAAATTGGAATCAAATTTATTTTCCTGTAAATGCTTGGTTTGATGAGGAATGCAAAATGGCAAGGAGAACCTTGAAATATGTAGGCAAGGAGAAGATGAATGTAAAGTTATATAAGCAGATACTAAAAAGGAAAAAAGATGAGTTCATGCAAACAAGGCGATAAGAGTTAATATATCTAAGCAAGAATAATCCAAAGCTTTTCTAGCAGGAACTTTTGTTGATTTGTGGTAGCATCAAATGTGCTCTAGCCATAAAAATTGGAGAGGCTAAAGCACATGAGATCTCCAAAACCCAGAAATCGTTTGGAGAAATTCTACCCGAACGAGGAGATATTAAAATAATTAATATTTTTAATGGGGTCTTAAGTATAAACTTAGGAAAATTAAAATATTAATGTGTATTAATATAATTTTGGGTTAGAAGGTTCCAAGAAACGAGGATCAAGCCAAATCTATCTTAACCATTGATTAGGAACTTAATATCGGTCATTGAAGACTCAACAAAAAAGGTATAAGAGGAGGCTTGAGGGTCAGTTGGAGACACACCAAATTGATCAGTGAGTTCGATTTTCTGGAGCGGGGTTTGCTGAGAGAATCGAACCAGTGATCTGTTGTAGTGAGGGGCAAATCCGACAAAAAGCCGAGAATACATAGCAGAGAGGCAGAGATAGTGCCAGAGAGATAGCGCAGAGCCTGGGAAGGCTAACGCAGAGGCAGCTGGGACTGACACAGTGGCTGAGGAGGCCAGCGTGGGTGACACAGAGGGCTAGAAGGTTGACGCAGAGAGCCAAGAGGTTGACGCAGAGGCATCAGTAGCTGCACAAAGGCTAGCAGAGTTGACGCAGGGCCAAGAGGCAGCACTAGAAGATTTTCGTGGGGTAGACTAGAGCTGAGAGGCAAATGTAGAGCCGTAGAGGGTGACGCAGTCTCTAGAGAGTGACGCAAAGCAGTGGAAAAGCTTGGAGCAGCTTTCGTTGTCCAGCTGAGGAACTATAGTAGTTGTCGTGGGATCAATCATACAGTAGCTGATCAGCAAGAATATCTATCTCCAAGGAGAGGTACTACTGACAAGGAAATTCTCTATTGGGGAGCCATTTCTGGCACCCTAGTTGTATTTAGAAATCGCATAATAATAAAACTCTCATATCTGTTGCACCAGTTTTCCCGCATTGGGTTTTTCGAGGGACGATTGTCCAAAAATAACGGTGTCCCTTGTGTGATTGTCTTAGTGATTTCAGTTGTTGAGTTGTATATGTGTTGAGGTTGCATTTGTGTTTATTTCAGTATTTAAATTTATAAATAACTTGTTAATGGAAAGAAAAAGTAGGAGATAATAAACCAGATCATGCAGTAGGAATTTCTGACATGTCAAACTTAGAAATTTCAACATGGTATCAGAGGGATTGCAGATCAGAGGCAACTGAAGGCACCAGTAGTAGTCTAAAGAATTTGCAGCAGTAGCAGTGGTCCCGAGAGACAGTGTTGTTCCAAAGCAAACGCAGCTAGAGAGAAAGTGACGCAGAGATTGCGTCATCATTACGAGCCAGGAGGACAGTCAGCGTAGAGGCAAAGAGGGGCAGATCAGACCTACACAGTGACCAGTCATCTTTCTCAGCCAGGAAGGATTGACATTGTGGTCAGGAGGTGCAAATTCAGTTGTTGCCAAGATTGCGCAGAGCTTGAAAGGCTCAGTTTCTTCAGTTGTTGGAGCTTGGGGAGCTGTGTGCAGATTGTGATTTGAGGAGCTAGTGGGGTGATGTTTCTCTCAATGCAGAACAGTACCTAAGGAGACGGAACCAAGGTAGATGGAGTCACTACCTTTATGGATTTCTAGCCAAGAAGTCCAAATCCGAGTTGCAGTTGCAAGGAGGATTGGAGAGGAGTAGTTCGACAGCTGGTCAGAGGATTTATAGGAGGGAAATTAGGACTTAGAGGGAGATTTCCAGGAGGGAAGTCGAAACTCAGAGGGAGTCTAGAAAGGAGCTGAAATGGCAGTGAACGGACTGAGGGATCAGGACAGGTTGGACAGGGCTTCCAACTTTGTCATCTGGATCGACATCGCATCAAGGACTTTGCCTTGAGAACCGTGGCTATCCCGGTCGACCCAACTGAGAATGAGAAGTATGAGGATGCAATGGCAAGGGCGAAGTGCATGATCCTAGACGATGTCAAAGATCATGTCATACCACATATTGTTGAAAAGAACACAAAAGGAGATGTGTGATGCTTTCACAACCTTGTATCAGGGCACTTCCGTGCAGCGGAAGATGCTATTGGAGAATCAACTTTGATCGTATCAGATGCAGAAGGGAGAGCAGATAGATCCATTCCTTCTTAGGTTGCAGGGAATTCGCGACTAGCTTACTTCCGTGGGGTCTACATCGGATCCAGAATTTATGGTCAGGACTGCCCTGAATGCAGTGTTTGAGGAGTGGGAGACATTTGTCCAAAGTATTTTGGGCAGGGCTACTCTTCCCGGTTGGGAGGAGATGTGGGCAGCTCCTCGCCATGAAGAAATCAGGAGGATGACTAAGGCGGGGATTAGTGGCAAGGTAAGTCGAATCAAGAAAGAGAAAGAAGAGGATGCGGCTCTAACATCTGCGGGACAACAAGGGAAGAGGAAGAAAAAGGACATCTCCAAGGTGAAGTGCTTCCACTGTGGGGAGCTAGGACATTACGCATCCCAGTGTCCCAGGAATAAAAACAAGGGAGAGGCTTCCGATTCAAGGCAACTCTAGCTAAGACGGAGAAAGAGGTCGAGACTGATGACAACTGTGCCATGAGTGCTCATGCACCTCTAGAGAAGAGGTGGGGAGACATCGAGTTGTAGTTAGGAGGACTACATACTAGGGGCAGAATCCTTGAAGTGCCCAAAACCTTGGATCATATTTAGCTACGCGAGCCCTTAACGACAGTAGCAAGATGACAGGGGTCGGGTGGAGCAAAGTGTAGTGAAGCAGCAAGGCAGTGCTTAGGTGCAGAAATCTGAGGCAGTGCAGTGGAGGTTGCAGCAGTGTGAGAGGCACAGAGGTGTATGCAGCAGCGCAATGGCAGCAGAGGGAGCACAATATAGCAGCAGAGGCAGCTTCAGTTTCACGAGGCTTCCGACTGACTGGGATATCAGTGTTTGGAATAAGTCAGTTATCTACTCGGTAACTGAGTTGCAATGCAGCAATTAGCAATGGCAGTGCTAGGGGTAGCATATTGAGGAGTTGCAGCATAGATGTAGCAGTGGTAGTGGCACTGTCATGGGCAGCAGTACAGGAAGTAACAATGCAGATGATGTGAGGCAGCAGGCCAAGCATTAGCATAGGTACCGGTGCAGAGGATCAGTGTGATGTTTCCATGGTGAAACATTACTAAAGCACATTCCTTGCTAAGAGAGAGTGTTGATTTGTGGTAGCATTGGATGTACTCTAGCCATGAAAATTGATGGAGAGGCTAACGCACATGAGATCTCCAAAACCCAGAAATCATTTAGAGAAATTCTACCCGGATGATGAGATATTAAAATAATTAATATTTTTAATGGGGTCCTAAGTATAAACTTATGAAAATTAAAATATTAATGTGTATTAATATAATTTTGGGTTAGAAGGTTCCAAGAGACGAGGATCAAGCCAAATCTAATCTTAGTCGTTGATTAGGGATTTAATCTCGGCTGTTGAAGACTCAACAGGAAAAGTATAAGAGGAGGCTTGAGGGTCAGTGCGAGACACACTAGATTGATCAATCAGTTTGATTTTTTGGAGCGGGGTTTGCTGAGAGAATCGAACCAATTGTTTGCTGCAGTGAGCGGCAATTCAACGGAAGGCTGAGAATACATGGAAGAAAGACAGAGATAATGCCAGAAAGACAACGCAAAGCCTAGGAAGGCTGACGCAGTGGCTAAGGAGGCCAGCGTGGGTGACGCAGAGGACCAGAAGGTTAACGCAGAGAACCAAGAGGTTGACTCAGAGGCATCAGTAGCTGCACAGAGGCTAGCAGCACTGACGCAAAGCCAAGAGGCAGCGCTGGAAGATTTTCGTGGGGCAGATTGGAGCTGAGATGTAGACGCAAAGTCGTAGAGGGTGACAGTCTCTGGAGAGTGACGCAGAGCAGTGGAGAAGCTTGGAGAAACTTTCGCTGTCCAACTGAGGAACTACCGTAGTTGCCATGGGATCAATCATGTGATTGCTGATCAACCAAAATATCTATCTCCGAGGAGAGGTACTACTACCAATGAAATTCTCTGTTGGGTGAGCTATTCTAGCACCCTAGTTGTATTCAGAAATTGCATAATAATAAAACCCTCATATCTGTTGCACCGGTTTTCCCACATTGGGTATTTCCAAGGACGACTGTCCAAAACTAATGGTGTCCCTTGTGTGATTGTCTCAGTTATTTCAGTTGTTGATCTGTATGTGTTAAGGTTGCATTTGTGTTTATTTCGGTATTTATATTTATAAATAACTTGTTAATGGAAAGAACAAGTAGGAGGTAATAAATCAAATCATGCAGTAGAAATTTCTGACGTGTCAGACTTAGAAATTTCAACATGGTATCAAAGGGATCGCAGATTAGAGGCAACTGAAGGCACCAGTAGTAATCTGAAGAATTTGCAGCAGTAATAGCGGTCCCGAGAGACAGCGTTGTTCCAGAGCAGAAGCAGTTAGAGAGAAAGTGACGCAGAGATTGTGTCATCATTACGAGCCAGGAGGAGGGTCAGCATAGAGGCAGAGAGGGGCAAATCAGACCTACACAGTGCCCGGTCATCTTTCTCAGCCAGGAAGGATTGACGCTGTAGCCAGGAGGTGCAAATTCAATCATTGTCAGGATTGCGCAGGGCTAAAAGGCTCAGTTTCTTCAGTTGTCGGGGCTTGGGGAGCTGTGTGCAGATTGTGATTTGAGGAGTTAGTGGGGTGATGTTTCTGTCAATGCAGAACAATACCTAAGGAGACGGAACTATGGTAGAGGGAGTCACTACCTTGACGGATTTCTAGCCAAGAAGTCTAGATTCGAGTTGTAGTTGCAAGGAGGATTGGAGAAGAGCGGTTCGACAGCTGGTCAGAGGATTTCCAGGAGGGAAATCAGGACTTAGAGGGAGATTTCTAGGAGGGAAGTCGAAACTCAGAGGGAGTCCAGAAGAGGAGCTAAAATGGCAGTGAATGGACTGAGGGGTCAAGATAGGTTGGACAGGGCTTCCAACTTTGTCATCTGGAAGGTCAGGATCTTGGCAGTCCTAGATCGACATCGCATCAAGGACTTTGCCTTGAGAACCGTGACTATCTCGGTCAACCTAGCTAAGAATGAGAAGTAGGAGGATGCAATGGCAAGGGCGAAGTGCATGATCCTAGACAAGGTCAAAGATCATGTCATACCAAATATTGTTGAAAAGAACACAACAAAGTAGATGTGGGATGCTTTAACAACCTTGTATCAGGGCACTTCCGTGTAGCGGAAGATGCTATTGGAGAATCAGTTGTGGTCGTATCAGATGCAGAAGGGAGAGTAGATAGATCCATTCCTTCTCAAGTTGCAGGAAATTCGCGACCAGCTCACTTCCGTGGGTTCTACACCGGATCCAGAATTTATGTCAGGACTGCCCTGAATGCAGTGTTTGAGGAGTGGGAGACATTTGTCCAAAGTATTTTGGGCAGGGCTACTCTTCCTGGTTGGGAGGAGATGTGGGCAGCTCCTCGCCATGAAGAAATCAGGAGGATGACTAAGGCGGGGAGTAGTGGCAAGGTAAGTCGAATCAAGAAAGAGAAAGAAGAGGATGCGGCTCTAACATCTACAGGACAACAAGGGAAGAGGAAGAAAAAGGACATCTCCAAGGTGAAGTGCTTCCACTGTGGGGAGCTGGGACATTACGCATCACAGTGTCCCAGGAATAAAAACAAGAGACAGGCTTCCGATTCAAGGCAGCTCTAGATAAGGCGGAGAAAGAGGTCAAGACTGATGACAACTGTGCCATGAGTGCTCATGCACCTCTAGAGAAGAGGTGAGGAGACATCGAGTTGTTGTCAGGAGGACAAAATACTAGAGGTAGGATCCTTGAGGTGCCCAAACTCTTGGATCATATGCAGCTACGGGAGCCCTTAACGACAATAGCAAGATGACAGGGGTCGGGTGGAGCAAAGTGTAGTGGAGCAACAAGGCAGTGCTTGGGTGCAAAAATCCAAGGCAGCGCGGTGGAGGTTGCAGCAGTGCGAGAGGCATAGACGTGTATGCAGCAACGCAATGGCAGCAGAGGAAGCATAGTATAGCAGCAGAGATAGCTTTAGTTTCACAAGGCTTACGGACTGACTGGGATGTCAGTGTTTGGGATAACTCAGTTACCTACTTCTCAGTAACTGAGTTGCAGTGCAGCAGTTAGCAGTGGTAGTGCTAGGGGAAACATGGGTAACATATTGAGAGGGAGTCGCAGTACAGATGTAGCAATGGCAGTGGCAGTGTCATGGGCAGCAGTACAGAAAGCAGCGGTGCAGATGATGTGAGGCAGCAGGCCAAGCATCAACACAGGTACCAGTGCGAAGGATCAGTGTGATGTTTCCATGGTGAAACATTACTAGAGCACATTTCTCGCTAAGAGGGAGTGTTGATTTGTGGTAGCATTGGATGTGCTCTAGCCATGAAAATTGGGGAAGAGGCTAAGGCACATGAGATCGCCAAAACCCAGAAATCGTTTGGAGAAATTCTACCCGAATGAGGAGATATTCAAATAATTAATATTTTTAATGGGGTCCTAAGTATAAATTTAGGAAAATTAAAATATTAATGTGTATTAATATAATTTTGGGTTAGAAGGTTCCAAGGGACGAGGATCAAGCCAAATCTAATCTTAGTTGTTGATTAGGGACTTAATCTCGGTCATTGAAGGCTCAACAGGAAAAGTATAAGAGGAGGCTTGAGGGTCAGTTGGAAACACACCAAATTGATCAGTCAGTTCGATTTTCTAGAGCAGGGTTTGCTGAGAGAATTGAACCAGTGATCTGTTGCAGCGAGGGGCAATTCAGCAGAAGGCCGAGAATACATAGCAGAGAGGCAGAGATAGTGCCAGAGAGATAGCGCAGAGCCTGGGAAGGCTGACGCAGAGGCAGTTGGGATTGACGCAGTGGCTAAGGAGGCCAGCATGGGTGACGCAAAGGCTAGCAGAGCTGACACAGGGCCAAGAGGCAGCGTTTGAAGATTTTCGTGGGGCAGACTGGAGTTGAGACACAGACGCAGAGCCGTAGAGGGTGATGCAGTCTCTAGAGAGTGATGCAGAGCAGTGGAGCAACTTTCGCTGTCTAGCTGAAGAACTGTCGTAGTTGCCGTGGGATCAATCATCCGGTTGCTGATCAACCAGAATATTTGTCTCCGAGGAGAGGTATTACTGCCTAGGAAATTCTCTGTTGGGTGAGCCATTTCTGGCACCCTAGTTGTATTCAGAAACTGCATAATAATAAAACCCTCATATTTGTTGCACTGGTTTTCCCGCATTGGGTTTTTCCAGGGACGATTGTCCAAAAATAATGGTGTCCCTTGTGTGATTGTCTCAGTGGTTTCAGTTGTTGATCTGTATATGTGTGGAGGTTGCATTTGTGTTTATTTCGGTATTTATATTTATAAATAACTTGTTAATGGAAAGAACAAGTAGGAGATAATAAACCAGATCATGCAGTAGGAATTTCTGACATGTCAGACTTAGAAATTTCAACAACTTCAACCAAGGAAGAAGCAAATCGAAAATAATATTACAGCCAATCAATGGTTTGAATATACAAAGCAACTCTATGAGAAAAAATTAGAGGTGGAGCCTCCCTTCAGGATTAACACAACTACAAAGCTCTTCACTTACAGGAGGTGGAGATTGGAATTAAGAAGCTGAAAACAGGAAAGGCAAAGGACTTGGTTGAGCTTCAAGCAGAGTATCTAAAATGGGGAATGAACACTCTTGCACCACACATCATGGAAATATTCAACAACATCATTTAGCAAGGATTCCCAAGGGACTGGACAACTAGCCTAGCAATACCCCTTTTTAAAAGTAGAGACATTAATAATCCTTCCAATTATAGAACCACTGTTATCAATCCTTTGTTTGCAAAGCTTTTCGGCAGCATGGTAGAAAATAGAATCAGTAAGTGTGCAAAAGTAAAAGAAAAGAGGGCAAGAGGACAAGCAGGTATTAAGTCGAAGCATTCTATGGTGGATCATGGTATTACGTTGAAACACATTGTTGAAAAGGTTTGGGAGGACAAAGAAAAAGCATGCTGCTTAGTGTTGCAAGAAACGTCCCCCCCCCCCCCCCCCGCGGATCTAAACCCCGAAACGGGATCCGTACGGATGCGTGGGGGAAGCGTCGTCCGAAACGCGTTTCGGACTAATAAACACGCTTCCTGGAAATTCTGGAAGCGTGTGCCTGAAGCGCGTTTCGTATGGTGCTTCGGCTGTACGAAGCGCCGCGCTTCGGAGGGCGAATCGTACGGATCGCGTATGATTCCGTACGTGCTTCCTCCTCTTTCGTCGCGCAGCCAAAAAATCGTTGTTTTTTTAATTTTTAATTTTATTTTTGTGTATGTTGACTTGTTGGGGGTGGGTCCACCTTGGATTAGAGTGAGAAATGAAAGGATTAAAGCCCCCATTCATTTCTTATTTTCTCACTTTGAGTTTATGAGAGTTGGAGAAAAGAAAAGAAGAGAGGAGGGCTTGGAGGAGTGAAGGAGGAGGAGCTAGGAGGAAGAGGAGGAGCTTGGAGTAGGAGCTTGGAGGACTTCATCTACAAGAGCTAAAGAGGTAAGTGCAAACCCCAAACTCTCTTATTTTTTTGACATTTTTTTTGTATTTTTCTCCTCCCTCTCCTACTCTTTCCCATTGTTTCTACTTGCTCATTTACTTGTAGGTTGTCCACCACCTATATCCATATTCCAAGATGGTGTTCTTTTGGCTTCTATGTATCATTCCACTTTTGGTTTTAATGATGGCAAGGGGGAATAGGAATAGAAGGGAAGAAGCACAAGAAGTCAATGGTCCCAATATGAGTGACCCAATGTATGATGAGGAGGAAAGGGATGAAGTTGAACCTGAAGGGGAAACTAAAACACTATAGGGGAAAGCTGCATTAACACCCTTGTGGAACTATGTAACCAAACTTGAAGGGGGAAAGAGTGGTGGAAGCTACAAAATTTTGTGCCCTCATGGTTGTCATGGAGGAAAACCATTTAGTGGTTCATATACCCGTGTGAGGAGGCATCTTTGTGGGGTGATGGATGATGTGGATGGAAAGATAGTCCGATTTCTTTGTGCTTTCAGTGTACCATTCAATGTGCTTCGCTCTCCCTATTGGCATGAAATGGTAAAGGCCATCAATGAAGCCCAAAAGGATACAAGTCCCCCAACTATGAGAAAGCTAGAACAGTGTTATTAGAAAGAGAAAAAGCAAAGGTTCAAAGAGCTTTGACACGTTTTACAAATGAGTGGGTAGATTGTGGGGTATCCATTGTATCAGATGGGTGAACAAATATTAGAAACCAACATTTGATAAATGTTCTTGGTGTTTCTGCTAGTGGTGCAGTATTTATTACATGTCATGACTCCTCCTCCATCAGTGCATCTTCACAAAACATTGCAAATCTCCTATTGCAATCAATCAAAGATGTTGGTCTGAATAATGTGGTTCAAGTGATCACAGATAATGCAGCAAATTGTAAGGCAGCAAAAAAAATTATTGAGCGTACTCATCCACACATCCTTTGGTCTGGGTGCCTGGTTCACACATTGAACCTTTTGATGCATGATATTGTGAAGCATAAAGAATGTGGGTGGATTAATGAGCTTTACAGGAGAGGGAAGCAACTCATTAAATTCATCACAGGGCATACAAGGGTAAACTACTTCTATGGCACTTACTCCAAGTTGCAGTTGCTTAAACTTGCAAAGACAAGATTTGCCAGTTATTACCTCACCTTTAGGCAGCTAGTGAAGGTGAGACAAGCTTTAACTAATATGGTGTGTGCTGAAACATGGGATGAAATTAACACTGATAGAGATGGTGCTAATGCAACCAAGGACACTATTCTTGACATGTACTTTTGGTCACAGGTTAAATATGTTTTGCAATTCACCAAACCAATTTATTACATGATCAAGTTTGGAGATTCAGATCGACCAATAATTGGGGAGGTGTATGAGCAAATGGATAGCATGTTGGGGCAGATTAAAGACATTGTTGAGCCTAGAGATATCACCTTGTACAATTATATTCGTGCAGAGGTGGAAAATCGATGGGAAATGCTAAATTTTCCATTGCATGCATTAGCATATGTTTTGACACCTAAATTCTATCATCCATCATGGCTTTCAACACCAACACTTGGGGGGGAAGCAGGAGAAAACCACACCAAGATCAAGAGGTTCACAAAAAATATATGATTGCATTGAGTAAATTAGTCCCTGATGAGGAGGAGGCTGCCATGGTACGGAGACAGTTGAGCAACTATACGCTTAACACTGGTCCATTTGGGAGCATGCATGCAATTAGAGATCGAAAGACTTTTTCTTCTCTTGAGTGGTGGAACATGCATGGAGGGGCTACTCCACTTCCACAGACTTTGGCATTGCAGGTGCTATCACAGGTGGTAAACACTTCTTCTGCAAAGAGGTGTTGGAGCTCTTATTCTTTCATCCATAGTGTTAAAAGGAACAAGTTGAGTTTAGACCGGGCAGAGAGCTTGGTTTATGTGCATTACAACTTGCAATTGTTGTCCCATTACTGTGATGATGCAAAAACTAATAAAGACCTTAAGATTTGGGACAAGAATCCAGAGGAGCCCAATTTGGAGGATGGAGTGTTGCGATTAGAGCAATTAGAGAATGCTCTTATCCAAGTATGTCCATTGTGGTATGAATTTTCCTTATAACGCATTTCTCTAATTCATGTTTTTAATTTTTTTTTTGTTAACTATTGTTTTTTTTTTGTATGAATTTTTTGAGCGATTCCATGATGATGATGATCGTGTTGAGATGCCACCCCCATCTGGTCCCTTGGTTCCTAGGTTCCATGGTTCAACACCAACAGCAGCGGGTTCGTCTTCATCAGTTTCAATGCCACAACTTCCATAGGCACCATCTTCTTCATTGCGACCACGTGGACCCCCGCCAACACGTTCTCTTCGTGGTGGAAAGAGGAGAGATTAGTAGATATATTCACAATTTACTATTTTTGTCATAGATTAATCATTAGACTTGTAGGCTTGTGAATTTGAACCTTTTTTGTCTTGGCGGTGACCAAGTGACATATTTGGTAAACATTATTATTTGAATTTTGGACATGACAAATGTTGATAGTTGCTCACTTGCTAGATAAATCATAATATGCTCTATGTTTTATGTTTTATAATATGCTTAAATGTTTTATGTTTTATAATATGCTTTAAAATTTGATGTATGTTTGTAATTGCTAGAATATAGATGTTTGATGTTCGAATAATTAATCATTGATGTACATACTAGTAACTACAATGGAATCATGGATGCCATATCTATCTTGATTTATGCAAAAATATGCATGTTTTCATGTCTTCTACAACTAATTTGGTATTTGGGATATTTGTTTTGAGTATAAATGCAATATATATATATATATTCTGCAGACGCTTCGCTTCCTAGATTTTTGGAAAATGACGCTTCTGCGTCCCCACTTCCAAAAAACGTCCCCGTTTCGTCCCCGCTTCGTGCAACATTGATTCTGCTGCTTTGTTGACTTCAAAAAGGCATTTGACACAGTCCCTAGACATAAGTTGTGGCATAGAATGGAAGAACTTGAAATTCCTTTGCATTACAGAGTCATTGTCCATAGACTTTATGAAGAGGTGAAAGTCAAAATTAGAACCTCGGCAAGGATTTCAGAAAGCTTTAGAAGTGACATTGGAGTCAAGGAAGGTTGCCCTCTATCTCCTACTCTTTTTGGCTTATATATTGATAAACTGGAAGAGTGGCTAACTCTGCAAGGTGGAGATGGTGTTCGATTGGGGGAGTTTGTGATAAAGCTTTTTTTATATGTGGATGATCTTGTATTGATTTATAAATTGGCCCATGGATTGCAAATACACCTATATGTCATTGAGCATTTTTGTAGAGAAGTGGGGATGCAAGTCAATACTAGCAAGACCAAAATAATGATTTTCTCTAGTAGGCTTGTGAATTTGAACCTTTTTTGTCTTGGCAGTGACCAAGTGACATATTTTGTAAACATTATTAATTGAATTTTGGACATGACAAATGTTGACAGTTGCTCACTTGCTCAATAAATCATAACATGCTCTATGTTTTATGTTTTATAATATGCTTAAATGTTTTATGTTTTATAATATGCTTTAAAATTTGATGTATGTTTGTAATTGCTAGAATATAGATGGTTGATGTTTGAATAATTAATCATTGATGTACATACTAGTAACTACAATGGAATCATGGATGCCATATCTATCTTGATTTATACAAAAATATGCATGTTTTCATGTCTTCTACAACTAATTTGGTATTTGGGATGTTTGTTTTGAGTATAAATGCAAAATATATATATATATATATATCCGCAGACGCTTCGCTTCCTAGATTTTTGGAAAATGACACTTCCGCGTCTCCGCTTCCAAAAAACGTTCCCGTTTCGTTCCCGCTTCGTTCAACATTGATTCTGCTGCTTTGTTGACTTCAAAAAAGCATTTGACACAGTCCGTAGACATAAGTTGTGGCGTAGAATGGAAGAACTTGAAATTCCTTTGCATTACAGAGTCATTGTCCATAGACTTTATGAAGAGGTGAAAGTCAAAATTAGAACCTCAGCGAGTATTTCAAAAAGCTTTAGAAGTGACATTGGAGTCAAGGAAGGTTGCCCTCTATCTCCTACTCTTTTTGGCTTATATATTGATAAACTAGAAGAGTGGCTAACTCTGCAAGGTGGAGATGGTGTTCGATTGGGGGAGTTTGTGATAAAGTTTCTTTTATATGTGGATGATCTTGTATTGATTTATAAATCGGCCCATGGATTGCAAATGCACCGATATGCCATTGAGCATTTTTGTAGAGAAGTGGGGATGCAAGTCAATACTAGCAAGACCAAAATAATGATTTTCTCTAATAAAAGGAAGCAGAGCCAACATACGTTCTTCTTTGAAGGCAACATTCTTGAAGAAGTAAATGAGTACAAGTACCTCAGGATTGATTTCAACAACAAACTTAATTGTAAGGACTGTAGAAAGAAGAGAATTTTAGGAGGGTGGAAAACATTATATACTCTTCAAAATAGATGTAGAGAGGCAGAGTTATGGGATTGGAAAACGACTAAAACGCTTTTTGGACTCCTAGTTTGTCCAGTGATGCTATATGGGTGTGAATTGTGGGCTAGCAGCACCCCTGTCTCAAAATGGAAACAAATTGAGAAAAATCCAAAAATGCTTGATCATGAGCAAGTTTAAAATAAAAAAATTTGGTATCTTATGAGATAATGTTGAGTGAAACAAGAGCAACTCCCATCGAAGCAATTGCTATGGTGCGGCTCATAAGATATCTAAAAATATTTGAGCAAATGGGAGTAGGTAGATTGCCTAATGTTATCTTCAATGAAAGCATGAGTGAAAGAAAGAAAACATCGATGAAACAAAACTACATATGGATGCAAAAATGGAATATCTACCTCAATGCTTGTCCCACAAATAGCAAGGACCTAAGGGATTTTGTTATGGAGCAGTTTCGTAAACGGGTATGGGGAACAGAGTTGGGTAGAAAGAAGAAGTACTACATTGAGGAATTCAACCCTACTTGTGATCTACAACAAAAAGAGTTCATTGGAGCTAGCACTCTGTGGAGGGCAAAGGTTCTTATTGCTCAATTAAAAACCAACTCGCATCAACTCCGGTGTGAAACAGGACGGTGGAAAAGGCCTAAAGAAACTTGGGAAGAATGGGGGAAGAACGGGTGTGTACATTTTGCACATATGGGGCAATGGAATCAGAAAAACATTTCATTTTGGAATGTGATGCATTCAAAGACATCAGATAAAGTTATGGGAATATGCTAGCATCAGTTTCTTGGCATTGTCTTTTCAGTGAGGGGATTGTTGGAAAGTTGGGCTAGCTCATCATCAATTTGAACAAGAAAAGGATTGAATTGCAAAAGACGAAAGGCAGGGAACTAATAGTCCCCTAGACTAATTTTAGTCTCGTGGACGTTAAAATATCATTTCATTTCCAACGCTATCTTGGAGAGTATCTACGTAATTTGCTATTCTAAGTAAATTTGGGCACCTTCCCCAAACGTCTTGTCTTGACCTTGCCTTATAAACTTTTCTCAGGGTTTCATTCTTAATTTTGGGGGTCAATTTTTGGGGAGTTTTGTGAGACACAATTTTCTGCCTTGCTTGTTCTATCTATAGCAAAGAAAGTGTCGGTGTCATTTTGAAGGGCCTTATGGTCTACTTTGTCATTCTTTGTTTAAGCAGGCAAGCCACATTATTGGAAGGAAACTTCAACTCAAGCAAATCAATAGAGAGGGTGCTACTTTGTTGGGGTGTTGATATTTTCAACATGACTTGACTGACTACACTAGCAAAGAAAGTGAACTATTTGAGAACCTATTTTCAGATTGGATTTGTACGTGTATACAACAGAGAGGGTGCCTTGTATGGAGAATTTTGCTCCCCTAAATTTAGAAATTGGATGGAGGACAAAATGCATGCTTTTACTATTTTCAAAATAAGTAAAAGTTGGTTTTTATGGAGAATTTTTCATCATAAAAAGGATCTGGCCGAAGCAATCTTCATCAATTCTTAGCTCACATACTTTTTCTATCATTCACCATCTCTTTCTCCATTTCAATATCCCTTCTCGAAGCAATGTTTAGAGCATGTCTATGAATCATATCCTTGCACTTTGTCACAATAGAGTTCATCCATTCTCCGTTATTGCTTTAAGAAAGGTTCACAAGGCAAAATTCTCTCATTTAGCCTTTGGATTGTAGTTGTTGATGCTCTGAAATTCTTCTAGACCTTCCACTTGTAGTTTGGATTGTAAACACAACTATATTCTCTATCCTTTGACTCATGTTGTGTATTTGATGAATAAGAATTCCTTCTTTATGGTTGCTCCTTATTGCTTGTGTTTAGAAATCTGAATTATTGTCTTTATATGATTCAATTTCATAAATCCCCTACATTATTCCTCCTCGCATTATTATCTTCTCTCTATTGTGCACCATGAATAATACATTGATCCCTTTATAAATTTCAAGTAATAGGGATACTCCCTGTTGCACCCATTTTGTCACAGGTCCAAGGAAGCACTTGGACAAAAAATTTCACAGTCGGAATCATCAGCCAGCTATCTGTCATGTCATTGTAAACCCAAATTCTGCAAGTTGTAATGTAAATTATGCTAGTATGACCATGTAATTATGTAACAACCTGGGTAAGCCTATGATTTTGCCGACGAATTTTATCCTAGGAGGTTTTTTAACCTCATCGATTACCAGTGTTTCTAAACACTGCTAATCGGAAATAGCAACAAGAAATTCTAGTTTAATTTGTCCTTGAATTAAACTGAGAATTAAAATTGAATTCTATTCTCATAGCAACTTGTAAATAGTTAATTAAGTTTAATTAACTTAATTAGCTTAGGAATTTCGAGTTGGAAGTCTTTCTGTAGTCATGTATATGTTCTCCCTAAGTTTTAGGGGTCCAGTATGAGTTTAAATTGAGTTGGAAATTAGATCACTCAGTTTACTGAGTTAAGTTAAGTTAAATTAGTTCCAAATTGTTTTTGGAACTAATAGAGGACTACCAGTTAGTTGATGCACTAATGCATCCACTAGTGCTACTCTAGTTAACTGAAGATTATCTCATAAGAAACTCATGCATGTCAGTTCAGAGAAAGACTCAGTTGAGACTAGAGTGCAGGGACAATGTACTATCAATGGTATTATTTACTGGAGTGTAAATATCATGCATACATTAGAGATTGATCCTATGTTTGGATTGCGCAGTTTTGGAAGCATGAATTCCCTTTAAATACAGGTTATTCATCCTAGGAATTACGCAAGAGATTAGGAGCTTGGAGAGTTGTTGAATAGGTTAAGGATTTAGCTTGAGCTAGCTTGTGAGCTGAGAGAGTTGAGCATACTTGTGCGGAATTGTTCTAGTGAGAACAAGCTTTGTATATTCACTCATATTTTTTATATATGCAATACAGATAGCAGGGTTTTGAGTAGTAGCTTTCCCCAGATACATCTTGTGTTATGTGCTATTGATTAATCTTCTTCTTGTTCTTATTGTTTTTATCGATCTATTGGCTTTCACTGGTTGAAAGTGGAAGTAGATTCTTGTCTTGTGCTTTAGTACATTGCATGATCTTGTGAATCTACAGAATTGTCTACATGGTCTCAAAAGCTGAGAACAATGTACTAGAGGAGTTTTCGAAGTTTTGAGTTTTGGGTTACAGGTGAAATTTGAATTTGCAATACATACTTCATGATCAACAGATGACGTTCTAGGATTTGCGACTCGAGTATGCCTTGGAAGGCAGCTCAAATTTTATAGCTTGGAGGGACATAATGGAGGTTGTGCTAGAAGATAATGGCTTGAAGGAATTCGTTGATCAAGAAATTCCTAAGCCAACAACATCGGATGCACAGAATTTGGCCGAATGGAAGAAGAGTGTGGCAAAGGCGAGGCGAATAATCCTTAAGGGAGTTCGAGACCACATTGTCTGAAGTCTCCATGGCAAGGAAACTCCGTATGCCATGTGGAAAACATTGACGGACTTGTATCAGAACAACAGTGACCAAAGGAAATTGACACTAAAAAACAAACTTCGAAAAATCAAAATGGAGAAAGGCGAGACGATTCCAAAATACTTGACCAATTTCACTCAGTGTCATGATGAACTTGGAAGTGTTGGAATCACGGTTGTCGAGGATGATATGGTGAATCTTGCTCTTCTAGGACTCCCAAAGAGTTGGCATAGTTATCAAGACTCTTTCACTGGTCAGGAGAAGATGCCAGATTGGTAACAACTATGGTCGAATTTGATGCAGGAGAAAATCAGGGGGAACACTAGGGATGGCTCTTCATCAAAGACTGATGATGAAGAGAATTGTGCCTTAGCGATTAAGACAAAGAAGGGGAAAGGGAAAGCTTCCTATTCCAAATCAGATTCTTATCATGGAGGTAAGAAGAAAGACATGATGAAAGTTAAGTGCTTTCATTGTCATGAGCTGGGCCATTTTGCTACAAATTGTCCACTCAAGAAGTCCAAGAAGAAGTCCTCAAGAGGAGTGGCGAGTGAGGCTTTGGCCTCTCAATTCGAATTGGACTTTTCCCTCATTGCATGCATGGTGTCATCAATGATGGGAAGTGTATGGTACTTAGACAATGGAGCTTCATTCCACATGATTGGCGACAAAGAGTTATTCAGTGACCTGGAGGAGAAAGATCTCCAGATGCATATCAAGATGGGTGACAATGGGAAGTATAGTGTTACTGGATTGGGCACGATTACTTTTCAGAGGGAGCATGGGGCTCCACTCACCTTGAAGAATGTTATGTATGTGCCCGGGTTGAAGAAGAACTTGGTATCTGTTGCCATGCTTGAGGATAGAGGCTATGATGTGATCTTCTCGAAAGGAAAGGCGTTCCTTCGACACATAGCCACGAGTCAAGTAAAGAAGATAGGGATTTGGGTGAAGAATCTCTATAAGCTAGAGGTAGAGGAGTGTGCTTCTTTGAGCACAAAAGCAGAAACAGTGCAAAGCCGAGACGTTGGCGAGTTGTGGCACAAGCGATTGGGCCACTTGCATCATGGGGCTTTGAAGATATTGCAACAAATCTCTACCGATCTTCCCAAAGGTTCGCTTGAGCAAGTTGATACATGCAAGGGGTGTACTTTGGGAAAATACACCAAGTCTTCGTTTCATGACAGAGATAATCGAGCATAGGCTATTCTAGAGCGAGTACATTCAGATGTGTGTGGACCATTCTCGACGGCATCCACGGCCAAACACATGTATTATGTTATGTTTGTTAATGACTATTCTCGTAAATGCTGGATATTTTTCATGCAGAAAAAGGATCAAACTTTCACAAAGGTTTGTGAGTTTAAAGCATTGGTGGAGAAAGAGTCGGGCGAGAAGGTTAAAGCTCTACGAAGTGATAACGGTGGTGAGTATGTCTCAAATGAGTTTAAGAACTTCTGTGCAGCGGAAGGGATTAAACGGGAATTGACGACACCCCATAACCCTCAGCAGAATGGGGTGGCTAAGAGGAAGAACATAAGCATAGTAAGGGCAGCGAGGGCCATGTTGCATGATTAGGGCCTACCACTACACTTGTGGGTTGAGGCATGCAATAGAACGATTTATGTTCAAAACCGTAGCCCACATCGAATACCTGAAATGAAAACACCAGAGGAGGCTTATTCCGGTAAGAGGTTGAATGTTGGTCACTTCAAGATTTTTGGGTCATCAGTATATTTCCATGTGACTAAAGATGCATGGAAGAAGCTTGAGCCGACAGCAGAGTTGGGGATATTTGTGGGGTACAATGATACACCTCACAACTATCGGGTGTACTTGCCGACCAGCAGGATGACAGTGGTTCGCAGGGATGTCAAATTCGATGAGGAGAAGGCCATGTGAGTTTCCCTTGAGAGGGAGCTTGAGCTACATGCGGATGAGGAGCTTTTAGCTCCTAAGGTTGAGGAGCCTCAGATTGATGTGGAGCAGCCACATGCAGAGGATCCGAGAGTGGAGACATCCACTCAGGCAGAGTCTTCTAGAGAGGGAAGAAAGCGCACCAGAGAGGCTGATAAATTGTTGGATGATACACGGGAGAATGTGGGAGCACCCACTTCTCAGCACAGACAGAGGAAGTCACTGAGAGGTACACTAGATACATGGCTCTTATACGCAAATGTGCTGTGACAAAGCCATCTTCCTTTAAGTAGTGCAGCAGCCGGTTTGGGTTGATGCCATGGTAGAGGAGTATGACTCCATAGTTCGTAACATTGTTTGGGATGTGGTCTCGAGACCAGAGGACATGTCAATGGTGAGCTCCCGTTGGCTTTAAAGGTAAAGCAAGCTGCAGATGGTAATGTGGAGAAGCATAAGGTTAGATTTGTGGCCCGTGGCTTTTCACAGGTAGAGAGGATTGACTATGATGAAACTTTTGCTCATGTTGCAAGGTACTCGTCAATCAGATCTATATCAACACTATCAGCACAAATGGGTTGGAAGATACATCAGATGGTTGTGAAGACTTCCTTCTTTAATGGCATGATTGAAGAAGAGGTGTACATAGAGTAGTCTGAAGGTTTTGAGACCTTTGACCGTAAGTCGCATGTGTGTCGGCTCAAGAGAGCGTTGTATGGGATGAAACAAGCACCTCGTGCTTAGTACACCATAATAGAGAGCTACTTCACTGGGTTGGGCTTCACGAAGAGTGAAGCAGATGCGAATCTGTACCACATAGTGATGGAAAGTAAATTGTTGATCATTGTACTTTATGTTGATGATCTCATATTGACAGGTGATGATCAGTTGATCAAGTCTTGCAAGGAGGACCTTGCAAAAGAGTTTGAGATGAAGGACATGGGGCCCATGCATTACTTTCTTGGCATGGAGGTATGGCAGGGAGATGGGGAGTTGTTTGTGTCTCAGGGCAAGTATGCCAACGAGATACTCGGGAGATTCTACATGGAGAGCAACAAACCAATGGAGACTCCTCTAGCAGGTAATTGGAGGAAGGAGGATGCTACTTCAAGGGAAGTAATGGAAGCTATTGTTTATAGGCAATTTGTGGGTTCACTCGTGTACTTGGTGAACACACAACCGGATATGTGCTATGCAATTAACCAACTTAATCAAGCGATGGTTAGGCCTACCAAGCTGTATTGGAAGGCGGCAAAGCATGTTTTGAGATACCTCGGGGGCACTTCTTAGTAAGGATTATGGTACAGACAGACAAAGGAAGTGAAGCTTCAAGGCTTCACCGATGCAGATTGGGCAAGGAGTCCATCTGACAAGAAGAGCACATCAAGAGGGATCTTCAGTATTAGGTCAATGGCAGTTTCTTGGTACAACAGGAAACAAAGATCAGTTGCACCCAGTTCGGCAAAGGCAGAGTACATGGTTGCGAGTCAAGCAGCATGTGAAGCCATCTTGATGAGGAAAATCTTGGTTGGTTTGTTTGGTCAACAGATGGATCCAACTGTGATTTACTACGATAATCAGAGTTGTATCAAACTCTCTGAAAATCCAGTTTTTCATGATAGGTCCAAGCATATTGATATTCGATATCATCATCTCAGAGATTGTGTATTGAGGCGAATTATGTTGTTAGAGTACATTCCCATGGAGGAGAAAGATACTGACATTTTGACAAAGTCACTGTCAAGATGTAAATTCGAGTTTCACAGAGATAGGATTGGGGTAGCTAATGATCTCTTTCTTGTTGAGAGGGAGTGTTGAGAAATGGCAACAAGAAATTTCAGTTTAATTTATCCTTGAATTAAATTGAGAATTAAAAACGAATTCTATTTTCATAGCAATTTATAAATAGTAAATTAAGTTTAATTAACTTAATTAGCTTAGGAATTTCGAGTTGGAAGTCTTTCTGTAGTCATGTATGTGTTTTCCCTAAGTTTTAGGAGTCCAATATGAGTTTAAATTAAGTTGGAAATTAGATCACTCAGTTTATTGAGTTAAGTTCTGTTAAATTAACGCCAAATTGTTTTTGGAACTAATAGAGGACTAACAGTTAGTTGGTGCAATAATGCATCCACTAGTGCTACTCCAGTGAATTGAAGATTCCCTCATGAGAAACTCATGCATGTCAGTTCAGAGAAAGACCTAGTTGAGACTAGTGTGCAGGGACAGTGTACTATCAGTGGTATTATTTACTGGAGTGTAAATATCATGCATGCATTAGAGATTGATCCTATATTTGGATTGCGCAATTTTGGAAGCATGAATCCCTTTAAATACATGTTATTCATCCTAGGAATTACACAAGAGATTAGGAGCTTGGAGAGTTGTTGAATAGGCTAAGGATTTAGCTTGAGCTAGCTTGTAAGCTGAGAGAGTTGAACATACTAGTGCGGAATTGTTCTAGTGAGAACAAGCTTTGTATATTCACTCATATTTCTGATATATGCAATACATATAACGAGGTTTTGAGCAGTGGCTTTCCCAGATACATCTTGTGTTATGTGCCATTGATTTATCTTCTTCTTGTTCTTATTGTTTTCATCGATCTATTGGCTTCCGCTAGTTGAAAGTATAAGTAGATTCTGCTTTAGTACATTGCATGAGTTTGTGAATCTATGGGATTTTCTACACTAAACACGGCTAATCGGAAGAGTTTTCGCCCTCCAGCTTAAACCCCAAAGCTATGGTGAAATTTATTGTCAAAGTCCTAGGTGAGTCCTAGTGTTCTTAGTCGAGTTTTTTGTAAAAGTGATTTGAGAATAATTTAAGCTATTTGACTAAATTATTTTATTACAAGTCACTTAGTCTACTAGATCATATTGTGTCACGAAATTGAATAATTATTTGAGGGTCTATAACGAACAGGTATTCCCCCTTTAAGGGTTGAATTTGTAATATCTGATGTAAAAATATTTGAGTGCATGACCCCTCACAATCAGATACCATGGGTAAAATATTTGAGAGTGGAAAAATAATTAATCCCCTCAAGTGTCAATTAATTAATTTTTCTGTCAAAAATTAAATTAAATTCTAAGCCAAAAAATTAATTAATTTAGAGTCAAAAATAAATTATAGAAAAAATAATTTATCTAAGTGGAAAGCGACTGAAAAATTCGTGGGTCAAAAAGAAGTCAATTTTTTGAGGTCCCCCACCAAGGCAAAAATGGATTTTTAAAGAAAAATTAAGCCCTTGGACTTTGATGGTTAAGTCAAAGTTAAATTTTTGAGGAAATTAGTTCAAAATAATTATTTTTCGATTAATAAAAAATGGTTTTAATGAGAAATTCGAAAATTCCTCAAAAATAAATATTTTCGACAACAAAGATTAAAAGTTGATCAAGTATTTATCAGCAGCCAAAATTATTTTGACGAGAATTAATCCAACTAGCTGTTATTTTCTACTTGGAGGGATTTATCTATAAATAGAAGACATTTTGCTTCTATTCATCATTTTTGGCTAATGTAAAATTTGTACAGCTGGTGTGAAACCACTGTTCTGGTCAAAACATTTGAAATTCATAATAAAAGACTTTGGGGTACAGTTCATGGTGTTTTTGTCTCATTGATCTGTGGTATGTGCTTTCCTATATTGTGTTTAAAATTTTAATAAGCTTGTTATTCATTAGATGAGGATAAGAACATGCTATTGGTAGATTTTGGTTCTATCTTAGTTGATTGGATTCGTCATATGTTTAACGAGTTTTATTGAGGGAAATATATAGAGTTTGCAAGTTCCTCGACCCTACAAGTATCAAGGGAATATTTGTTGGATATAGTCTCTCCTCAAAAGCATATAGAATCTATGTAAAGGAAGGAAGACACATTGAAGTAAGCAGGGATGTCATATTCGATGAAAATCAAGCATACAAGAAATCAAAGGATATTCCTATTGATTATGATGACGAAGAAGTTCCCATATTTGAAGAAAAAGAAGTTCATCATGAAAACCTTACTACAAATCAAGAAGAAGAAGAAGGACCAAGTGAGCCTATTCAATTGGTGGTCATCCCAACCACAAGGAAATGCCAAATTGGTTAAATGCCACATTAGAGGATGTTGAAGGACATGAAGCTACGAAAGCAACCTTCAAGGCACCTACCTTGTTTGTTCAAGGCTCCAACCTTCAAGGCACCAACCCTCTGGGCTCCAACTCACTGCTATACTTTCTCTAGATATATTTTATAGTAATTCACGTCTCCCAAAATCTTCTTCACTAAGTTTTGTCAATCTACAGCTTCACTGTAGTCTCCATGCTACATCATTAATGACAATCTTGTCTCATAGAAGGTATCACCATTGCTCTTCATTATACCCAAGCAAAATCTTCAAGTCACATCATGATGACTAATACATCATGGTCTTCAATAGTCTCCACATAACTTCAATTTGTCTGCAATGAACTGCACTAAGCTCTGCACAAAGACAACTCCTTGTTTCAACCCTTTGTCCTAACTGTCGCAGTAACTGCTTCGAGAGTGAGGCTTCAGGAGTAACTGCTTTAGAAGTAACTGCTTTAGGAGTGACTTCTTCAGAGGAGTGACTGTCGCGGTTTCATATTATGCGTTCAATTAAAAACAACCCTGTTCATACTCAGATAATCTTCTTAGATCCGCAGAGCGTCCTTTTGAATTGTTATCTGAATCACTGTCAAACACAGGTCCGAGCCTTTCAATAAATAACCCAGTCAATAGAATGCTCGACCTTCGGCTTCCTTCTTCTTCCGCTGGACCTTCGGCGTCCCTCTTCGCTCGCTCGACCTTCGGCTTCTTCTTTCGTTTGCTCGACCTTTGGCTTCCTTTCTTCTGCTACTTTACATTCACGAGTTGTGAACTGTCCTTCTTCTCTGTGATAGATGCCCGAGATCACTCCTTGAGCTGAAGTTTTTAACTTGTATATATACGAGTCTCATCAATACCCAAAAGACACGTTTATTGGAGAAGAGACCGACTTATAAGGTCGCATATTAAAATTATATCGAAGAGGCCCTTTTTTTTTAATATTCTCCAATAGACTTATTATTTTAGGAAATCACATAGGAGAGGTTATACCCACATGGATGTCCCACATGCACGTCATCACCTTAATCGCAATCGCAACTTCGTGAAAATCCCGCAATTGCAACCCTTTTGGCTTCACGATATAACATAGCCGATGCACCTACTTCCGACAGAGTAGATGCAATGTGATATTAAACAGTTGTTAATAAATCCGTCGGGTCCACAACGTTATCGCAATCGGTAGTCCGCAATAATATCACAATCGACGGTTTTAACTGACATCCCTTTTAAGACTTGCGGTACATGACTTCCGACGAGGCAGACACAATATCACATTAGGGTGTGTTCTATTGGAACAATCGGGTTCGCATTATTCATGTCGCAATCGGGGAATTCGAGTGGTAACGCATAATAAAGCCGCCGATATATTAACTCCGATGCGCTTTGGGCTTTTGTTAAAAAGGTTTTATTACATGCGTTGTGAACTTTAAAGAGTTTCCATGGTTTAATACTCGGATGTTCCTTAACTCCTCTAATATCTTAACTCCTCCAATATGTTAACTCCTCTGATATCTTAACTCCTCCGATATGTTAACTCCTCTTATATGACTTCAATATTTCATGCGATATCTCTGATATGGCTCTTATTCTTGGTAGTTGCGATATTTCAATAAAAACATATTGTAACAGACTCTTACTTTTGGCTTAGATTTCCTGTGGCTTCTCTGTGATTTTCAATGGCTACTCTTTGATGGCTTCCGATAAACTCTTCCGATAGCTCTTCTTTGATAGCTCATGTTTTTGTCTTCCAATGGCTTCCCTGATGGCTTTCCTCCTTGGCTTCTTGCTCCTGTTACTTCACGGATCTGCTCTGCTTCTCCTTGGCTTCATATCATCATTTAGTATCCTAGAATATTGCCATATTGACATCAATGACATTCTAGATCAACACATCTTTCGGTATTAATCACATAAGAGAATTTTGTCGACGCGTTTCGAACCATCCAATGCAGTTCATCATCAGGACAAGATGTAGAGTCAGATCATGGCACCAGATTAAATAGCGATGAGGAGAGCAAATTTTTCAACTATATAACGGCTAGCTTGATTAGATAATAAAATAAATTCACTGTAATTGACTGAGAAAAGGTGAATGTTAAAAATATTAAATTATAAAATAATCCCTATAAAGATTAGAATTGACTACCTAATTAACTAACTACTTATGATTATTAAAATATATTTAAATACTAACAAAACTATAAAATGTTGGGACTAACTAAATATAAATATTAGAATAATTAAATCCATAGAAAAGACTAAATAAATGAATAATTTAGCAAATAAATTTTGATTAAAGCTTCAATACGAAAGTAAAATTATATAGAATGACTAAATTAATACCTTATAAATATTTAAAATAAACTTCTTTATACTAATAAAGAATGACTAAATTTTTTTTAACCTAAACAATAAAAATGTTAGGACCAACTAAAAATAAAATAATAGAATAAATAAATAAATATTTATTTATGAAAAAAATTATATTTATTTCTATGAATCACTGCACAAATGACCTCCTAGAAAAAGGTAAAGAGATTTAAAATTACAGTCTACTCTAATATTCAAATAAAGATAAGAGAAATAAAATCTACCACTTAAAGTGAAAAATTAATAACAATACTAATGAATAAAAATAAGAAAGGAGATAAAGAAAACCTAGAAAAATAAATAAAAATTAAAACTAGGAGGAAAAGGTTGATTGTATTGATGATAAGAATATGGAAGAGATTTGTTGAGGCTTTGCGAGTGAAGCATTGTCTGGAAAAGCATCTGGCCGGCACTTTGTGTTGATGTCTAGGTCCCAAAGTAGGGAAGGTGGCGTTGGTCGTAGAACTCTGACCATGGATACGCACCTAGGTCCCTGGATTGGTGGTTAGCAAGTAAGCCTGATGGTACCTAGAGAGGTTGAAAGCTTGAGTTCACTTTATTCCCACTTGGATAGATTGCCCTAGTTAGGAATCTAATCTGTAGCATTGCGGTGCCTAAATTGATGAGAGACCAATGGATAGATTGCCCAAGTCAGGAATCTAATCCATGGCATTACGGTGCCTAAAGTTCTTCATTATTCATATAGTTTGAGATCTTCCATTGTATTTGTATATTATGAATACCTCCCTAGTTAAGAGGGAGCATTGGAAAATGTAACTAGGTTCAATCTTCATTAATGTATTTGAGTCATCATGAAATGTACTTGTCAAAAGAATAAAGAAAATAGTTTTTACTATTGTAACAATGACTTATAAAGCATGGGTTTCATGCTTGGGTCATCATTATATTAGTCAAAGTCCCCATTGTGGACTCCTAGGATTAATATCGAGTTTATATAGTCATTGTCTATTCAAAGAGACCCTTCTTGGGCTTTTGAATCATGTAAAAAGGTTCAGTGTTGAGTCAAATATAATTTATGTATCTTCCACACCAAGTAGGCCTAGAAAAGATCAAGTCAACCTAAGGACACCAATTCGACCTCCCTTGAAGCCTATAAATAGAAGCAAGTCGAATTCATTTGGAGGATTTGTTAAATTTGGCAACTAGGGCCAAACTTCACCTTGGACAACGCATATGAGGCAGCTGATATTTTTATTGGATTCCTCTCTCCGAGAGGTGTAGGATTGATCTAAAGATCATCCCATTCTAACATGTACAAATGGAATTATGAATTTATTTTGATTATGGACAAATTGTCAAGGTCGGCCAGTCATCTAATTTGCACCTCAACGTTGCATATGGATTCAAAAGGCCTCCTCCTCATTTTGGCACTTCACTCACTCACACATCTCTCCTTCATTGTTTGGGTACGCATCTTTTGAGGCTTCTCTCTCTCCACATGTGCGAAGAAGGAACTGTTCTTTTGTTGTCTCTGCATTGACCAACATTGACCGAAAGTTGCAAGAAGTTGTTTTCACCACTATTGATCAGTGTTGACCATCTTTGACTACGGTTTTGTGTGGGGTATTTCTATTTGGGCAAGCCGCAGTTTTGGGCACGAAATTCAAGGTTGATTGACCTCTGTTTGACTAGCGTTGACTGTGCTAGGGCTTGTTGCATTGACTTTCGTTGACTAGGTTTGAATCGATATTTTCACACTATTTTTGGGCTGATTTGACTGGTTGTTGGAGGCCGAGTTGACCAAGTTTGGCCGAGCTTTGGAGGTCAAAATCTGCTCTGTTGACCAACATTGACTTTCTGGTTAGGGCTTTATGTTTCTACTATTTGACTGATCAGATATCACTATGATTAGGAAAGTGAATATTGTATATTGTACTCTCTCTGTGCTGAACTTTTGAAGAATTATAAGAAGAATTGATGAAGGGTTTCCCACATAGGGGTTTGTCCCTAGCTAGTGCCATATCTTGTGTCCTCTTGTCTTGGCTTGTCTTCTATTGTTATTGTTTATGTTCTATCTGCATTTTACTATTATGATAATGCGATTGCTAAACTGGATATTGATATTGGGCTAATAAATAAATTGAAGTAAAATTGGTCTAAGCATAGAACATACCATTGTTATCTAAAATTAACTTGGTATCAGAGGTGAGGTGAAGACAAAGCCCAAGCAAGAGTGAGAAGAGCAATCACTGATCAAGGACAAGATTCAATGGCATCCACATCTTACTTCAAGTCTGATGACAAGCGTCATGATAAGTCTAATTATCATGCATGGAAGATGTCTCTTGATTTGACTTTAGAAGAGCAAGATGTTATGGATTATGTGCACGGAAAGATTTTGGAACCTCCTTCAAATGCACCAGCTGTTGCTAAGACAAAGTACAAGAAGAGTGAAGTTAAAGCAAAAAAGATCATCGGGGATTCTATTCATAAGCATTTAATTGCTTACATCTCCGATTTGAACACATCAAAAGAGATATATGACAGGTTGGTTGGCCTATTCAAATCTAGCAATGCAAACCAAGTTCTTTTCCTCAATAACAAGCTGAAGGATATAAAGAAGGGAAGAAATGAAGGCATTCAATCCTACTTCATGAGGATTACAGAGAAAAAAATGATCTTCTTTCGATTGGAGAAGCTATTGCTGATAGGGAGCTTACTCTCATTGCCCTTGGAGTACTCCCTCGTGAATGGCACGTGTTCAACACTAATATTCTTAACAACCACAGGATTCCAGGTTTTGAAGAATTGCTGACTAGATGCTCTCAAGAAGAAACAAAGGATGATGGAACTAGATATGCCTTCAAATAGGAATGATCCTACTGCATTCTCCGCTCATGTTAAAAAGAAAAACAATGCAGGTTTGAAGAAGCCATGTCAAGGAAGGTCGGGTTTCAAAAATGGAAGGAAGGGAAGATGCTTCATTTGCAACAAGTTTGGTCACTATGCTAGGGAGTGTCCTAATAGAAGGGATACACCTCATGATGATGACAACCACAACAACAACAATTTCAGAGGCAACTACAATCAAAGGAATGGTAGATTCAACAACCATGAAAAAAGGAATGCTCCCGCTTCTCATCAAGGAAATGGTCACCCTCCGAAGAGATCAAAAAACACCAGGTATGATGAAATGTTGTTGATAACAAGCAAAAATAATTCTATCTTATATCTGCCCTTTCTACTACATCCCCCCCCGGACACTTTGGGAAATTGGTTGATTGATAGTGGTGCCTCAAGGCACTTCACTGCGTATAAGGAACCTCTTTCAAAACTGATTGAAAGGGATACAAATTTAGAAATTATCCTTGGAGACAATGCCACCTATCCCGTGAAGGGAGTTGGGAATGTTACTCTTCAATTGAATCAGGGTAACATCATTCATGTACAAGAAGTACTATATGTACCCGATCTAAAGGAGGACCTAGTATCTATCTCAACGATGGATGACAAAGGATTCCAGGTGGCATTCATCGATGGAAAGGTATGTGTGTGGAATAAAAATTTCAAAGATGCATTTACACTTGGCTTCAGAGTTGATAGTCTATATCAAGTTGGAGGAAGCCCATTGGGAGCTATGTCTTGCGACACATCACTTCAATCTGAATTATGGCACCAGAGGTTTGCTTATCTACATTATAAAGCTCTACCCAATGCGAGGAAGATGGTAACAGGTATGCCCGAATTTAAAGTAGAACATAAAGGTGCTTGTCAGGGGTGTGCCGAAGGAAAGCATACAAGGGGACCATTCTCCTCAAGTGATAGCAAGATTACTGACATATTGTAATTGATTCATTCTGATCTATCTGGTGCAATGCCCGTGAACTCATTGGGAGGATATTTATATTATGTTATCTTTATGGATGACTTCTCTCGCAAGACTTGGATATATTTCTTGAAGAAGATGGATGAAGTATTCTCATGGTTCTACTTTTTCAAAGCTTTGGTCGAAAATCAAACCAGGAAGAAGATCAAAATATTGGGGACCAATAATGGAACCGAATACGAATCAAATGAGTTCAAAGATTATTGTAGAGAAACTGGCATTAAGAGGGAGACTACTACCGCATATACTCCTGAGCAAAATGGTTTTGCTGAAAGGAAAAAACGTTCTATCGTAGAAGCCACTCGTGCCATGCTTCATGATCAAAGCCTTCTGAAGTTCAAATGGGCCGAAGCTGAGAACACCGTTGTGTATGTTCAAAATAGATATCCTCATCAAGCATTGGACTCCAAAACTCCCGAAGAAGTTTTCACCGGTATGAAACCTAATGTTTCTCACTTTAGAATTTTTTGTAGTCCCGTATATTTTCATGTGCTGAAAGAAAAGAGAAGCAAATTGGATGCCTCTAGGAAGAAAAGAACATTTGTGGGCTACAATGAAACTTCTAAGGCATATAGAATCTATGTGCCTGGTCAAAAAGAAGTGGAGATAAGTCATGATATCATTTTCGATGAAGATGTTGCCCTTGGGAAGATTAGTAACCTTCCTCTTCCAAGGAAGGACAAAGAAGCAAATTCTGGAAAGCAGGGAGAACCGTAGGATGAGCAGATGCCCGATGTTGAAGGACCAATGGATCCCATTGATCCACCCCCTCATGAGCCCTCCTCCTTGAAAAGGAGACCCTCATGCATTAGGGAGACTCTCAAAGATGTCGAGAGACATGTTGCACCTAGGGGGACATTTAGTGAAAGCAAGAAGCCGAATAGGTACCAAGGGTACTTAACTTCTATGAACACCATTGTTCAATCTGAGCCTTGCACATTCGAAGAAGCTGCCAAACACCAAGTTTGGAAGGATGCTATGAACGAAGAGTACGTGTCAATTATGAAGAATAGTGTCTGGGATGTGGTCCCTAGACCCCAAGACAAATCTGTTGTCACCTCTAAATGGCTCTACAAGATCAAGCATGGTGTTGATGGAAGTGTTGAGAAGTTCAAAGCTAGATTTGTTGCTCGAGGATTCTATCAAAAGGAAGGTGTGGATTATGATGAGATATTTGCACCCGTTTCTCGCTACACCACCATTCGTTTGATTATAGCCCTTGTTGCCTCACAAGGATGGAATCTACACTAGAGGGATGTCAGACTGTCTTGCATGGTTCACTTAAGGAGGAAGTCTATGTGGAACAACCTAAGGGGTTTGAAGTTCAAGATCGCCAAACACATGTATGCAAGTTGAAGAAAGCCCTCTATGGGTTGAAGCAAGCACCCGAGGCTTGGTATGAGAGGATCGATAGCTATCTGATGAAGCTGGGATTTACAAGAAGTGAAGTTGATCCGAACCTTTACTTTAAGGTTGAGAATGATAGACCTCTCATCTTGGTACTCTATATGGACGATCTCTTTTTGACAAGTACAGACCCTCTTATTTATCAATGTAAGAGAATTAACTTCCGAATTTGATATGAAGGACCTAGGACTGATGCATTACTTCCTAGGGCTGGAGGTTTGGCAAAAGCCAGGGGAGATTTTCCTTTCTCAAGGAAAATATGTTGTGAAGCTACTTGAAAGATATGGGATGGTGGATTGCAAGTCCGTGACTACTTCGATGGAACTTAACTTCAAAAAGTTATGCAGAAGTGTTGCCGGGCCCGATTTGGGAAATCCTTCTGAGTATCGTCAACTCATAGGGGCCCTGATGTTCTTGGTGAACTCCCATCCAGACATATGTTTTGCAATGGGTACATTGAGCTAGTTTATGGTCGAGCCTCATCACATACATTGGATTGCTACCAAGAATCTCTTGAGATATCTTCGAGGCACAATCACTTATGGACTGAGATACACTGTCGGGAATGTGAGGCTCCATGGTTACTCTGATGCAGACTGGGTTGGCAGTGTGGTGGATCGTAAAAGCACATCTAGATGTTGCTTCTCTCTAGGTTCTGCTTCAATATCATGGATGAGCAGGAAGCAAAAGTCGGTTGCTTTAAGCACTGCTGAGGTTGAATACATTGCTGCTAGTTTGGCCTCTTGTGAAGCTGTCTGGTTGAGGAAGCCCTTTAGTGAGTTGTTTGGACATGTGTTGGATACCACCGTGATCTTCTGTAACAACCAGAATGGGATTTGTCTTTCTGAGAATCCCGTGTTTCATAATTGCTCCAAGCATATTGATATCAGGTACCACTTTATCCGGGATATGGTACACCGGGGAGCAATAAGGCTCCATCATATTAGGATCGATGAGCAGGTCATCAATATTCATACGAAGCCCCTCGGGAAGGTCAAATTCTTAAACTTCCGTGAATGACTTGGAGTCGTGGAGAGACCCTCTTAGGAGGCTCCTGTATGAGTTGGATAGTGAGCTCTGGGAGCTCCAAGGCGCTTGGGATACTTCTTGGAGCGATGAGTGACCATAGGGTAACTCACCCTCCCCTAGTGGTGCGTTGTGTACAGGGTGAATGGTTCACCTTCCCCCGTGATACCCCATGGTGGCATATGCATAGGCTGAGTGGTTCACCCTCCCCTATGGCATATGAGCAGGATGAATGGTTCACCTTCTCCTATTGGCACATCCTACCCATGCAGTCTAGGACTCATGGAAAGTACCTCTCATCTGGCCAATGAGTAGGGAAATGAGAATAGGGACCAACTACCGATGGACGCATCGTGTACTACCGTACTCCCTATGCTAGCATGTTGATATTGATCTGGATCAATGGAAAATGACTATGGGTCAGTTAAGAGTGGTATGACACACTCTCTGTTGTTGGAGACTGACTTCGGGTCAGTGGAGAATGGTATGATACATTCTCGATCATTTATTCTTTCTTCATGGTGCAGAGCATAGCAGTGCAATGACAGGGATGGTACAGATTGTCAGACAATTTGGCAGGTGATGTTCTCCCTAGTTGAGAGGGAGTGTTAAATTTGGAAACTAGGGCCAAACATCACGTTGGACAACTCTTATGAGGTAGCTGATATTTTTCTTTGATTCCTCCTTCCGAGAGGTGTAGGATTGATCTAAATATCATTCCATTCTGACATGTATAAATGAAGTTATGAATTTATTTTGATTATGGACAAATTGTCAAGGTTGGCCAGCCATCAAATTAGCCTCTCCAACTTTCAATGTTGCATATAAATACAAGGTGCCTCCTCCAGTGTTCAACGTTGCATATTAATACAAGGTACCTCCTCCTCATTTTGGCATCTCATCTCATTCATCTCTCTCTCTCATCTTGATTGGGTACGGATTTATGGGCCTCTCTCTCCACACATGCGAAAGGAAGACTGTCTTTTCTAGCTGCTGCGTTGACCAGATTTGACAAAAATTTCAAGAGGCCGAAATTTTAGGACACCGAAATTTCAGGAAGCTGACTTTGACCAGTGTTGACCCTGTTTGACTTCGGTTTTGTGAGGGAGACTTCTGTTAGGGCAGGCTACTATTTTCGGCACAAAAATCGAGGCAGTTTGACCCCTGCTTTGACCAACATTGACTTCCCTAATTCAGGTTGTTGCATTGACTTTTATTGACCATATTTGACTGGTTATTTTCGAACTGTTTTGGGCTATTGGAGGCCAAGTTGACCAAGGTTGACCGAGTTGCTTTGGAGGTCAATTTCAACCCTGTTGACCAGTGTTGACTTTCTGGTTAGGGTTTTTTGTTTCTGCTGTTTTGACTGATCAGTTTGGGCAAGTGAATATGTAAATTGTACTCTCTCTCCCTCTGTTGAACTTTCGAAGAATTATAAGAAGAATTGATCAAGGGTTTCCCCACATTGGGGTTTGTCCCTGGCTGGTGCCATATCTTATGTCCTCTTGTGTTGGCTTGTCTTCTACTGTTATTGTTTGTGTTCTATCTGAATTTTACTATCATGTTGATGTGATTGCTATACTGGATATGATATTGGGCTAATAAAGAAAATTGAAGTAAAATTGCTCTAAGCATAGAACATACCATTGTTATCCTAAAATTAACACTCCAGCAACTGAATCGACCCTCTATCTAGCCAAATCAAACTCTACCTTTGAAGCTTCTACACAGGCCCTATGCAGCCTCACTAAGGAAACTTGGCCCTCCTGTCGCTGACTCTCCGAAACTGGAAAACTTCCTTTGGACTCACTGTCTCTGCCCCTCTCTTTCTCTGTGTTCCCTCTTTGGCTCGAACTCTTCCGGCAGAATGTTGCTCTTTGGAAAATCGAACTACCAAAGGAAACTCGCTCTCCAAGTGTGTTTCTCCATCCTACCCATCGACCTCTTTTTATAATCTCCAATTCAGACTCCAATTGCCAAGATTAAAACTTAATCGATGGTTGAGATTATCTCCAAGTCGATCCATGTGAGTTTCTAGAGAATTCTCACCTTTCTCAATTAATTACTATTAATTAACCATTTTTCCTTTGTTAGACTCGGGAAAAATTTAAATGATGGTCAATTAATTTAATTGAGCTATCTCTAGGTGGAATTTCCATAAATGACTTCTGGGTTTTGGAGAACTCCTGTGTTTTAGCCTCTCCACAAAGTTTCGAGACTAGAAAACCTTTGATGCTACAAGAACTAAGAGGGTCTACCTATGAAATGTCCTTCCCTCTAGGGGCTAGAAGAACCTAATAGGGCTAAAGGTATAATCATCCCTAATACAAGCATGGTAACTTTCTTACAAATCCTAAGCTAGAAAGACATTGGAATGCAAGGTTTGTGTGAACTACTTTTGTCTCTGGTCCACCATTATGCTTTAATGGTTTTTGTCCCCGATGATGTTGATTTCACTTGATCTTGAAGGTATGTTTTAGGTGGTTCATTACACATGTAGCAAAGATCCCTTGAGGAATGATTGACACCTCTCCAACACCATTCAGGCAACGTCTTGCTCAATCTTGAGAATAGAATCAAATATGACTTTGCAGTCCCATTATTGCCCTCCTAAAATGAACTTTGGGATTTGAGGAGCCTCCACATGGTTGTATACTCCTTGCTACACCTATGAATGCCAAAACATTGAACTAGGAAGCCAAGGCGTTAACTTATTTGATGATGTGCCAGGATGGATCGAGGACACCCCCAAGCTGGCCTTGACCTTGTTTAACAAACATTGCCTTGTTCTAAAGTCCAAGTGATGTTGGAGATCACTAAGATGATCTAGGAGGGCTGGCACATCATGCCTAGATACCAACGCCTTCTCTTGAGGTTGCTATCTCATCCTTACATACCCTAGAAGGGTGATGTGATCCTTCTAAATGATGATGTCATGGTGGAGGAGATGTTACTTGGAGATTTACTCATGAACTTTGATGATGTGTCTTGGAGTGAGGAGCACTCATGGAGCTACTTTGTCACTTGCTTGATGGAGATGTCCAGTCTAAGAGGATGACATCATGTTGGAAAGAAATTATTCCAACACGTCTGGGAGTTTTATGATGTATATCTTATGTTTTAAAGCTATCTTAAGGTGGGCTTATGACCTTCAGGCCTATTTGAACGCTCCAAGTAAACCTTTAGGGATTTTGTTGTAAATTTATGAAAAGTGACCTGGTTGCCCCCATATAAATAGAGGGAAGTCACTTTCACTTTATGATCATCACATTTTCTCTCTCTTGTCTCTCTAAAGGAGTGCCAACTAGTTTTCTTGTACTTTTCTCTTATATGCAATTGACATTTAATGGAGTGAATTGTCTTGGGAGGGAGATTTTTGCATGGAGAGACTTTTTTGGGATTGATTAAATGATTATTGATGGAACTATGTAATTTTATTGTTATTTTCTTCTGTTTTACATGTTATTTATCTGGAATTAGGGTTTCTATTGTGCCATATTAAAAAGTGTAATATCTTTCCTAAAATCTTGATTCTTCATGATATGTAAAAATTGTCTTCCAAGAATCCCTCAAAGGAATTTGGTGCATACATCCTTTGACCTTAAATATCCTACATAAATAAGTCACTAGAGTTTTTGAGAGAAGAAATTTATTCTTCCACCTTCTTCAACCAAGGCCCTCTATCATTGACCTTTCCTAATGTTGATTTCTGGTAGCATCGAATGTGCTCTAAGTCTCAAAATTTGCAGTGAGGCTTAGACACATGCATTCTCCAATACCCAGAAATCGTTTTGGGAAATTCCACCCAGAGACAGTTTTATTAAAATAATTAATTATTTTAAAAGGGACGCTAAGTCTAAACTTAGGAAATTAAAATAATTAAAGGGTATTAATTTAACTATGGGTGAAACTTCTAGAAGAAAACGAGGATCGAGCCAAAATGATCTAAGCCATTGATTAGAAGTTGATCTGGGTCGTTGGTTGTCCAATAGAAAGATATAAGAAGAGACTTGAGGGGCACTTGGAGAACACATCGAGTAGAGTTCAGAAGATCGAATTTCATAAGCAAAGCAGTTGTCGGTGAGAAATTCGAAGTGAACTTTTCTAGTGAGGCAGAGAGATAGTTCCGGTTGGAGATTTCTCTTGATCCGGGAATACTCAGCAGAGGAGGCAGAGAGAGATCTGAGAGAGGTAGCGCAAAGCCAGAAGAGGTTGACGCATGGCCACGCAGAGGCAGCGCTGAGCCTTGAGGAGGTCCGAAAATTTGCTGGAGGAATCGATTTTAGAGAACAAAAGCCGGGGTGTGAGACCAGGAGGTGAAAATCAAAGTTCCTAGGTAGCAAATCGATCAGCAAAAGGGGTGACGCTGTCCCTAAAGGCTGTGATGCTAGGCTGACACAGTAACTACGCAAAGGCAGCCAGGGGTTCATTCAATTGCTGGATTAGTCAGATCTCCAATGATAGTGTGAGGTAATCTCACTTTTCGCTCTGTCAGTGATATTCTTTGTACTGGATAGCCAGGAGGGCATCCAGAGATTGTATTTAGAAATTACCACTGATTAATAATAAAACCCTCAAGTTGCTGCACCGGTTTTCCCACACAAAGTTTTTCCAGGGACATTTGTCCAAAAATAACTGTGTAGATGTGTTGTATTACTATTTCTCTCTTTTTCAGTGTCTTGTTTCCACATTTTATTTAAATGGTGAAGGTTGCAGTGTATTAGTTTTGGTGTTTACTATAGGAAACAGTAAATAATTTTGTTCAGTGATTGCAGTAGAAATTTGGGCATCCAAATTTTCACACCTAATTGAATCCATTGCCCAACTAAGAGAAGACACTAGTCTAGCTGTGGTGATCATCTTAAATTGTTACCTTTTTTCCTAATTTCGTAGTAACTAGGGTTAGGGTTTGGTTTAAATTTGTAGTTTATGGTAATTTTGCATCTATATGTCATTATTATGTTGATAGAGATTGCATTTAATAAATTGAAAAGACAGAATCTAGCATTAATTGCATTCTTCACCCCAAAATAGGGTTGACATCTAAGCTTCTATTGCTTTTTTATGCATATAAAACCATTAGAAATTATAAAAGTTTCATTTTCCTTGGCCCTACCCCTTGATAGCCTTTGATACTCATTGAATATATACCTAGAGGCTATTTCTTGGCTGTTATATGCTATTGCATGCTGTAAACCTACATATTATAAGAACCATTAGACTTATGTTGCCTAGTGTGGGTTTGCACTAGGCCTGCTAGATTTTGCAGTAACAGTCCCCAATGTCGTTTCTATGGTATTGTATAGAACCAGCTGGTTTTGTGATTTGTCTGGTTCCTTATGGAACTGGCCATTTCTGGTTTCAATCCTTCAACCAGACTGCTACAGCCCTGGAATTGGTCAAACTGGCTGGTTTTGCTGGAACTGCTCCAGTTCTGTTAACATTGATTCAATAACAAGTTTCATGCTTTGTTCAGTTGATGTTCCATAGGCATCTCTTGGAAGGCACCTATGGCGGAGATTTCTGGACTATAAGTTTGCTAAGAACGTTCCTCCATACAATAAACAAGTCATGAAGCCAGAGGCACTTCTTCAAAAGTTTAGACATGTGTTTTGGGTCCACAGTTCAGACACTTTTAGGTAGAAGTCCTTTAAGAGTGACTTCACAACCATCTTGGTGAGAGCAGAGGGAATTCTCTTGGTTCTTAGTGGAGTGGGTCCATATGAAAATAAGCCATTGAATACTCGGGAAATAAGCCACTGACAATTAAAAAGGTCCACTGAAGAAATTCTATATGATTGAATGCAAATCAACATTGACAACCATGGAGGTCTGGCTGAAATTATCGGCCAACATTAACTCAAAACCTCCTAATGAGTCTGGTGGGCAACTTAATATACCTAACATCAACTAAACTAGATTTGTGTTTTGTAATTAATTATATTTCCAAGTTTATGAGACCTCCAAAAGATGAACATCGGAATGCAACCAAGCATATTTTCGGATATACATGTACAATTGAAAAAGCGATTTCTGGTTAATAGATTATCATTGGGAAAGATTAGTTGATAAAGGGAATTTACAAGAAGATATAATTACAGCTCTGATGTAAATGCAATTTCTTGACAAAGTAAAAAGCAGCCAATTGTAGTAATCTTCTCCTCTGAAGCAGAATATAGGACAGCAGTAAGTACATTATGAAGAGTGATTGCTGATTTTCACATAAAACAATCTAATGTAAGTGGACATTATTGTGACAACCAAAGTGTGTTGAAGCTAGCAAAGAAGGAAATGTCTTATGAATGTTCAAAACATGTGGAGGTTCATTATTGGCTATATTTGCCAACTTGTAGATAGTAGAGAGAGATATCAAGTTGCAATATCGTGCAACTAAAGAGCAGATTGTAGAAGTTTTCACCAAGGCTCTCTGTTCATATACAATTGTAAAAGTAGAGATAAGCTTGGCGTGGTTTCATATATTTAATTATTAAGGGTGGGTAATAGAATGTTAGGTGAATGATCATATCATTGTACATAGTTTATACTTTTAGAGTTAGTAATAAACAAGTCATGTATTAATTAGTGTCCTAGTTAAGAATAGGCAGTGGAATCTTCGTGCTTTGTCTTCTATGTGACTTTTAGTGCTCTGTCTCTCCTATGAGAGTCTTACTGTCCTGTCGCTTGTATGAGATTTGGCATGTAAAAGATTCGTATTGATCATATTTGATCAATATTATCTGATTATTCTCTCCTCTGCAGTTCTGAAACAAAATTATGTGTGTTTATTCTTGTATCTGTGTGTGCGCATTCTTACATATCAAAGGTTTCTCTATGTTGTTTTCCAGTCAAACATGCTACATAAGCACCTTCTCCTCCTTAATTGAAGGCAGATCCTTAACCATATTTAATTTGTTCAAACAGGAAAGATACTGGAAATTGAGATGGCCATACCTTTTATACCAGAAGGCATATTGCTAGTGTCTATAGTAGCCACCAATGCCTGCTTATTTTCAATTACCACTTCTGCAAATCTGTAGAAATCATGCTTCTTGATATCTGATGCCCTAATCCTTCCATTTCTTCTTCTTTTCCAAGCAACTATCTGCTCTATGCGACAAATTCAAATATGGATCTTGTTTTGTTATCTCATTGCTCAAAATAGATTCTTGTTCATGCCAAGAATATAAAGTACACTCAGAAAAATGTTCTTACCATCCAACTACTTTACCCAAATATCATAATGCTCTTCTACAATATGAGCCTTGCCATGAACTAATTAACAGTCCCAAACTTGGATTTGTCTTTCAAAGGAAATGAAAGAATGTCTCGTTTGTTAGATGGTTTGAAGCACCTGCAACAAAGGACTAACCATCTGGTGACTTACTACTCTCATGAGAAGCAGCATAAACATACTCCATGTTCATCCTCACCAAGTTCCAGTACAATGGCATGCTTCTTGCTCGGGTGATTTTTCTTGTGTTCAATATCCTACAACCTATTTTTACAATACTTCTTGATATGACCAATCATTCTGTAATAATAACAATGCATGTTATGTTCAGAACCAGCACCAGTATTACATGTCGTAGTTGCATTTCCAGAGCTTCTTTTCCTTCGACTTGCAACTGTTGCTTACATTTGCCTCTATATTTATCTGAAAAGGCACTTTTTGATGCTTCACCACCACCAAATTGCTTTCTTCTTCGCTCCTTTTTCAAAAGATAGCTCCATCAAATGTGATTGTCACATATTTAGAGGTGATGTATAATGTTTCCACAAAGTGTTCAAACGATTGATACAAACTACAAGGTAATTTCAACCATCTCGTCCTTGTCAGCCTCTTGTCCATTGCAAACAACCAATTTTTTGATATCTTTTAACTTCACTGTGTGATAAAAATTGACTTTCCACCACTTTCTTAGAAAAGAGCCAAGTTTTAAGATAGAGAGATGTCCCTTTATCTGAGGTTTGGTAGAATGATTTTAATCTCTCCCACAAAGCAAATGCCTGAGTAGCATCTTGCACCTGTGGAACCAGTTCATCGACAACTGACAATTTGATCAGCTTTAGTGCCACTTGATTCTTGGAATCATGCTCGTTCTATGGCTTCGTATTTGTGGGATCTCTCGTTAACTCTCATGTCACTGGCTCAACCAATTGCCTGTACTCAAATATGGCAATCATTCTATGTTTCCATGCATTTTAGTTCTGTCCATTAAACTCTTTTGGATCCCACATGATGCTTTGCAAACTGGCCATATTTTTAATCTTACAGATTAATAGTGTATTTTTGAAAAAATAACCTCTCCTTTCTCCTGTCTGGTAACTTTGTTCTAGTTTATAGCTCACCAAGCAACAAAATTAATTTTACCAGTGACTGTGACCAACTCCCAGAAATGTTTTGATACTCCAGCAACAGGTTTCCAGTGCCTATAACCCCTAGAATGGATTACAGGATACATGTTCCAGTCATGCATCTCTCTAGCAATGTCATTAACCAAACAATTGCTGACTGCCCAAATTTTGTCTCAGACCTGCCCCAGACCAATGCCTTTATGCTGAGTCACATGACACAAGGACACGAGACACAGAGGACACATAAATACGAGTATTCGACACGAGACACAGAGGACACATAAATACGAGTATTCGACACGAGACGCAGCGACCTCGGAAACAGGACACGAGGGACACGTTTTATATATATATTAAAAAATACTGAAATATAGTGCTTGATCCATATAGATATGAATCATGATGATATCTATTTAGTATTTAGCATACACTATTTACTATTTAGTAATTTACTAGTTAGTTTATTAATTTACTACATCAATGATGTTCACCGTTCAATGTTCATTGTTCATGTTATAATTTTTGTTATTAACTTCAAACAAGTTTGATCATGTTCAAACTTCACATAAGGTAGTTTATGAACTATAAATTTATATGTGTTCAAACTTCATTGTTGACCAGAGCATTAATCGAGCTTTCCCTCCCTTTAGACCTCGAAGGTGTTGTGAGCAATGAGCACATGACGGGGAGCTGGGATTTTTACTTCAAGACGCGATCTATACATGGTCACTCGTGTATAATTAAGTTAAGTTCCGTAGGCTATAACACAACATACAAGAAATTTAAGTGCTCCAAACTCTCAGCAAAGCATGCGAACACTCGTCTCCTACATCTCCAGGTCTAAGTCGATGTGAAGTTGTGAGCATTGCGCTCGAATGTGATGGAATTCCTCACACTGCACAACAAATTGGATTCAAGCGACGAGCAAGCTCCACTTCGGTGGCGAACAATGACAAAAAAAACCCAAAAATAAACCATGTTGCAGGGTTTAAATGTCACTTTTCATGGGACACGTGTCCTAAGAACCAAAAATGTTAGGGCACGTTTTCGACACATACAAAACATGTGCCTCGATTGGAGGACACGAAAAAAACGTTTTCAACATGTTTTAGGGTGGTTTTCATGTCAGACACGTGAAATACGGGACACGAGACCCTGAGGGACGTGTCCTATGACTTAGCTTTTATGTATGTTACCTGTGTAAATAGTGAAGTCTGTTGCCTTAATGTCTCCAAAGCACAGGAATCTGACTTATCCTTTTAATTTTAAGTTGCTATAAAAGATGACCTTACAAAAGATTAAATTACTCATCCCTCTCAGATGTCACACCGAATTTTTTCTAACTTCACAATGGTTGATATATTCTCCCAGCATCTCATGCAATCTTTATGCCTAGACACTACAAAGTTTGTTCCAAGAGCTCCGACTGCTCAAATGACCATGATTACAAAACCAACTAGCTTCAAAAATTTAATTATCCTAGCTTCCATCAAAGAGGTATTAATCTCCAGAACAAACCAAGTAAACATTTTAACTGCCTTAATTTTAAGGTTAGAAATAGTAATCTCCAATTCACTTCAGGAAACAGTCCTCCCAGGGGTTGGCTCTATTTTCGATGCCTTCACACCTGATTACATTGCAGGTCACCCATGCCACTATTTGTCCAAGGGCAGCCACCCCAACTTTGCCCATGTTGTCACCCATGCCTGATTTTTGTTTGCCCACAATGTGTTAAATTTATACTGTTGCCTGCAAATTACCCTGATTGTTGGCTTACACTACACTACACTACACAGTGACACTTAGATGCCTACACCTAGGCTTTGATACCATATCAAGTTTTAACACAAATAAATATGAAAAAAATAAAAAAAGGAAGATTGTTGATGTTCCAATTATCAAAATTCACACACAGCTCAACTTTTTGCTAACTCCACATATAGATCTATGGTTTGAATCAATGTTGCGAACATCGGAATCAGGATAAAATCTGTTGATTTGGGGTAGCATTGGATGTGCTCTAGTGACGAAAATTGGTGGAGAGGCTAAAGCACATGAGATCTCCAAGACCCATAAATGGTTTGGGCACAGTGTTGCGGGGGAATGCCCCCCCTCTCGATCCCGCTCCCAATCCACACTCCCGAAATCGCGTCGGGAGCGCGCTTCCGAAGGAGCGATTTTGGGAGCGCGCTCCCTTAAAAAAAATTCCGCTTCCTGGTTTTTTTCAAAACGATATAGGGAGCGTCGCTCCGGGAGCGGTCGAGGAGCGATCACTCCCGACCGCTCCTGGGTTATAAAAATCGCTCCCGGCGGCAATGAGCGACGCCCGAAAAAACGCGCGGATAAAAAACAAAAAAAAAAAGCAATTTCTCTGGAAATAAAGTGAGGGAGGGAGGGTTAAATAGACCCTCCCTCGTTCATTTCATCATTGTAATGAGAGTGAGAGTGAGAATGAGAGTGAGAGTGAGAGAGAGTGTGAGAGTGAGGGTGAGAGTGAGCGCAAGAGAGTGAGGAGCAAGGAGAGAGCAAGAGGGAGCAAGGAGCAAGGAGCAAGAGAGTGAGAGAGCAAGAGAAAGCAAGGAGCAAGGGGAGATTGAAGAGCTTGCAAGGGGAGATTGGACACCAAAGAGGTAGGCTCTACAATATTCAATAGAGTGTCTAGCAAATTCTTTTTTAATGTTCATTCCTAAATAAATAAATAAATTTTTTTCTCTATTTCCCATTCCATTTTTTTTTATTTTTGCTGATTTAAAACTTCAAATTTCAAACATCATGGTTATATTTCTTGGCATTTTCTTCTTCTTGGTTCCTTTTTTGGTTATTATGGTGTTGGAGAGTAAAAAAATGAGGGTTGAAAATGAAGAAGGGGATGAAGAAGGGGGTCATAGTGGATTTGATGAAAACCCGGGTGAGGAGAAGCTGGAGGAGAGTGAACATGAGTCAACTCAAAAAACTAAACAAGACCAAACTCCATTGTGGAAATATGTTAATAGACCTGAAGGAGGGAAAGGGGGTGGAACCACTAAATTTAATTGTACACAGGTTCATACACCCGTGCCAAAAAGCACCTCTGCGGGAAAAGGCCATGGGATGGAGATAAACAAATAGGAATCAAAACTTGTTTAGGTGTGTCAGCAACAGACAAAGCCAAATACATAAGGGAAGAGGAGGAAGCCCAGTACAAATCTAAAAAATCAAAGGGTTTCTTTGAACCAAGCTCACAATCACATGCACAAAGAACTCCTTCAACGTCCTCCCAAGGCAGTGGATATGGAGGCACAGGGCAATGTTGCACGAAGCGGGAGCGAAGCGGAAGCGCAGAGCGCGGAAGCGTCATTTTCCAAAAATCTAGGAAGCGAAGCGTCCGCGGAAGCGTCTGCTATATATATATATATTTTTATATTTTTTTGCATTTATACTCAAAACAAACATCCCAAATACCAAATTAATTGTAGAAGACATGAAAACATGCATATTTTTGCATAAATCAAGATAGATATGGCATCCATGATTCCATTGTAGTTACTAGTATGTACAACAATCATCTATATTCTAGCTATTACAAACATACATCAAATTTTTAAGCATATTATAAAACATAAAACATTTAAGCATATTATAAAACATAAAACATAGAGCATATTATGATTTATCTAGCAAGTGAGCAACTGTCAACATTTGTCATGTCCAAAATTCAAATAATAATGTTTACAAAATATGTCACTTGGTCACCGCCAAGCCAAAAAGGTTCAAAATTCAAATTCACAAGTCTACAAGTCTAATGAGTAATCTATGACAAAAAGAAGTAGATTGTGAATATATCTACTAATCTCTCCTCCTTCCACCACGAATAGAACGTGATGGCGGGCCTCCACGTGGTGGCAATGAAGAAGATGGTCCCTGTGTAAGTCGTGGCACTGGAACTGATGAAGAAGAACCCCCTGCCGTTGGTGTTGAACCATGGAACCTAGAAACCAAGGGACCAGATGGGGGTGGGGGTGGTGGCATATCAAGACCCGTGTCATCATCCTAGAATCGCTCAAAAAATTCATGCAAAAAAAAAAAATACTAGTTAACAAAAAAATTAAAAACATGAATTAGAGAAATGCTTTATAAGGGAAAATTGGAAAATTCATACCACAATGGACATACCTGGATAAGAGCCTCCTCTATTTGCTCTAGTCGCAACACTCCATCCTCCAAATTGGTCTCCTCTGGATTCTTGTCCCAAGTCAACAAGTCTTTATTAGACTTTGCATCTTCACAGTAATGGGACAACAATCGCAAGTTGTAATGAACATAAACCAAGCTCTCTGCCCGGTCTAAATTCAACCTGTTCCTTTTAACACTGTGGATGAAAGAATAAGAGCTCCAACACCTCTCTGCAGAAGAAGTGTTTACCACCTGTGATAGCACCCGCAATGCCAAACTCTGTAGAAGTGGAGTAGGCCCTCCATGCATGTTCCACCACTCAAGAGCAGAAAAATGCTCTCGATCTTGAATTGCATGCATGCTCCCAAATGGACCAGTGTTGCTCGTATAGTTGCTCACCTGTCTCCGTACCAATGCAGCCTCCTCATTATCAGGGATTAATCTACTCAATGCAGCCATATATTTTTCGTGAACCTCTCTATCTTGGTGTGGTTTTTTCCTGCTTCCCCCCCTAGGTGCTGGTGTTGAAAGCCATGATGGATGATAGTATTTAGGTGTCAAAACATATGCTAATGCATGCAATGGAACATTTAGCATTTCCCATCGGTTTTCCACCTCTGCACGAATATAATTGTACAAGGTGGTATCTCTAGGCTCAACAATGTCTTTAATCTGCCCCAACATGCTATCCATTTGCTCATACACCTCCCCAATTACTGGTCGATCTGAATCTACAAACTTGATCATGTAATAAATTGGTTTGGTGAATTGCAAAACATATTTAACCTGTGACCAAAAGTAACTGTCAAGAACAGTGTCCTTGACTTCATTAGCATCATCTGTGTCAGTGTTAATTTCATCCCATGTTTCAGCACACACCAGATTAGTTAAAGCTTGTCTCACCCTCACTAGCCGCCTAAAGGTGAGGTAATAACTAGCAAATCTTGTCTTTGCAATTTTAAGCAATTGCAACTTGGAGTAAGTGCCATAGAAGTAGTTTACCCTTGTATGCCCTGTGATGAATTTAATGAGCTGCTTCCCTTTCCTGTAAACCTCAGCAATCCACCCACAATCTTTGTGTTTCACAATATCATGCATCAAAAGGTTCAATGTGTGAACCAGGCACCCAGACCAAAAGATGTGTGGATGAGTACGCTCAATAATTTTTCCTGCTGCCTTACAATTTGCTGCATTATCTGTGATCACTTGAACCACATTATTCGGACCAACATCTTTGATTGATGTCAAGAGGAGATCTGCAATGTTTTGTGTAGTTGCACTGATGGAGGAGGAGTCATGACATGCAATAAATACTGCACCACTAGAAGAAACACCAAGAACATTTATCAAATGTTGGTTTCTAATATTTGTCCACCCATCTGATACAATGGATACCCCAGAATCCACCCACTCATGTGTAAAACGTGTCAAAGCTCTTTGAACCTTAGCTTTTTCTCTTTCTAATAACACTGTTCTAGCTTTCTCATAGTTGGGGGCCTTGTATCCTTTTGGGGCTTCATTGATGGCCTTTACCATGTCATGCCAATAGGGAGAGCGAAGCACATTGAATGGTACACCGCAAGCACAAAGAAAACGGACTATCTTTCCATCCACATCATCCCTCCCAGCAACATTAAGGAAATCCCCTATTGTTCTTCTACCTCCAGAGGTTGCAGAAGTACCATGAGGAGATGGGCAACTACCAAATTTAGAGATTGAACTTGATTCAGAATGAGTTTTTTGTTTCTTGTTTTTTTGTTGTGCAGCCATCTCTATTTGGATGTATTTTGTTCTTTGTTCAGCTGAAATTTTTGGGCAAATTTGTACCCCCACAGAACCCTTTTTTTCATCACTGTCCAGCACCCCACAAAGATGCCTCCTCAGACGGGTATATGAACCACAATATGGTCTTCCTCCATGACAATCATGAGGGCACATCCATTTGTAAGATCCACCACCCTTTCCCCCATCAAGTTTGGTCACATAGTTCCACAAGGGTGTTGATGTACCTTTCCCATCTTGTGCTTCAGTGTCCCCTTCAAGTTCATCCCCTTCCTCTTCAAACCCTTCCTCCTCATCATACATTGGGTCACCAAGTTCATCCCCTTCCTCTTCCCCTCTATTCCTCACCTTTGCCATCATTAAAACCAAGAGTGGAATGATACATAGAAGCCAAAAGAACACCATCTTGGAATATGGATATAGGTGGTGGACAACCTGTAAATAAAGGAGCAAGTAGAAACAATGGGAAAGAGTAGGAGAGGGAGGAGAAAAATACAATTTTTTTTCCAAAAAAACAAGGGAGTTTGGGGTTTGAACTTACCTCTTTAGCTCTTGTAGATGAAGTCCTCCAAGCTCTTGCTCCAAGCTCCTCCTCCTTCTCCTAGCTCCTCCTTCTTCACTCCTCCAAGCTCTCCTCTCTTCTCCTCTCCTTTCCTCTCTTCTCTTCTCCTCTCCTCTCTTCTCTTCTCCAACTCTCATAAACTCAAAGTGAGAAAATGAGAAGAGAATGGGGGCTTTATTCTTTTCTAAACTCACCCTAAACTAACCCTAACCTCACCCTAACCCACCCCCTCATGCTAACTTAAGTGAACTTTTTAAAAAAATTAAAAAAAAAAACCGAGTTATATGCTGCCCGCGCGGAGTTTACTGGAAGCGCGCTTCCGGGCCTCGTGAAGCGTGCGCTTCCGGAGGCCCGAAGCGCCCTCCAAAGCGCGGATCCGGGCCAACGCTTCATGAATTCCAGGAATCGTTTTTAAAAAAAGGAATCGCGCTTCAGAAATTTGGAATCGCGCTTCGGGGAGAGGTTCCGGAACGCTTCCGTACGGGACGCGATTCCGGCCTCGGATCCGGGGGGCGATTCCTGCAACACTGGCACAGGGTCACTAGGTTTAAGACGTAGAAGCATATCAAATTTCCTTGATGAAGGGTGTAGGAATGATGTGGATTCAAAAGTTTACAGGTTTCTCTATGCATGTGGGATACCATTCAATGTTCTTCGCTCAGCTTATTGGCACGGAATGGTTTTTGCCATAAATGATGCCCCTAAAGGATACAAGAGCCCTGGGTATGACAAGGCAAGAACTGTTGGACTTGATCATGAAAAAGAAAAAATATCACATTCTTTGAATAGAATGACAAGTTCTTCGACTGACCATGGAGTGTCCATTGTATCTGATGGATGGACAAATGTAAAAGGCAAGCCATTGATAAATGTTCTTGTTGTGTCTGTTAGTGGTGCCATCTTTCTTTCAGCATATGATTACTCAGACAAGTTCAAGACTGGCATAAACATTGCAGAACCATTACTTGAAACAATTGAGCGTATTGGGCCATAAAATGCCATCCAAGTCATCACTGATAATGCTTCTAATTGTAAGGCAGCGGGAGCAATTATTGAGGATAAATATCCCAACATATTTTGGTCTGGGTGTTTGGTTCACACAATGAACCTTTTGATGCATGATATTGTTAAGAACAAAAATGAACAATACAAATGGATTGGTGATTTGTACAAGAGAGGCAAACAAATGATAAAATTTATTACAAATCATAGCAATACCCATGGCCTTTTCCGCAGTCACTCAAGATTGGAGTTGTTGAAGATTGCGAGGACTAGATTTGGTAGCTATTACCTCACCTTCAGGCGCCTTTTGAAGGTAAGAGAATCATTGGCTAGCATAGTATCAAGTCCACACTGGCAAGTATTAAAGGAAAGGGCTACAAATGCAGCTGACAGGCAAGGTTTTGAACAGGTGGAGGAGGCCGCTCTTGATGGTATGTTTTGGGCACGTGTGAGGCAAGTATTGGATTTCACCAAGCCCATTTATCACATGATTCGGTTTGCAAATATAGATAAACCAGTGATTGGCAAAGTGTATGAGCAGATGGATACCATGTTGGGGCAAATAAAAAATATTGTTCATAACAATGATCCCAACTTGTATAAACTGATTCACGATTGTGTGTGTATACGGTGGGATAAACTTAATGTTCCACTACATTGCTTGGCGTATATCCTTATGCCAAAATACTACTCTACATCTTGGTTGGGCCAACCTGCACCAGGGGGTGGGGTTAGGGTCAAACCCCATATAGATGAAGAGATATCTACAGGATATTTGCAAGCATTAGAAAAGTTGATACCTGACAGGGAGGAATGTGCTAGTGTGCGCCTTGAATTAGTTCAGTGGCACTGGTTTGTTTGGTACCTTTCATGCAATGGAAGATAGACACAGATTTGATGCTCTCACATGGTGGGAATCATATGGCGGCCATGGACTTTTGCCAAAATTGGCAAAAAGAGTTCTCTCACAGGTTGTAAATACTTCTTCTGCAGAGAGGTGTTGGAGCACCTACAGCTTCATACATAATGTGAAAAGAAACAGACTCAATGAAAACAGGGCAGAAAGCTTGGTTTATGTGCACTACAACTTGAGGTTGTTGAGTCATTACTGTGATCGGGCTTATGAAGATCCAACATATAAAATTTGGGACAACCACCCAGACGATGATAATTTGGAGATGGCACGATACATCTTGAAGAACTAGAAGCGGAACTTATGAGAGAGGAAGATGAACCAACAACCATGCCACCTCCACCATCCAGTAGCAGTGCTCGAGTTCCAAGTCTTGTTCCTTCGCTGTCGCCGCTTCCATCTACACCCTCACATGGAGGGCATGTGCCTTCTGGTTCTGGTCGTCAGTCTGTGCGGGAGGAGACTCCTAGAAGACCACCACGACCTGCTCATACATCAGACACTTCTCATGGCAAGGGCCACATGAAGTAGTAGATAATAGATTTACAGTTTACTTGTATTTTTCTAGTTTCTATTAGTTTTCATAATTGCTGAGTCTTGACTCTTTCATATCATAATGATATTTTTTGTAAACAATATATGACTGTGACAGTTTAAGTTTGAAGTTTGAAGTTCGCAATTATAACTCATTGGTAATGATTCTGAATTATGAATATGATGCTTCGTGAAATTTGTTTCATTTCATTTCATAATTCATTTTATAACATTTCATTTCATGTTAGATATTATTTCTTGTAATGGTTAAAGTTTAAACTTAGCTTACAAGTACAACTTTGGTGATCAATGATGATAAATGTTATATATTGAATTTTCAATTTTGAAAGCTTGAAGTTGAAACTTTAAGATTGATGAATCATGATTCACGAGACTCAATATGTTGTATGTTACTAACTTGTGGACGTGGTTGATGAAGATTATAACTTCTAGATGATTGATGTTATATGGTTCAATGATCAATCTATGTTTTTTTATGTTTTTTATATCTAATTCATCATTCTACATGTTTTTGTTGACATATATGTATCAAAATATAAAAAATATATATATATTATATAAAAATCGCTCCGGGATTCGCTCCCAAACCGGAAGCTTTTGAAAATGTCACTCCTGCACCCATTTTTGCTCCCGCTCCCAAGTAACATTGTTTGGGCAGAATCTAACCGGTTTGGGAGATATTAAAATAATTAATATTTTTAATGGAATTCTTAAATCTAAACTCAGGAAAAATAAAATATTAATGGGTATTAATATAAAATTGGGTTAGAATGGTCCAAAAGTCATGGATCAAGCCAAATCTAATCTTAGTCGTTGATTAGAGATTTAATCTCGATCGTTGATGGACCAACGAGAAAAGTATAAGAGGAGGCTTGAGGGTCAGTTGGAAAACACACCAAGTGAGATCAAGAATTCGATTTTCTAGGGCAGGGTTTGCTGAGGAAATCGAGTGAGTGATTTGAGCTACAGCTGAGGGGTAGTGAATACATAGCAGAGAGGTAGAGTTAGTACTAGGAGGATCAACGCAGAGCCGAGAGAGGTTGACACAGAGCCAGCTAGAGGCTACGCAGAGGCAGCCAGTGGCCACGCAGAGGCAGCCAAGAGCTGCGCAGAGCCAGAGAGGGCCAGCATGTGAGACGCAGAGGGTCTAGGGGCTGACACAAAGGCTCTAGAAGCTGACGCAGAGCCCAGAGAGGCTGATGCAAGGCCAAAGAGGCTGACGCAGGGCCTAGAGGCAGTGCTGGTAGAATTTTGTGGGATAGACTGAGCGCTGGAGAGCTGGATAGGGTGATGCAGTCCCTATCAGAGTGACGCAGAACAATAGAAGTTGCATTGTTGCTGTGGGATTGTTCATCCAGTAATTTAGCCAGAATATCTGTCTTCGACTGGGAGGTACCACTGCTAAGGACATTCTCTGTTGGGTGAGCCATTTCTGGCACCCAAGTTGTATTCTGAAACTGCATAATAATAAAACCCTCTGAATAGCTGCACTGGTTTTCCCGCATTGGGTTTTTCCGGGGACATTGGTCCAAAAATAACGGTGTCACTTGTGTGCTTGTTTTCTTTTAGTTGATGATCTGTAGATGTTGATACTGTACTTGTGTTTATTTTCAGTATTTACATGGTAAATAACTTGTTAAGTAATTAAACAAGTAGGAAGAAATAAACCAGATAGTACAGGAAGAATTTCTAACGGGTTAAACTTAGAAATTCCAACAAAATTGGCAAAGGTCCAAAAAACCAAAAAATCGTAAAAATCAAGAAAATCGGTAAACATCGGCTAGGCCAAAATATCGTGATGTTGAGATAAAATCGGGATGTTATCGAGATGTTTGCAACACTGGTTTGAATTCCTACCAATGATGTGTGTTACAGCAAAATCTCACACTTCCTAAGATAAAGTCCAAAAGTTCAAGTGTGAAACCCTCTATAATTCAAGAGGGGGCCAATGTCACTTCACCAACTCTCTTCTCACTTTAGCCAGCTCTTCTTGGTTCAAAAGGGGGTTCTCCCTAAGATAGGATTGGTATGGTTTTCAAGGCATTGAACTCAATTTCAAGATTTGAGTTCAAAGAGAATGTCCCCATACACACGCAACCAAGAAATTACAAGGTAATTTTGGCGAGTAAACCCCTACAAAACAGTTTTAAAAGATTTTAATAGGAAAAGGGTGATGGAGGATAGAAGATTAGTGCCTTAGCTTGCCAATGTATTTTGGGGGCATATGGGGTTAAGGATCAACACCCTTGAAGAGGAATTGGAATAGATTTGGATTCAAAGACTAGGGGAAACCCACTTGTGTCTCTTAGCAGTTTGACCTAAGAGTCCTCCAATCTTCAAAGATGGGATAAGGTCCAAGGGTGTGATCTCAACTTAGGTCATCTCAAAAGAGCTTGATGGAGTGTTTGTTCAAGAGGGACAACAAGGTAGAAATACCAGCAGCATTTTGTTGAATATTAAATAACCATTATCCATAAACATAACCAAGATGAAGAAAGACCAATTACTGAAATCACCATGCATCTGTTCAAGTTCTACCAATATCCATCAAGAAGAGAGAATTATCCACATCAACAAGACCTCTCCAAGAGGTCACTCAAATCATTCCTCCATAGCCAAAATTAAGAAACAAGATAAAATTTTAGAAATTTCAGACTTGCTAAGGGATTTCTCCCCCAATCCAACAATGAGGCAATGAGAAGTGCATCTCTATTTATAGATGAGGTGCTCAACTTCCTTTACATTAAAATATTAATTTCCTAGGCTAAAAGCTCCTAATCTAGCCTATGAACAGGCAAAAGGCCCTCTTCATCAATCAAATAATTTGAATTGCAAAAAATGTGGGCTATCCATGCTAGATGTACAAAAACTAAGGGGCAAAAGTCCTCAAAATGACCCATCTCCATAAACGAAGGGAAAACAGGGGCTTTGGTGCAGCATCCAACCTCCAAAGGCCCTTCAATTCATGTGGATCCTTCAATAAATATTTACATTTCCACCCTCAAAATCCTCTAGGACTCTTCCAAATGGGGTACACCAGCTCCAAAGTACAACCTCATGCCTTGAATGATTCTCATCAAGTACCTCCAAGGTGGACAAGTGGGATTCAACGTTGTTGTTCAACCCCAAAAACCTTCAAAATGATGGGTTTTACCTACCTTCAAAGGCACTTCTAAGGGCTGCCCACATCCACCATGATCAGATTCCAAGACGAAACATGGGTAAAAGGTGTTAAAATTATTTCAAACCTAGCACCCACTACTTAATTCCTAGCAGAAAAATTGATCTACTGAATAAGTACATAGCTAGTTTCCTAACACAAATTTAGTGAAAGCAAATTTAAATAACCAATCTCATAAAACAATGACACAAGCAGATTTTTGGCCAATCAATTCAATTCATCATTAACAATGACTCAGAACCTACTAAGGCTCTCGTCCTGGGATAATGGCCCCACTGAGAAAATACAAAATACAAATAAACTGGATCTAATCTAGCAAATCTATCCTAGATTGGTGCTCGATCTTCTCTGCAAATCTAAATCTCCAGCCTCTCTGCACTCCCTTAGACCTAGCACATCGCTCACTAAGATGCCTCTCTCAATCTTGTGTTGTTGTTGTGTGTCTTTCTCCTCTCCTTAACCTTGCTTTTATAACTTGACATTGAGCTAAATCCCTAATCTTAACACTAATCTCAAAGTGATTAATGTCCAATATTAGATATCACCTCACTTGAGATCAACAACTAAGATTAAAAAAAGTCACGAAAGTAAATTACTTTACTTTTCCTAAGTTTCTCTTAGCTCAATAAGCCAACATACTAATATGTGTTTTTTCCTAAGTTAGACTTAGTCTAAGTTGTTGAGAAATAGAGGGCAGTATTGTTTAGATTGATTTCTCCATTAGTTGACAATTTCTTGTGATTAATTATTTTTCTTCTTCTTTGTTGTTACATTAGTATCATCAAGACAATTGCCAAAAACACAAAAACAGAAGATACAGGCGCACAGCCAGGGCAAAACCCCTAGTTAGGGGAAAACCCAATCAAGAACTCTTCCTTCAGTAGATTCAAAACACAGTGAGACAACCAAGACTCTCTTGACCAGGACATAAATTCCTTCCACCAAGTAAGCTTCTTTGTGATCTTGATTCTTCCTGAATTTTGTCCTGCACTTGTATTTCTGAAGTAAATCTGAACCCTCAACCCTGTAATTGCATTAAGAACAGAATTTACATCTTGCAAGGATCCTTCTCTTCCTTCGTTGTATAGGTTTCTTTGGGGATAGAAAGCTTCTATTTACCCTTTCGCACATCCTTCTTGACATCCGAATTGCAGATTGATTTCTACTCAAACAGGTCGAGTATCTCTTGCTATATATAGTGGTTGAGCGTCCAATAATAGGCCGACTTGTAGACTGATGAAGAGGCCAACTTGTGAACTGTTGAAGAGGTCGATATGTTGAGATTGAGGCCGACTTGAGAGGAAGCTGACTTGGTGGAGGATAGACACAAAAAAATAAAATTTCTTTCTTGACTTTAAGGAGCCCAAGAAGGGTCTCTTACACAAATGATTTTGACTTTGACTCAACAGAAATCCTAGAGCACTCAAAGGGTGCTATGACCTATGGATTATTGACCCAAGCATGAAACCCATGCTTTAATAAGTCAAATTAATAATAATAATAAATTTATTTTGACATATATTGCATCATGACTCAAGTATAATTATGAAGATCGACACTAGTTACATTTTTTCAACATAAGTTACATTAGTAACTTGCTCACACTAGAGCAAGTGTTCTAAGGAGAGTGTAGGCAACTTCTGCACACCTAGACACAAGGCTTGTGCAGAAGTACCTACCCAAAATCAACACTCCCTCTTAGCGAGGGAGACCTCCTCCTCTTGGATTTGTCTCTGAGCCCACTACACCATCCGCTTTTGTAGCTACTCCCTCTAAACTGAAAGGCTTCCCTACTACCTACATCGGAATCAGCATTGAAGACTTGTTTCTTCCAACCATGCTCCTAGGAGTCTTAACCTACTCCTAAGCATCCATCAATGTTAGCTCATACCAACTGGTTCTGACAAATATGGAAGAGGCCTCCCACCCATCTTCTATATTAGAAAATTGAGTCATTGGTCTCAACTGAGTCTTCAAAGACTCCTGCTCAATCTTTGTCACTAACATCAAACCTTGATCCAAGATCCCTTTGGATATACCTGTTGCCGCAAAATCTAGCAGACTTTTTAGAGGGGTACCCTACAAGGCTATTACTAGAACAAGAATGACAATGGGTTAGTGGCCCACTGTCACCACAGGAGTCTTGGTATATGTTCACCTATAATGGATATTCTAAGGTTGATGTACAAGGTTACTAAACGAGGCCTTCTAAAAGAAATACAATTTAGGCTTAGGGCTCCAAGAGGAGGCAATTTGTTTTCTCTATAGAGACCTAGGGTGGGCCACACGAGACCTAGGGCTTGTTTAATAGGTTGAGAGTTGGGGTGGCCCAAGGTCCAGGTGATGAGAAAAGGTTTCCAACAATATATGTTAGCAAAGGTCAAGACACATGAAACCCTAAAAAAAGCCCCCAAGTTGAAGCTAAATCCAAACTGGCGTTAGCTTAGGGCTAGTAACTAGGACAAAGAAATTTATGGATGAAAGTGAAGTGAAATGCCTACCAAAAGAGGGGATTTTGTGGCAAACACTATCCTCTTAGCATTTAGACTCTCCCACTTTGGAAATTCCTTTTCCCTAGGAATTTGCACCAAGCCCTCACTTGGTCACTTGACCTTAAAGGGGTCGAATTAGGTCAAGAGGAAGAAAAGGAAAAATTTATGGATAAAAGTTAAAGTGATCACCAACAAAGGATGGCTAGTGCCTTATCCTTGGGTGGATGGAGCCTAAGATCCATCTTAATCTTGATTTGGGGTAGTATCGGATGTGCTCTAAGCCTCAAATTTTGCAGAGAGGCTTGGGCACAAGCATTCCAAAGAACCCAGAAAGTGTTTTGGGAAATTCCACTCAGAAGTGATTTTATTAAAATAATTAATATTTTTAATGGGGTTCCTAAGTCTAAACTTAAAAAAATTAAAATATTAATGGGTATTAATCTAATCAGGGGTGAAACTTCTAGAAAAAGCCATGGATCAAGTCAAATTGATCTGAGCCTTTGATTATGTTTTAATCTAGACCATTGGTTGTCCAACAGGAAGATATAAGAAGGGGCTTGGGGGTCATTTGGAAAATAGACAGAGAGATAGAGAAAATCGATTTTCTGAAGTGAAAAGTTCTCAGGAAGAAAAATTCAATTGAGGAGATCTTTTGCAGTTGAGGGGCAAGGATAGCAGCTTCCAGAGAGAGAGATTCTCAGTTGGAGATACATCAGCAGAGAGAGGCAGCAAGTGATCCAGAAGCCTTGATGCATGGCCAGAAGGGCCACGCAAAAGTGACACAGAGGCAGAGAGAGAAAGTCGAAAATCAGAGCAGAGGGTCAGTTTCAGCAATCGGAACTCGGGGTGTGAGACCGGAGGCTGAGAGCAGTGACTCTAGGCTACTGATCGAATCCTCAGCTAGGTGACGCAGTGCCTGGAAGGGTTGACGTTGGGACAACGTAGAGGTAGTGCAGAGATAGCGCAATGCCTGCCAGGGGCACTTCATCTAGCAGCTGGATCAGCCAGGATTTCTCAGTGATTGTGTGAGGTAAAACTCACAGAGCTTCTGCTAGTTTTCTCTCTGTAACTGAATAACTTTGTGAGGTATTGAGTGATGTATTCAGATTTTGCTACTGCTTAATAATAATAAATGCTCATAACTACTACACCAGTTTTCCCACATTGGGTTTTTCCGAGGACTATTTGTCCAAAAATAATTGTGTCCTATGTGTTGTATTTTTCTTTCTTGCTCAGTATTTTGTTTCCGCATATATATAAATTAAGTGAAGGCTGCAGATGTATTTACTTCGAAATTTACCATAGAAGACAGTAAATAACTTGCATGATTTAATCAAGTAGGAGAAGTAACACCAGTTTGCTGCAGTAGGGATTCCAGCTTAGGAATTTTCACATGGTATCAGAGCTAGTGCAGGAGAAACAAGAGGAGCAGAACTAGAAACCCTAGCGCTAAGCAGAAGGGGAATTGAAAAGCTGTAGGAGGCAGCAAGTCGAAACCCTAGAGGGTTTTAGCAGTTCTAACCGATGGATCAAAAATTTGAGGTAGTCTCTCTCTCTGAGTGAGTTGACGAAGAGAAAGAGCTTTTGGTTCGAATTTTGCAGTGGTGGAGGGAGCAGTGCTGAGCCTCAGCGTGAGGAGCAGCTGGTGGACGCAGATTTTTCAGTGGGCAGCTTTGCCGGTCTGAAAAGATGTCAGAAGAAAGAAGCAACAAAGCATAGTGAGGGAATACTTCCTTAGTGATTTCTTACTGAGGAAATCAGCATTTCTCAATTGTTGAGTAGCAGAGGAGCGACAGCTCCATCAGCGAGTGCATAAGTCAACCTAGGAGCTACGCAACAGGGAGAAAGAGGGAGTTGTTTGACAGTTTTCAGAGGAGATGGCACCAGTGGCTTGAGGGATCAGGACAAGTTGGACGGGCTTCCAACTATGCCATCTGGAAGGCTAGGATGACCTTCTTGCTAGATGACCATGCCCTCAAGATGTACATTGATAATGTGGTGGCTGAACTTGCAGATGCAGATCCGCTAAAAAAGTACAAAGCTAAGATGGCTAAGGCAAAGAGATGATCCTGGACGGAGTCAAGGATCACGTGGTGTGCCACGTTGCTAGCAAAGGGACCGCGAAGGAGATGTAGGATGTCTTGGCCACATTATATCAGGGAACTTCCAAGCAGCGAAAGATGTACTTAGAGCAGGAGCTGAGATCTGCTCAGATGCAAAAAAGGTAGCGAGTGGATCCATTCCTTATGAAATTGAAGGAGACCCATGATAAGTTGTCAGCTGCGAGACATACTCCTCAAGATTCGGAGTTAGTGAGACTAGCTCTAAATTCCGTCTTGAATGAGTGGCAAATATTTGTCCAGAGTATCCTGGGCAGAGCAACGTTGCCAAATTGGGACGAGATGTGGGAAGCTATGAAACAAGAAAAGCTGAGGAGAGACCTGCTCAAGGTCAAACTTGACGGGAGCAACAGCATCAGTGGATCGAAACCCAAAGAAGAGGAAGAGGATAACACAGCCTTTGCATCAAAGGGACAGCCAGGGCAACAGAGACGTAAGAAAGACGTCTCCAAGGTGAAGTGCTTCAAATGTGGCGAGATGGGCCACTATGCATCCCAGTGTTCTTTCAGAAAAAGGACAAGGATTAAAAGCATGATCCCAAGGTTGCAACCGCAAAGATTCACGAGGAGTTCGCCATGACAGCCGACATACCTCCAGGAGGGAGGTGGGCTGATATAGAGTTGTGTTTGGAGGACTGCAAATGGGTAGGATCCTTGAGGAGCCCACCTCTTGGATCATCACGTTGCTACGAAAGCCCATGATCAAGAGTAGCGGGATGATGGAGTTTCATTTGGTGCCATGAAGTGTTGATTCGACAGATGCAATGGCTAGGAGAGTCAGAGGCTGAGCAGCGCAGAGCAGAGAGGCAACTGTGCGAGGAGACATAGTGCAGAGCTTCAGCAACGCAGTAGCTTTAGAGGCAAGATGAGACTAGTAGTAGTTAGGATATCAACATCGAGGAGTATCCATTGGATACTTGTCCAGTTTTGGGTGTTTTCAGTTGCTTCTCTCAGCAACTGAGTTGCAGTGCAGATGCAATGTTAGCAGCATAGCAGATGCAGTGTTAGCAGCATAGCAAATGCAGCGTTTGAGAGGGAGTTGCAATACAGATGTAGCATTGGCAGTGGCAGTGTCAAAGGTAGCAGTACAGTGGCAGCAGCAGCGCAGTGGTTGGTGGACAGTACGTCAGACATCAGCAGCGCAGAGACGATGCTTCAGAGTCAGAGTAGTATGCAGAGAGGCAATGTATTGCTAGAGCACATTCCTTGCTAAGAGGGAGTGTTGATTTGGGGTAGCATCGGATGTGCTCTAAGCCTCAAATTTTGCAGGGAGGCTTGGGCACAGGTATTCCAAATAACCCAGAAAGCGTTTTGGGAAATTCCACCCAGAAGTGATTTTATTAAAATAATTAATATTTTTAATGGGGTTCCTAAGTCTAAACTTAGGAAAATTAAAATATTAATGGGTATTAATCTAATCAGGGGTGAAACTTCTAGAAAAAGCCATGGATCAAGTCAAATTGATCTAAGTCTTTGATTATGTTTTAATCTAGGCTGTTGGTTGTCCAACAGTGAGAAGTTCTCAGGAGGAAAAATCAATTGAGGAGATCTCTTGCAGTTGAGGGGCAAGGATAGCAGCTTCCGAAGAGAGAGATTCTCAGTTGGACATACATCAACAGAGAGAGGCAGTAAGTGATCCAGAAGCCTTGACGCAGAGGCTAACGCAAGGCCAGAAGGGCCACGCAAAAGTGACGCAGAGGCAGAGAGAGAAAGTTGAAAATCAAAGCAGAGGGTCAGTTTCAGCAACTGAAAGTCGGGGTGTGAGATTGAGAGCTGAGAGTAGTGACTCTGGGCTACTGATCAAATCCTCAACTGGGTGATGCAGTGCCTCGAAGGGTTGATGCTGGGACAACATAGAGGTAGTGCAGAGATAGCGCAGTGCCTGCCAAGGGCACTTCATCCAGCAGCTGGATCAGCTAGGATTTCTCAGTGATTGTGTGAGGTAAAACTCACAAAGCTTCTGCCAGTATTTCTGTCTGTAACTGAATAACTTTGTGCGGATTCAGTGATGTATTCAGATTTTGCTACTGCTTAATAATAATAAACCCTCAGAACTATTGCACCATCTTTCTCGCATTGGGTTTTTCCGAGGACTATTTGTCCAAAAATAACTGTGTCCTATGTATTGTATTTTTCTTTCTTGCTCAGTATTTTGTTTTCGCATATATATAAATTAAGTGAAGGTTGTAGATGTATTTACTTCGAAATTTACCGTAGAAGATAGTAAATAACTTGCATGATTTAATCAAGTAGAAGTAACATCAATTTGTTGCAGTAGGGATTCCAGCTTAGGAATTTTCACACTTAACTCTAAAAACTGGCCGGTTTGAACCGGTAACCGATCAAACCAGCCGGTTAGCTAGCCCACCCAGTTTGACCCTTCATTTCGCCCAAAAAAGAGACAAACAGGTCATAACTGGCTAGTTTAGGACAGAATCGGCCAGTTTGTGGTCAAACCGACCGATTTCGTCCTAAACCGACCGGTTAGCTACCACGGTTGAGGAGGACCCACGCAGTGCTGTTTTTCCAAGTTTTTAGGGTGTTTTGGAGGGAAAGTAAGGGTTTTTTTCCTTCCAAAAGCACCCTCTCCAAGCCTTTAAAAGGCCCTTCTCCCGTGTTTGATGTTGATTTTTATATTGACATGGCATTAGCGGGGGATGAAGCAGATTTGGTGGCGCCATCAGAACCAGGTTCAGTGGTCGCATCAAGGAAACGCATACAACCAATGGAAGGCACTAGTCGTGCAGCTCGACCAACTCATGCTTCCATTAGGTCTACTTCTATTGCTATTGGTGGCATTGCTACTAAGGTTGCAGATGAGGTTGGGACATCCTCAGACTCTAATCCAGATGATGTCTATATAGCTCTTGTTGATGATGATGATCATGTGTCTAGTATGATGAATTTGATGATTGATCATGTGTAGACTCTAGAGTCTAGGGTCTAGACTTGTAGTAGGCCAATGGCCTCATAGCTTGTAGCATTGTTTTTGGACTTTATAAGCTATTTAGAGCCTCATTGCTTATGTATTTTGTCGATGATATGTATTGCACTCAGTGCCATGTTGATATATTCACCTTTACATGGTATATAAATGAGCAAACTTTGCATATTTTGTCTCTATTTGCTTGGAATCATGGTTTTAATTCTTAAAAATAGTTTTTTTAATTAAAAATTAATTATTTAATGTATTTTTTTTAAACCAGTTCGTTTAGACCTAACCAGTGCCGGTTCGACCGGTTCCGGTTCGAAACCCGGTTCATTAGGTGGACCGGTCTAGTCACCAGTTCCAGTTTTTAAAACATTGCTCTAAATCGACACAAGGCCTTTGTAGAAGTACCTGGCTGAGCTACAAAAATCAACCAAAGGTACCACAAAGACCATTAGAAAACAAAAAGGGGACAGCCCATCAAAACAGCTCCAAGATGAGTTGTTCATAAAATATACAATCCACCACTTCAAGGTGGAACAAATGAGCTTCAAGGTGGGTATTGTAGCCTTCAAAGGCTCCTCCAAGCACCAAATTTTTCAACATAGTTCACAAAAAAGCAATGAGATGTCCTTCAAAAAGGCAGGTCACCCCCAATATAATTCCAAGTCTACAAAGTCCTAAAATCATGATACAGTAAGGATTTTGTGATAAGGTAGTCCCTTTACAAATCAAATATATCAATTTGAACTTGAACACGGGTTGGCCCTGGGCTTGACAGGCATTTAAAGTAAGTTCAAATATGGTCAGCCCATATCAAAACTCCTTTTACAGGTGTTTATATATATATATATATATATATATATTTCTTCACACCCTCCTTGGACTATTAGTGCATTGGGCACTCCTTAACTTGCGCCTCCTTTTAAATTCAGCTGGAGCAGAAATATTTCTTATTTCAGGCATGCTGTACCAGTTTTGAAACCGCACTTCATATTTAACATTGGAACACATCAGCAGCTAAACAATCCTAACAGAAACTCTGGGCTTATATCACAGTGTTATTACTATTGGCAATGTCATTCACATTACCCCCTTTTTTCTTTTCTACCTACAACTGACTTGATCTGTAGAGAATGTCCCCTTCTTTGTTGACGTGCTCTGAGAGCAATTCTTGCCCTCCTTTTTCCCCACAAACTTACGTGGGTCTCTCTGAATTATGAAAAACTAGATTGTTCCTGATCAATATATTCCAAAAGGTAATCCCACAGGGTGCTGCAGATTTCTGCACTTAGACCATTTCAATTTCCCCAATTGTGCAGAATGTGCAGGGTTGTCACGGCATTCATGATCAATAATGTAAGATGCCACAACAGTCAGCTCAATTACACCATCCTAATCAATATCTGCTATTCCTGGAGTATAGAGGATATAGGAATTAATATTGACAAAATCTTCTGTGTACTCCATTTTGTCCTGGACAAAATGGGGGTAACAGTGTGTCTTGCCCATTTGTTTACAACTCAGACTCAGACGTGAGCTCAGAATGATCTGGACTGATCTGATTTCAATAACTTCGTTTTCTAAAAAAATACATAAAATGTTTAAATACTAATGAAAAAAAATATTTTAAAGATTTCAAACGATTAGAGACAATTGTTGGAAATCGAGAGGTATTTCAGCTTATCATTAGATTTTCATTTCATTAGTAATTGCCTGTGAATATTTTTGGCTTCTTATTAATTTTATTCTATTTCTTTAATCAAACAATTACCAAAATACAAACATGAAGATGATAGAAAAACATTGAACACAAGATATAGGCTCCAAGCCAGGGCAAAACCCCTCCAAGGGGAAAACCCCGAAATTCTTTTCTTATAGAAACAGATCAAATGAGAAATCCAAGACCCAAGAGCAAAACCATATCCCCCACAAACACTAGGTCTGCCTTCCATTCTGTCCACTAGCTATTCACAATTCTTATTACAGAACCACAGTCTCCTCTTTTCCAGAAATTCACATCATACTACAGAATAGCAGCTTCAGGAAGGTTCACATATCTTTCCTTGGAGATTTCACATCCTCTGACCTACAACTTCGCATATCTAATACAGATGGTGAACAAATATGAATACCCAAGGTGTGTCCGAAAGGTCGCATCCTTTGGGCAGGCCGACCTGGTCTTGGGGATAAATTTATTTCTTTTAATACAAATAAAATATTTTTTTCTTCTTTCTTTTAGGAAGTCCAAATGGGACTTTGACTCAACAAATTTTCTTTTGTCTTGACAAATCCTAGAAGCATGAAGAACATGCTTGACCTAGAAGGCAAAATCAACTTGAGCATGAAACCCCATGCTTGAAAAATAATGTTTTTCTTTCTTCTTTTTCTTTTTATATTAAATATACATCATGACATGAGTACAATAACAATTATGAGGACTGAAACTAGTTACATTTTCCAACAAAAATATGCAATGTCTCCTCATGCATATACCATGTAAAGGTAAATATATTAAAATGGCATTGAACGCAAGTCATCTCAGGAACAAAATTCATAATGAACGAGGCTCTAAATGGCGTCTAGACTCTAGAGTCTGAAAACATAGCATCTCCTTTTGCCTAGCCTTGTGTCTTTCAAATTTCACAAAGTGATTTTGCAATTCCAATTTTATCTGTCCAATCTCCTCTCAACCTATGAATCTTGTCGCCCCCACCCCCCAATGTATTTCTTGCAATATTTACAATAAATCTCCTCATCCACAAGATCAACATGGAATTTTCGCTCTTGGGACCATGGTAAAATTCCAATCTGCAAATTCAAATATGTAACATTGCAAAACTTATCATAAATCCATCATACTTCGAACTTCAAACTAGTAGAACGCTGGAAATACAAAACTTTAAAGATAGATTTTAGATTTGCAATTTAATGAGAAAATAGGGACAGATTAACCATTTAGCTGTTAACAATGAACATGCTTGTGACAGATCTCCAAATGCTCAATAAGAGAGGCATGAGGCAAAGAGGTGGGCGGGGAGGCGAGTGGGAGGGTGGAGGCGGGCAGGGTAGGTGGGAGAGGAATGGTCTCTTATATTTTTTTGTTAGGGTTTAGGAATTATGTTATTGCTTCTTTGTAAAAGAAAATTGAATTTCCATGCTAAGTCTGCCATGGCAAGGGCCATGACCTACTTGACCAAGTAGGTGCAAACTCGGTTGAGTAGGGTCAGTTTGGTATTGAGTGAACCCTCCTAATTGAGCACTTGGTCGAGTTAGTATGTTCGCTAGTCAGCTCGGCCGAGTTGATCGAACTTGAGTTGATTCGGATTGCTTTTTACACCAGAGATCTTGCCCAATGCCCCATGTTTGAGAATTTGGTTGAAGAATCATATCCACAAGTTGTCAATCTTGAGCTCTCAGACTATGAGTATATGTCCAGTGAAGTACAACATTATAGTGAAAGTCTACATTCCAATAAAGGGTTATTATACCTTTCTTTGGATTACCACCATCAGAGAACCAAACAGCCTCTCCTTTGTACTACTTACTTTTTTTATCTTTACAAATGATGATGACCATTCTAGGCATGTGGAGCCACTATTTGCTGAGCCTGGACCATGTGTGACTTTTTCTGTATAGATAATGACAAGGACCATTAAGTGTTGTGGACCATATGTCTCCTTGGGAGAATGGGAGGTTTGGTGTCAGAAGCCATGCTTCATCTTCTTACTAAATATTCTCCATAGAATAGATGATTTCCATCTATCCTTGGATTTTGGGTAGGTTTCCGTGCATGCTAACCAATCTATTTTCATGTAAATGTACACGTATGAAGCTATAATTGCAAATTGCAATGTATAAGGGGCAGATTCATAACAAAAGTTGTCAATTTCAGTATAATTATCTCTTTTTCTTGCCAATTTGTGTGTCTTAATCCCAATGCAAGGATTCTTCTTTAAACTTTTGAGGTAGAAGCATTTTGGACCCATAATAATAAGAGAAGGTTTCAAAATCCCCTGCTGCTCTTGACAAACATGATTGTTGCTAACATTGACGTTTCAATTGACAATTAAGGAAAAGCCCAAAGCCAAAATACCTGACCAGACAACGTGTTCTTGAGTTATTTGAATTTCACTTTAGATCCACAACATACTTCAGGGTTTAGGGAGGCTGCAGAAACTAGTTGCTTGAGAAAGTTGTGGGGGAAAGTAAATCTGCTAGCACTATACTTCAGTTTTGTGTACCAGGACAAATTCTTAATTCCATACAAATATTGAGATTTGTAATCATTTGAACTTGGACAAAATCTGAATTTACAAGCTTAATGGAAAAAAGTTATGAATATAAAAAAATGCAGATATGGAAAATTGATATTCTGGAAGACAGGTTTTAGGCATCCTTGATATATTTTGGCTGTGTTATTCTCATCATTTTTCAACTGAAGGTTGTCTTTCGAAAGTATAAACCCAAATGAAGATTAGTAGAAATTCAGAAAAAATTGCAATATAACCAGTTGTATGACATGAAACACTTGATTGGGATTTGCAAAGATGCAATGTAAATGTTTAGATAGTTTGATAAAGACAGAATTATAGGTTGGGAGTAGAAGGCTCACCAAAAATTCTATAACTGCCTCTACAGTGTCCTTGGAAAAGCACTTTTCAATCAATGAACGGCTGAACAGAACAAAAATCTGTGAGTTTCCAGCTATGATTTTGTCATCCATAACTTGCAAGAGACATTGCAGAAAAGAAATTTTGATGTGCCATTCTGCTTTTAACAGCATGTTTAGACTGTAAATTCTAGAAGACCCTAGTGTAGAGTTTTGATTTTGATGATTCCTTACTTATGCAGAATGCTTTTCTCCCCAGGATGGACTTGAATAGAAAATTCTTCAATTGTTGCTTTGACAACATCTTTATCTCCAGAATTCAAACTGGTTAAACGCTTCTCAAGTTCTGGCAATTTCTGGTAAAACGGGGAAAAAGACATTACATAAGAAACATGAAAATACCTTTTCCAAATGCACGTGATTTGCATTAATTTCTGACTAAAATAAGATTGAAGGCTCGGGACAAAATCACCCAAAGCAAAGCACACTTAAAGTACTCTTCGACTTTGATGGAAAACACAACTGTAATATTATGAAATTTAAAATTAATAATACGAAAGATTTAAATAAATAATTGAAGATATTAAATGTATCAGTCTTAAATGCTGCTGACAACACATCCACTGTCTAAAAACCTAAAATATCTTGATGATTTCTTAACAGTTCTTATTCTTCTGACTAAGTTTAATTAACACAGCACATTCAAGGTATACCTCAGATGGAACATAATGAGTGGCAAGACCAATTGCAATCATCTCTGCACCATCTAGACGTGCTCCTGTCAAGGCTAAATATTCCCCTGTATTTGTTTCAGTTCCGCCAGAGAAATAGTCAGATCACTCTGAGAGCAAAAGATGTACTGGGAAGATCATTCAACCCTCCATTTCTGTCAATTTCTATTCCAAATGAATATGCTTGAATAATGCCCCATCGACATCTGTGAAAATCTTGGTCCATGAAACTCCATATGACATTGTATTTTATTAAATTAATATTTAACACTTAGGTATATCTAGCCAGGATAATATGTCTCTACCAAGATTTCCTGGAAGACGTGAATGAATGTATGAAAAGCTGCAATCAGTGTGAAATCCAAAGCCAGCCTCGGGGGATGCAAACACCTATTGCACACATTCAAAACATATGAATATCAAAACCACATTATGTTGTTTGATGAATCAATAATAAATGTTTATTTACTTCATTTCTTCTCTCAAAGCAAATTTGTCCTGATTGAAAATATAATTCTGTTTTTTTTTTCCATTTCAATAGAATGGAACCTAGATCATGTTATAAAATTCAAATAATGTTGGCGAAAAAGAAAGTGCACCACCAATGAAAGAGAAAAAGCATTCAAATAACTTGCATCACTTTCCAAAAATGTTATATAAAGGAGAATACAAGCTAAGATGACCCTTCATCTCCCATAGTGACTCTTGACATTTCACTTTAATTAAAATGTAATCAAAAGTGACTTAATTCTAACTTGTGACATAGTAACTATGTACTAGCATTTACTTTAAACTAAAGCAGTTCGTACCACTACACACATTTTCATCCCCCATTGGGCCATTAATGGTCATACAAGAAATTACACCAAGATTATCTCTAAAATATACAAACTTGTCTCGCCTGAGAGGCTTGGTAAGCATGTCTGCATTTTTTTCTTGAGTTGCACAATATTGCAGCTCAATTTGCTTGTTCTCTGCAAACTATCGAATGAAGTGACAATACAATTCCACGTGCTTGGTGTGATCATGAAACATAGAGTTCTTTTCCAATTTAAGTACACCTTGATTGTCACCAAGAAGAGTTGTAGAATCAGCTTGTGTGATTGGCAAATTATATGTCCTTCTCCAAGGTGGTTACTCCATGCATGCCAAGTGTGTTAACTTTCAAACTATTCAGAATGTACTTACATGTTTGAGAGTGTTTCATGAGATTTGGAGTACATGGTGTATGTTTAGCACCTAGATGGTCCAAGATGGTTTGGCACATGGGAGATAGTTTGACTCGCTCAATGTTTGCTTGACCTCAGTTGGGTTCTTCCTTTGCATTATTCCCTAAGGTGTTGGAGGTCTCTTAATAGCTTGAGGGACGTCTATGGGGAATGCCCTACTTAGCAGGAGGAGTGTTGTGCACCTTGGAGGAGGGCATCAGGCTTTAGATGGCATGGGGTAGCTTGGATTCCTATATGGCAACTTGGAGTTGACACGGGGGTGCATGGGTTACGACATTGTTCATGCAAAGGGAGTGGACTAATGGAGTACATGGCTTAGGCGAAGCGATGGAAACTATGTGGGATTGTGAGGATGCAATGTGGACACACCTTGTGTAGCTATATCATTTTAGAGCCCTTCTTGTGTGACACAATGTTTTAAAACTTGGACTTGGACTTAGAATTGGTCGAGGGTCAACTAAAACCAATCTGTTTTTAATAACCCAATTTAACAAAACATACATAAAATATTTAATTTTGATGAAAAAAAATATATATTTTATAGATTCCAAACCTTGATTCCAAAAAATTATTTAAATTTTCGGAGAAATCATTATGAATAAATGAGCAAAAACTTTTAAATGACAAACAATATTCCATCGTAACTTGTATTGGGATCCTCGTCATTAGTATAACCCTTTGCCTTTTGTCTAGCCTTTGTCTCTAACTTGATCCTTTATGGACTGTTACCACTCAAACTAGCAGGGGACCTAAAGTGGATTCCTAAAGGATCAACTGTTAGGCCAAGGGAAACAAATGGAGACTTATCCCACTGTCACCTCAGGTAAGGCTCCCTACTCTTTATGGACTTTCACCGATGGGAAGAGACCTGGTATATGGAAAGTCACTTATGAAGGATAGATCAACAAATTAGTGTGAAGTGACCTTAATGATCCCTTTTCCAGAAGGAGGTTAGGAGTGGGGCTTGCTTGCTTTTCAAGAAAGGTATAATGTCTTCTAGTAGAAGGATGTGAGGATTTGAGGGTTAGGTTAAGGGAATGTGGCTTGTAAAGGAGTTCCCTAATCCCTAAAATCCTTATTGAACTTGGTTTCCCAAATGGTTCTTGAAGAATTGACTTTTCAAAGGTGCGGGACCACAAGGGACCAAGTGGACCTAGCCTAGGTTAGGAGGATAGAGTTTAGCAACCAATGATGAGCTTAACCCAGACAAGGAAGGGGAAAGGATCAAACAAGAGTTTACGCTTAATGGTGAGAAATTGATCCTATGAGGTACTAGCTTAGGGGATACCAGGGCAAAGTTTGATCTCAGAGCTAGGGCTTGGGATATCTCACAATCCCACTGTCGGAATTTCTTCAAATTTGGAGGAGGCCTTGAGAACACACTAACGCAGTAGAGGCTAGGAGATTGAACTTTTTTTATGCCTATTTCTTCGGGAAAATGATGCCCTACGTGACCCAACTTGGCTAGACCTAGAGGAGAAGGGGAAAGGTGAAGAAAAATTGTTCTTTGAGTGACCACCTCTTGGTAGATTAGTGCCTTAGCCCTTTGGGAGAATGGAGTCTAGGAGAATGATGAATAAGGACTTTGTTTCTTGGTCAAGGAGGCCTCAAGGACTACTTTGCTTAGCCTCTAGGGCAAGGGAAAGTAACCTTAAAGCTTTATACTTTGAAGTGCAAAAAGAGATGGCTTAACAAGATAAATTCAATGGTAGAATTATCCCTAGGAAATTTCATTCAACATACATGGCCCATACATTGAGAGATGTTATATAGAAACAAAATTCCAGAATTAAGTAAACTTCTCAAAGGTGGGAAACTTCTCCTATTTGCAAAACATGAGAAATCCATTTAGTGCAATAGGTATCAACTCCTCATATTCAACCTTGACTGCTATGGTAGTGAAATAATCTCGACTTTGTGATCTTATTCAAGCAACTAGCCAGGACATCTATGTCACTCATTTGGTGGAGAGCTTGTCTATTAGGTACACTTTACGAGAAATATTCATCTTTTGTAAAAAGTGATCAAGGCATCATACATCTCCTTAGTTATCAGTCCTTCACCGAATCAAGAATGTTTCACTTTGGCTTGGCCTCTTTGTAATCAACCAAGTAGGATCACTAGTAACATTAACCTTGTTCACAACAAGCATTCAAAGCTCAACCTCCTCCAACAACATCTCCAATCTATACTTCCAACATGTAAAGTTGGAAGCACCTTCTATCTTGTCACATTCCCCAAGATTGGGAGTAGTAATCTCTACAAATCTTAACACATACCTTGTCTTCAATCAACAAATACAGTGGATCAATCATCTATCCTAGGAGAAAATCACAATTCCAATCCCAAAAGAAACTAGGGAATCACACCCAACAATTCCCCACTAAAATATACAACACCCTCTTTAAGAAGAAAAAAATTTCAACATAACAAGTTTTAATACCATGTAGATATTTCAAAAATATGCCCAATTTAAATTTCCACCTCACTTCTATGAGACCATGAATCTACTTCAAAGTTTTTGTCCTTATTGTTGAAACCAAGTTTTTCCATAGCCTTGCAAGGAACTTCAAATTTTCTAAACACTACTAGGAAAACTCAAGAATGTCAACATTGAAAAGACTTCAAGCATAGATTATTTCAATATCCCTTAGGCCAAGATCTATCTCAATATATAAATATGAAATTAATATCAATTACAATGGAAATATAACAAGAAAAAATCATGTTTGAATGTTTCATTAAGCATGCTAGAACAATATCACATTCAACCTTGCCATCCCAATAAATCAACATACTAAAATAGCCATGAAACTTGCTAGAGAAAAATCAAATCTATAGTTGCAAATTTAAGATAGCAATGGCACACTTCATATTATCATACAAATGAAGATAAAATGCAATACCTCAAATTATCCCACATTGGTACAACAAGTTCTTTTCACTCATCCAACGCAACAACACTCCAATGCATCCCAAATCCTACCTAAAGCCTCTACAACATTGCAAATCCTAACCAGCAATACAAAGGCCAAGAAGGCATCCCACCAAGCTCTACAAGTTGATCTTTGGAGATTCCAAACAAGCCAATATCACACCAATTATCAAATTGCAAGATCTCCCACTTGCATTAGACAAGCTATTAAAAAGATTTCACATTTGCATCTCACAAGACACAATGCCCAGCTTGCATCTCACAAGCGAAGGAACCTTAGCACTAGTATCACAAAAAGACTAATCCTTGTTACAAGAGTAATACATGATCTTCCAAGATTCTCCAAATAATTAGACATAATGCCAACTATCAATCTCCAAGACACAAAGTAGTTGTTAATAACAAACACATTCCATTTATATAAATAAAACATGGGAAAATTCCACAAGCAACCCTAGGCTAAGTCAACAAACAAGGCCCCAAATGAGTGCTCCTCAAACAAGGTGTCCACATGTCATTTTTAGGGTTTTTCCAACCTCAAGGTGTTGCACCCTCCATGCTAGGAGTCCACATGTCAAACACTCCTCCAATATGGTGCACCCTCCCATGAATTGCTCCTCGATTCAGGCATTCCTCCTTAAACTATGTAAGGTGGTTACATGGTCCTTGTAAACCACCGACAAGTGGGTAACCCCATAGGAGAAACTTTTTCTCCTAATTTGGATAGCCAACGGCCCTACATTGCTTAGAAAATGATGGGATGCCATATTCCTCCACCATTTGCACTGGTCAAACATGTTATTTTTTGTAGCATCAGACATGTGTTCTAGTCTCAATTTGTGTCTAAGAGACTAAGGAACATGAGATCTTCAAAACCCAAAAAAGGTTTCGTGATATAAGCTTGTGAAACGCCTTACTTAAATTAATTAACCATAAATCAAATTTTTCCTAAGTCTAACTTAGGAAAACTGGTTAATTAATAGTAATTAATTAAGGAAAGGTGAGAAAGCTCTAGAAACTCACACGGATTGAGTTTGAGATGATCTTAGTCATTGACGAGCATCTAATCATGGTCGTTGGTGAGCCAATGAGAGAACATAAGAGCAGGATGATGGGGATGGAAATAAACACACTTGAGCACAAGAGGAAGATGCAGAATCTCCAAAGAGAATTTGATTTGTAGGAGGAGCAATGGTTCAGCTCAGCAGCAAAGCTCAGGAGGCAGAGTCAGCTTGAGGGTCAGCAGAAGGATCATGGGAGAGAATTTCCAGAGGAAATTCTCCACAGTTTGCTAGTTATTCTAGCAATTGCATTGACGCTAGAGAATCTTGTGCAGGGGGGCAAGGAAAGTAGTTCGAATTGGTTGTTTCAGAGGGAGATTGGGCTCCATATTTCCCAAAAAAATTTCCAAAGGTGGCCAGAGTGATTTTCCAGGAGGCAGTATCTCAATTCTTCAGCAGTCATTTATCCCAAAGTGTCTTCTACGCAATGCTTGCATAGGGCTAGGAGGAGGAGCTTCAATGGGTGGCTAAGGAAGCCAATTTTGGCGTGGATCTTTCCAGGGAGGTAGTAGCTATATTATAGACGGAGGATTGCCAGTATTTCGCCATCCAGATATTGTATTGTCATTCCTTGTTGAAGACATAAAATAAACCCTCATCTGTTGCATCGGTTTTCCCAATTGGGTTTTTCCGAGGATTTTTGTCCAAATTATTGGTGACATTTTTATTGTGTGTGCATATCTATTTCTCAGTTTCCAATTTATTTTCCACATCGTAATTTTATTGTGAAGAATTGCAGTGTGATTTATTCATTATTTTGTCGTAACAAATAAACTACATAATTAATTAGTTAGAAGAATAAATTTCCAGTTGTTGCAATTTCAAGGAATTTTCACATGGTATCAAAGCATTGAAGGTTAGATTGGAGGCTCACTAGTGAGAGGGAGACATTTTGCATTTTCATAGGGAGTTATGAGCAGACTTTCTCAGATCTGCGCAAACCACCCAAAAGTGTGAATTGCAGAGGCAAAGAGTTTGATTTTAGTTGTAGCCAGCAGAAAAATTCGATCACCCTTAGTTGCAAAATTTTGCTGGTGTGGATTTGTCAGATAGAGGGTTTCAATGAGAAAATCAATCAGTTCGATTTTGGCACAATTGGTTTGCAACTAGTCTAGCAGTAGCAAATCAACGTTGGGTGGAATAAAAAGCACAGAGAAATTTCAGAAGTTCTCAGAGGGTTTCCAAATCTAGTTTTCAGGAGGGAATCCGTGATTTCCAGTTGTAGTAGGTTGTAATAGTCTTGCCAGCCAACTAGTGCGAGTTTCAAGAGTAGCAGATCATGTGTCGAATTTCGGAGAAGGACTTCCAGAAGGTTGAGCGAGTTGCCCAGTTGAGGTAGCAGGCAGTGTGAGTATTGGAGGACTTCCAAAGGAAGACAGTAGTAGATCTGTGCATTCCATAAGGGAGTACGATTAACAGAGAGAGGAAGAGTAGGAAAGGGAGGAGATTCCTATTTATTTCCTAGTTTTTGAGATTCGCAAGGATGACCGCAATAGGTCTTAGAGATTAGGATAGACTTGATTGAGCCTCAAACTTTGGTATCTGGAAGGCTAGGATGTTATTATTGTTGGATGAGCATGGCCTGAAAGAGTTTGTGACAGCAGTCATCGTTGTACCAACAAATTTGATCCAGTTCCACGAGTATAGGAAGGATCAGGCCAAAACCAAGAGGATAGTCTTGGATGGAGTCCGAGATCATATCGTTCCACACATTGCAGAGAAGAATATGACAAAGGAAATGTGGGATGTCGTCGTGAAGTTATACTAGCATCCGTCAAAGAATAGGAAAATGGTTTTCAAGGGGAAGTTGAGGACCACAAAGATGATGAAGGGTGACGACATAACTCCATATCTCACCAGAATTCGAGATGTCCAAGATGAACTTGCAGTTGTAGGGGAGAAACCTGAGGAAAGCAAGCTTGTGCGAATAGCACTAAATGGGTTTACCCCAGAGTGGGCCACGTTCGTTCACGGAATCACTAGACGAGACAGAATGCCTGATTGGGAACACCTATGGAGTAACTTCACACAAGAGAATCTAAGGCTTAGTCTTGTCAAGGTTACTACCAGCAACAGGAGCAAAGGGTCGAAGGTTGAGAAGGACGAGGAGAATGTAGCCCTTGCTAGCAAAGGAAAAACGACGAAAGGTCCTAGTCAAGGACAAGGCTCAAAGGGAGGAGAGAAGAAGAAGAAATATTTGTCGAAGATCAAATGCTTCAGGTGTGGTGACTTTGGTCACTACAACACTCAGTGTCCCAAGTAAAAGAAGGACAAGAAAGGGGAGCAGCAGCCCACAGCTTCAGCAGATATAGATTAGTTAATCTCCAGGATGGACGAATTTGCATTCATAGAAGCTACACCTCCAGATGGACGGGTGTTCTAGTCCCGATTTGTGTTTAAGAGACTAAGGAACATGAGATCTTCAAAACTCAAAAAAGGTTTCACGAGATAAGCTTGCAAGATGCCTTAATTAAATTAATTAACCATAATTTAAATTTTTCCTAAGTCTAACTTAGGAAAATTGGTTAATTAATAGTAACTAATTAGGGAAAGGTGAGAAATCTCTCGAAACTCACACAGATTGAGTTTGAGATGATCTTAGTCGTTGATGAGGATCTAATCATGGTCGTTGGTGAGCCAAGGAGAGATTATAAGAGTAAGACGATGGGGATGGACATAAACACACTTGAGCACAAGAGGAAGACGTAGAATCTCCAAAGAGAGTTTGATTTGCAGGAGAAGCAGTGATTCAGCTTAGTAGCAGAGCTCAGGAGGCAGAGTCAGTTTAAGGGTCAACAAAAGGATCATGGGAGAGAATTTTCGGTGAAAATTGTCTACAGTTTGTCGGCTATTCCATTAGTTGCGCAGAGGCTAGAGAAGCCTACGCAAGGGGGCAAGGAGAGAAGTTTGATTTGGCTGTTTTAGAGGGAGATTGGGCTCTAGATTTTCGAGAAGAATTTCCAGATGTGGCCAGAGTGATTTTCCAGGAGGCAGTAGCTCAATTCTTCAGCAGTTACTTATCCCGAGGTGTCTTATGCGCAGAGCTACGCAATGCTTGCGCAGGGCTAGTAGGAGGAGCTTCAATGGGTGGCTAAGGAAGCCAATTTTGGCATGGCTCTTTCCAGGGAGGCAGTAGAGATATTATAGCTAGAGGATTGCCAATATTTCGGCATCCAAATATTGTACTCTCATTCCTTGCTAAAGAAATAATAAAATAAACCCTCATCTGCTGCACCGGTATTCCCAATTGGGTGTTTCTGGGGACTTTTGTCCAAAAATATTGGTGTCATTTTTATTGTGTGTGTGTGCATCTATTTCTTAGTTTCCAGCTTATTTTCTGTAGCGTATTTTTATTGTGAAGAATTGTAGTGTGATTTATTTGTTATTTTGTTGTAACAAATAAACTGCATAATTAAACAGTTAGAAGAAAAAATTTCCAGTTTTTGCAGTTTCAAGGAATTTTCACAAAACACCTCTCACCATCCAACATTGCTCTTAAAGGAAGGTGGATCACCATTTTGCAAATGCATTGTTGCCCCTCCAGAGCAGAGCATTGGGCACTTTGGTGACTCCAACAAATGATTGACACCTCAAAGCACCCCCAAATGCTGAAACATTGAGCTCCTCTTGCTTGGTGTTGGAGATTCTTGATTATGTACCTAGCGAACCCAACACGCCCCCAGGTTGGCCTTGACATTGTTTATGGGATGGCTTGATCTAGAGTACAAGCGATGAGGGTCATCCTTAAGCTGACAAGGTAGGGCTTGTACAAGCACTTGGAGCACAAACATTGGAGACAAATGATGCCACAACATTTTTCTAGCCCTTGGGTGTTTTAGGAAGTGTAACTAGGTTCGGTCTTCATAATGACATGATCTTGGTAAATGATGAAATAAAAGAAATAAAATTATTTTTGTATGCCTCGCTGCATGGGTTTCATGAGCAAGAGGTTTATTTTATTAGTGGCTCCCATTAAGAGCCTTAGGATTTATTAATAAGTCAAAGAGTCAATGTCATGTATGAAGATGCTCTTCTTGAGCCTATGTTTAAATGTATACAAGTCTATAAAAATGTCAAGAAGCCCTCCAAAGACAAGCACAATCCCTCTGGAAGAAGTCGGCCTCCAAAAATAGCTAAAGAAGTCATGTTGGCTCACCTATAGAGACACACCTGTTCAGCATGTCATGTCAGCTCAAATGTAGAGGCAGACCACTATATATATGCGGCTAGGGTCACCACAGAAAGGACAGGAACTCGGATGCCTCTTAAATCTCGTGGATAATTACAGTGAGTACAGTCTAGAGACGTTGCAATATCAGTGATCTCTGTTCTTAGGATGGGTACTAAAAGATGAAGTTTTCGGCCTCCACACTATCTTAATAATTATAGTCTCAACCTCTTCGATGCAAGAAAAGAACACAGTCACTGTCTTGGTATAGATCTCAGTGCTGATCACTGTCTCAGCATATTTGTGTTGAAGAAGATTAAGGTGATACACTATCGGCATACTCTCTAAGACATTGATCACTATCTCAGCATACTCTCTAAGACACTGATCAATGTCTCAGCATAATTGATGATCCCACAGCAATGCACTCTCGACATAATGGCAACCATGGTCTCGGTCATAATCTTAACGAAGACAAGGTCATAATGGAGATCTCGGTGCATCGATGAAGACATGGAATCAAGGTCATGATGAAGATCTCGATGAATACAAGGTTAGTATAGAGACCTCGTTGACATGGTGATGATCTCAGTGAGAGTGTGGCAATGATCTAGGTGAAGGTAAAGCAATGGTGCAACTGTAATGACCACTGTGGTGCAATAATGATGACCTCAATGAAGCAGCAGTGATGATGATGAACTTAGCAGTGACAAAGAAGAGGATTGGTGTCTTGGTCTTAGAGTGGCTATTAGGTCAAGGGTCATGGTCTTGGTATTGGCCAATTGGAATCTCTATAAGAAAAATTTTGTGCGGGTTTTCCTCTCAAAGAGTGGGAGGATTTGGCCCTAGCAAAAAGCCAACATCTTGTGTTCTTGTCTCTTTTGTTTTGGTAGTTATTTGATGAACTAAGAAGACACACTCTAATAATAACAAGTGAAGATTGTGCTAAGAAGAAAAAGTTAAAATACCTCACAAATAGTTATCATGGCAAGAAGAATCCTATTAAACTTAATTTGCCCTAGATTCTTCAACATGGTATCAGAGCTAAGGTGTTGAAGTCAAAGGAAGGGCAGAAAAGGGACATTCAAGGATTAAGTTTCGAGAAGGGCATCAAAGCAAGTTGAAGGATGTCAAAAGGATCAAGATCTACATTGAAGGATCAAACACTAGATCAAAGAAACAGTCTACAACAGCAAGAACTTTTGTCTCTGTAGTCATCATCAAAAGACCACCAAGACCCTCATCAAGTTGAAACCCTAGAAGCAGTCCTGATCTACACCACAAGAAAAAGGCAGTGCCATCTTCACAAGCAAGGATCATCTCCTTACCCTAGAAGAAGATCATCCGAAGAAGCAACAAATCATCCTCATCAAAAGGAGCAACCTTTTCTATTGAAGAAAGGCTTTTTCATCTAAAAGAAGATCATCCAAGAGGAATCTCTAATACATCTTCTTCAACAATCATCAAAGTGATCAAGTGGAAGAGTTCATCTTCACTTGTCAAGTAAGTATCTTTCATTTTATAATCAATTTTGGTTAAATGACTTCGTGTGTGCAAGGAGATCTATAAATTGGTTGGGTCATCGAAATTCCTTGCATAAGAAAGGAGGATAGATATAGTCCCCAAAAGAGAAGTCATTGATGTCTATGGAAAAGTCTCTGAAGGTCAAGCATTGTTTGAATGCATGTAAAAGGATCAAGGGACTCATAGGATTCTTATGAAATCAATCAAAGGTCCTCTCATCCATATGTAGCGGGAGAGGAGACATAAAAGAGATATATGAAATGCTAGAAGATATAATCTTTGAAATGCAATAAAGAAGGTCATGTCACTTAGACCTGATTGTGTTGAAGGAAATGTAACTAGGTTCGGTCTTCATAAATGTACTTTTGATATTTGTATTTATTCAAGAAAAGAAATATTATTTTTATAATATATGTCAATGAGTTTCTTGCTCATTGAAGTAGGTCTAGCACATGTCAAAGTGCTATAGGAAAGTCAAAGAGTCAAAAGAATTATGTTGAAGACCTTAAGGGCATGTTACATTATGTATATTTATGTATAAGAGTCAAAGAAGACACCTCCAAGCAAAGTCAAGTCTCCTCCTAGCAAAGACACCATCAAAAGAAGCAATGGCACCATTAAAAGCACCTATTGCAGCAATGAAAGTCAAGTCAGCCTCAATGCAGCAAGTCGACCTACAAGTCAACCTAAAGGAGGGACAGTCCTCTATATATAGAGGTTGTCCACTCCTCCAAAGATAGCGAAAATCATCTCTGAAATTAGCGAACGAAGAAGCCGAGATAAAGTGAAGAAAATAAGTCTAAAAGGGTCTCCAAAGTGTAGCGAAGAAAGGAGAAAGAAAAGTGAAGGTAGAGGATTGTTTCTATGGCTAGAAACAGTCACACGTGCAAAGAAACAAAGGTCAAATCTGCAGGTATGACAGCATGGACAAATAGTCCATGAACTAGTGTTGTTTGGGTTTGAAACTAGGCTTACAAGGCCTCCCAAGAGAAGCGAAGAAGCCTATCTCTCTAGCAAAGGAAAAGGACCCTAATTCTCTAGGGTACCTCTCACACGTGCGAGAATTAGGGTTGTAGTGTTGTCACACTAAGCTTTCCACCATACACCAAGAAGGAACTCGGATGATCAAGAGAAGGAATGAGTATCCTTAGGTGAAGGATATCACTAAGGAAAAGTATCTCTTCTAGAAGATCTACTTACAGTGGAAGGAAGAACAAAGTGCCGGAAGAAGGACAAAGTGCTGGGGAATGAAGTGCCGGAAGGAGGTAGACAAAGTGTCGGGGAAACATAGTGCAAAGAAAAGGAAGGACTTGACTTGTGCTTGGAGGTTCTTCTAGTCAAGGGTCTAGGGTTTGGCATTGATCAAGAAAGAAGCTTCAATAAGAGAAAAATTACCGAAGGGTTTTCCTCTCAAGAGAAGAGAGATTATGGCCCTGGCAGAGAGCCAACATCTTGTGTTCTTGTTCTTATGTTTTGGTAACAGTTTGATGAAGCACACACACATGCATTAATAATAATAAGAAGAAGATTAAGCTAACAAGAAAAAGTAAAAAGACTCCACAAATTGTTATCAAGTAATGAAGAATCACACTACACATAATTTCCCTAGATTCTTCAACAGATTGAAGGTATCAAAGAATGAAGGAATATCTTCATGAGATCTCAATTGGAAGACTTGGGAGAAATGATAAGAAAATGATCATCATTGTTCTTAAATACACTAACTGATAAGCAAGGTAACAAATGTCCATAGACAAGGAAGTTACCTCATTCAACAACTTGTGGTCTCTATGCGAGAGAGAAAAAGACAAGTTGAAGGCAAAAGTGTTGAAGGTTAAAGGACTCAAACATTTGCAAAAACGAAAGGGAAGTTTGGTCCTCAAACAAGACAAAACAGTGCTATGGAAAGATTATGAAAAGAAAGCTCATATGCCAAAAAGATGGAGGAAGCTGAAGAAAAGGGCCAAGGAAAGAGGGAGTAACAGACCTCTACTATGATTGAGATCGTATCCCTCACAAAAGGGTCCTATCATAAGCTGCTAAATCTTTTGTTATTAATATGACCATGATAATAAGATTGTTAAAATTGGCAACTAGTGCCAAACTCCATGTGGGTCATCTTATTTATGGCAGATGATATTTTTCTTGGATTCCTCTCATCGAGAGGTGTAGGATTGATCTAAAGATCATCTGATTCCAACAAGTATTCATGGAGATATGAATTTATTTGTGTTATGTGACACTTCGTCATGGTCGACCAGCAACCAATTTGCCCCCACTTGTGCTCAACGTTTTAGTATAAAAAGAGGTGGCTTGCTAGTCATTTGGACACACACTCTTCTTGTGATCTCTTCCTCTCCACTTGTCTTTGGGTTTTGGTGGGAGGAGAGATCCTAAGGATATACGCTGCCCTAAGAGGAGTTGCCCTAGATGCTGCCATGGGAAAGAAGGATCTATGCTGCCCTAAAGAAGATGCCCTAGCCCCTAACGCTGGCATGGAGATAAAGGCTTAACGCAGTCAGGAAGATGGGCTTCTAATTGTTCTAACGCTGCCCTAATGAAGCCCTAGCGTTGCCCTAATAAAGAAGCCTTAACGCTGCCCTAACAGAAAGACCTAGCCGCAGTCAAGTAGAAGGTTTCTATACCCAGCAAGCTGCAGTCCTAATGGGAGGACTACAGTCTTACCCTAGCTACAGTAAATGACAAGATTTGGCCGCAGTCCTAGGGGATCTCTAGAGCTACAATACGCTGCCTGAATGGTTCCTAATCTGCAGTCTCAAGTCTACCCTAGCCGCAGTAAAAAGAGAAGGTTACAGTCACCAAAATAGAGGACTATAGCAGTTGTCCATTTGTGCTTCTAACCGCAGTCAAAGGAGGGCTAGTCTCAGCCCTCAAGGAGGTCATCATGGCTGCAGTTGGAGAGGACCCTATCAGCCAAATGATGAAGGAGACGCTGTAAGGAAAGTCAGCTATCATTCTAGAGGATATGTCCTTATGCCACTTTGTTGTAGGTGACAACGTGGCTCATTTAGGAGTGCTGAAGAAGGGTGACCATAGCCTTGGGAGGGATGTTGCAGCTGATGTGAGAAGGCTGGTAGGACTTCATTGATGCCCTAACCAATCCATTGTGAAGGTTGTCTGAATTGTTGTTTGAGTCTAGCGATGCAGCTAATAGCAACATGTAAATGTGCACTAGGACGCAGTGATTAGAGGCCTTAATCTGCAATTAAGGAGGACTGTTAGAAGACTGTTAGATGTAGTTAAGAAGGACTGTTAGAGGACTGTCATAAGCAATTGTTGGTCGCTGTACTAGAGAAGCTCTCCGCTGCCTGAATATGAAAGAAGCCTAAACAACCATAGCCTAGATGCTCTACTAGGCTACAAGCCATAGCAAGCAGCTAAGACTGATAAGTGTAAATGGTTGCAGCATATTGGATGTTGTATGAGCAACATAATATATTGCAGCAGCATGAAGGATGCAGCATATAGGTGACAGTAAGGATGGGTGCAGCATGGTGCAGTATGGTGCAGCACAATGGTACAGCATGGTATTGCAGCAGCTTGTTGATGATGGGTACAACATGATGATGAGGCACTGCTTTGTGATGGGAGCAGCACAGTGATGAGAGCAGCGCAGTGATCGGGTGCAGCGTGGTGATGGAGTCACCTTGCAGGATCAGTTGAAGCAGTATGTCTTCACCAAAGTTTAGATCAACTACCTCATCTGTTATCTTCATAAATATCTCTGCTCTTATTTTGAAAAGTCAAAATGTTGACTTCTGATGTATATATACTATCTCTCTCTCTGCTGAACTATTGAAGAACATAAGAAGAATTGATCAAGGGTTTCCCCACATTGGGGTTTGTCCCTCGCTGGCGCCACATCTTGTGTCCTCTTGTCTTGACTTGTTTTCTGCGATTTATGTTTATGTTCTATCTGCATTTTACTATCATGCAAAATGTGATTGTTAATCTGGAATTGATATTGAGCTAATATGAAAATTGAAGTAAATTTGCTCTCAGCATAGAACATACCTAAAATTAACGGTATCAAAGTTGAGGTGAAGACAAAGCCCAAGCAAGAGTGAAAGAGCAATCACCGAAGACAGTTGGAAAGGACAAAAAAAAAGGCTCAATGGGTTCCTCATCCCTCTTCAAATTCACCAAGGGTGAAGTTGAAGCAGAGTATTATCCGAGTGGCGCAACGGAAGCATCTGATGGCCTACCTAAAGATCACTCCAATGGGAAGTCTGGATCTAAGGGTGGAAGGAAAGGCAGATGCCTTGCTTGCAATAAATTTGGCCATTATGCGAAGGAGTGTCTGAATGGTAGGGACACATCACTTGAGGATGATAATAATCATTCTAGGGACATCATCAATGATCGGAGGAATGAAAGGGAATGCAAGTCATCAAGGAAATGGCCGACTCTTCAAGAAAGAAAGGAACTCCAGGTATGAAGAATCAAATGATGTTTCTGATAAGCTAAAGGAGTATTATCTTATATTGGCCCTCTCCACTACTTCTCCTCCAGACTCTTTCGGAATCCGGCTTATTCATTGTAGTGCTTCAAGGCACTTCATCGGATAGAAGGAAGCTCTCTCTAATTTGGCAGAGATGGAAACAATCATGGGGATCATACTTGGAGCCAATGCCACCTATCCCGGAAAAGGTGAAGGGGATGTTACCCTTCAATTGAATGAGGGTAACATGATTCATTTGCAAGAAGTTCTTTATGTACCGATCTCAAGAGGAACCTGTTGTCCATTTCGGAAATGGAAGTCAAAAGGTTTCAAGGTGGCATTCATCGATCGAAAGGGATCCCTGAATTCAAGAAGAGCATGAAGGTACATGTCCGAGATGTACCAAAGGAAAACTTACAAGGGGACCATTCCCCTCATGTAGCAAGACCTCAGATGTGGAACAACCTGAGGGGTTTGAGATTCATGATTGGGAATCTCAAGTATGCAAGTGGAAGAAATCTCTCTATGTTTTAGAGCAAACACCCCGAACTTGATATGAAAGGATTGATAGCTATCTGATGAAGCTGAGATTCACTAGGAGTGAAGCCGATCCAAACCATTGCTTGAAGGTTGTGGATGATAGACCTCTCACACTGGCACCTTATAAGGACGATCTCTTTCTAAAAGGTGCAAACCCTCTCATTTGCAAAAGTAAGAGGGAGTTGGATTCCGGATTTGGAATATGAACTGCAAGCCTGTGACTACCTCGATGAAGCCTAACTTTAAGAAGTTATGCCGTAGTGATGTCGGACCTGATTTGGGAAATGCCTCTGAGTTTCGTCAACTCATAATAACATTGATGTTCTTGGTGAACTCCCATCCCGATATATGTTTTGCAGTTAGCATGTTGAGCTCATATATGGTTGAACCTCACTAGATTGGTGCCAAGAATCTCTTGAGATATCTTCAAGGCACAATCTCTCATGGATTGAGATACACTACTGGAAATGTGAAACTCCATTATTATTCTGATGTTGATTAGGCAGGCAGTGTGGAGGATCACAAGGGCACTTATGGGTGTTGCTTCTCTTTGGGTTCTGCTTTGATATCCTGGATGAGCAGGAAGCAGAAGTCAGTTGCTTTGAGCACCACTGAGACCGAATACATAGCTACGAGTATGACCTCGTGTGAAGTTGCCTGGTTGAGGAAGCTCTTCAGTGAGTTGTTTGGACACATGTTGGATACCACCGTGATCTTCTGTGACAACCAAGGGGGATTCGATTGTTGAGGAATCTCGTGTTCTATGATCGCTCCAAGCATATAGACATCAGGTACCACTTTATCTGGGATATGGTACATCAAGGAGCAAGGAGGCTCCTTCGTATTGAGACTGATGTGTAGGTCGTCGATATTCAGATGAAGCCCTTGGGAAAGGTCAAATTCTTGACCTTCCGAGAATGACTAGGAGTCGTGGAAGGTCCTGTATAACATGGACATTGAGATCTGGGAGCTTTGGGGGGCTTGGGGGTACATCATGGAGCGACGAGCAACCATAGGGTGAGTAGTTCATCCTTCCCCTAGTGGTCTGCTATGTAGGCAAGATGAGTGGTTCATCCTTCTCTTACTGAGACATAGTCATAGGGTGAGTGGTTCAGCCTTCCACTACTAATTTATTGTGTACAGGGTGAGTGGTTCAGCCTTCCCCTGGGATACCCCTGGTGACATGTAGGCAGGATGAGTGGTTCATCCTTCTCCTGCTGAGACAACCTACCCATGCAGTCTGGGACTCATGGAAAGTACCTCTCATCTGGCCAATGAGTAGGGAAATGAGGATAGGGACCATAGTAGTACCAATGGACGCATCGTGTTACTACCGTACTCCCTATGCTAGGATGATATTGATCTGGGATCAATTGGAACTGACTTCGGGTCAGTAAGATTGATATAACTCACTCTCTTTTTGGAACTGATTTCGGATCAGTTAAAGTGATATAACTCACTCTCTTTTTGGAACTGATTTCAGAATAGTAAGAGTGGTATGAGACACTCTCTTTTATATGGGGCTGACTTTGGGTCAGTAGAGAATGGTATGACACATTCTCGATCACTTCTTCTTCTTCGTAGTTCAGCAGAGTAGAACAGTGCAGGGCACTGATGGCAGAGATGGTATAGTCTGGCAGATGGATTAGCAGATGGAGTTCTCCCTAGTTGAGAGGGAGTGTTAAAATTGGAAACTAGGGCCAAATTCCATGTGGGTCATCTTATTTATGGCAGCCGATATTTTTCTTGGAGTCCTCTCATCGAGAGGTGTAGGATTGATCTAAAGATCATCCGATTCCGACAAGTATTCATGGAGATATGAATTTATTTGTGTTATGTGACAATTCATCAAGGTCGGCCAACGACCATTTGCCCCCACTTGTGCTCAACGTTTTAGTATAAAAAGAGGTGGCTTGCTAGTCATTTCGACACACACTCTTCTTGTGATCTCTTCCTCTCCACTTGTCTTTGGGTTTTGGTGGGAGGAGAGATTCTAAGGATATACGCTACCCTAAGAGGAGCTACCCTAGATGTTGCCATGGGAAAGAAGGTTCTATGATGCCCTAAAGAAGATGCCCTAGCCCCTAACGTTAGCATGGATATAAAGGCTTAACGCAGTCAGGAAGATGGGCTTCTAATGTTGTTCTAACGCTGCCCTAACAGAAAGACCTAGCCACAGTCAAGTAGAAGGTCTCTATAACCAGCAGCCGCAGTCCTAATGGGAGGACTACAGTCTTACCCTAGCCACAATAAATGACAAGATTTGGCCGCAGTCCTAGGGGATCTCTAGAGCTACAATACGTTGCCTAAATGGTTCCTAATCTGCAATCTCAAGTCTGCCCTAGCTGCAGTAAAAAGAGAAGGTTACAGTCACCAAAATAGAGGACTATAGCAGCTGTCCATTTGTGCTTCTAACCATAGTCAAAGGAGGGCTAGTCTCAGCCCTCAAGGAGGTCATCATGGCTGCAGTTGGAGGGGACCCTATCAGCCAAATGATGAAGGAGACACTATAAGAAAACTCAGCTATCATTCTGGAGGATATGTCCTTATGCCACTTTGTTGTAGGTGATAGTGTGGCTCATTTAGGAGTGCTGAAGAAGGGTGATCGTAGCCTTGGGAGGGATGTTGCAGTTGATGTGAGAAGTCTGGTAGGACTTCATTGATGCCCTAACCAGTCCATTGTGAAGGTTGTCTGAATCGTTGTTTGAGTCCAACGATGCAACGAACAGCAGCATGTAAATGTGCACTAAGACGCAGTCATTAGAGGCCTTAATCTGCAACTGAGGACTGTTAGAAGACTGTTAGATGCAGTTAAGGAGGACTGTTAGAGGACTGTCATAAGCAATTGTTGGATGTTGTCTTAGAGAATCTCTCCACTGCCTGAATATGAAAGAAGCCTAAACAACCATAGCCTAGCTGCTCTACTAGGCTGCAAGCCATAGCAAGCAGCTAAGGCTGATAAGTGTAAATGGTTGCAGCATATTGGATGCTGTATGAGCAGCATAATATATTGCAGCAACATGAAGGATGCGGCATATAGGTGACAATAAGGATGGGTGCAGCATGGTGCAGTATGGTGCAGCACAATGGTACAACATGGTATTGCAACAGCTTGTTGATGATGGGTACAACATGATGATGAGGCACTGCTCTGTGATGGGAGTAGCACAGTGATGAGAGTAGCTCAGTGATTGGGTGCAGCACAGTGACGGGTGCAGCATGATGACGAGGTGCAGCATAGTAATTGGTGCAGCAAGGTGATGGAGTCACCTTGCAGGATCAGTTGAAGTAGTATGTCTTCATCGGAGTTTAGATCAGCGACCTCATGTGTTATCTTCATAAAGAAGATTTCTGCTCTTATTTTGATAAGTCAAAATGTTGACTTCTGATGTATATATAATATCTCTCTCTCTGCTGAACTATTGAAGAACATAAGAAGAATTGATCAAGGGTTTCCCCACATTGGGGTTTGTCCTTGGCTGGTGCCACATCTTGTGTCCTCTTGTCTTGGCTTGTTTTCTGCGATTTATGTTTATGTTCTATTTGCATTTTACTATCATGGTAAATGTGATTGCTAATCTAGAATTGATATTGAGCTAATATGAAAATTGAAGTAAATTTGCTCTCAGCATAGAACATGCCTAAAATTAACAAATACGCATAATGGCATCATGAAAGCATTAGAAACAAGAGCTCGTGACATCACCATGGGAATCATGAAGGACAAAATCCATGGCAGTCAAACATGAAGGATATAGCTCTTGGGAACCTCATTGGACATTGCAGGAAAGGAAGAAGTCATCTAGGACAAGGCTCATCATACATCAAGTCAAAAAGGAAACATTTGCCAGATGGGGATATGCAAGATCCTCAAGATTCTCTAAAGGAATCCTCATCGGAGGGTTCACTAATCTAGAGAGGAAGCAAGTGTTTCATTAGGAAATCCAACTTATGGAATTCATGAGATGATGGTATGATGACATGAGAAATGAAGCAGATCAAGGGATTGAAGATCTTTTCAATCAAGGAAGCTGCTGGAAGAAGCCTAGATGACCTAAAGGTAAAATGAGGTATATATGTTTGTATTTAATATTATAATGTCATGTCATATGGTTGTAGGTAATATGGATCATTACTTCTATCTTGAGAAGCATGATCAAGAGAAAAAGGATCTCCTCCGTTAAAAGGATGCAGGAAGGCATAAGTCCACTAGATGAAATCAACATAATATGCCCTCATATGAAGTATGAGGTGGTTGACTACAACTAAGAAACTCTGATTGAAAGCTCATGGAAATGGAATATGTGAGGAAGGAAGAGATTGTGAGATATGCAACCTTGATAAAGGCAATCAACATCCAAAAGACCAAGAAGACTTGACTAGGAAATCTCCCGGAAAGATATGAAGACTCTAATGGAAAAGATGAAGACCCTTGACAATGGATATCTTTGGGAGATGTGTCAACATGTATGCAAGATGCTGATACCTACAAGATGTCATGATGAAGAGCCATCTTAAAAGGTACAATTTAATTTAATGTTATGTTTTGATTTCTTGAATAATATCTGGATGAGTTCATGCAGGGCTACTAGCACAAGAGTAGTAAGTACAAGTACAACTAGCATTCATGTGGTGAATGGAAATCCCTGAAAGAAACATGATGAAGAAGTAGCCATATGATGAAGGTTCCAAATATGTATCAAGAAGGCCACTTTCCATGAAAGGAATGACATGACGAACCAAGAAGGAAAGTGATGGATGGCTAATGCCCTACAAGGAAGAAGCTCGACTGAATTTCATGACATCAAGGAAAGAAATTGATCAAGCAGTTGAAGGACCCACGAAGAAGAAGTTGTTGATGAAAAGGAGAGTCCCTAGTTAAGAGGGAGCTCTGACAAGTCCCTAATTGAGAGGGAGCTTGGGCAAGTTCCTGGTCAGAGGGAACTTGGGTACATTCCTTTACAGGAATGGGCATATCTTCCCTAGTTAAGAGGGAGAGATAGACACAACATTCTTGTCTTCACTTAGGAAGAAAGAATGGAGGATTGGGTAATCATTTGGCATCTGATGCTCTTTGAGGATGTGTAGGGCATCCAAGATAAGAGTAGGCAAGAGGACCGATATTCTTTGAGGGCTGGGAACCCAAGATAAGAATAGTCCTAGAAGGTCATACTCAGTGAACACTCGGGTGGGTATGTACCTTGAGAGATAATGATGAAGGTGTCTATAGTCATTGGTCTCGCCAACATTGTGCTCTGTTCTAATGAGAGATAGAGCTGTCAGTCAAGGCCTTGGTGTGGAAACAATGTTGGTTGATATGATGCTATACAGATGGGATTATCAATCTGATTCTTCTTATGAGAAATTCTTTAGATTGAGAATGACCAAGTACCATTATGAATATCTCCCTAGTTAAGACGGAGCGTTGAAGGAAGTGTAACTAGGTTCAGTCTTCATGATGACATGATCTTTGTAAATGATGAAATAAAATAAATAAAATTATTTTTGTATGCCTTTGTTGCATGGGTTTCATGAGAAAGAGGTTTATTTTGTTAGTGGCTCCCATTGAGAGCCTTAGGATTTATTAATAAGTCAAAGAGTCAATGTCATGTATGAAGATGCTCTTCTTGAGCTTATGTTTAAATGTATACAAGTCTATAAAAATGTCAAGAAGCCCTCCAAAGACAAGCACAAACCCTCTGGAAGAAGTCGGCCTCCAAAAATAGCTAAAGGAGTCATGCTGACTCACATATAGAGACACACATGTTCAACATGTCATGTCAGCGCAAATGTAGAGGCAGACCACTATATATATGCGTCTAGGGTCACCACAGAAAGGACAGGAACTAGGATGCCTTTGAAATCTCGTGGATAATTACAATAAGTATAGTCTAGAGACCTCGCAATATCAGTGATCTTTGTTCTTCGGATGGGTACTAAAAGATGAAGTTTTCGGCCTCTACACTGTCCTAATAATTATAGTCTCCACCTCCTCGGTGCAAGGAAAGAACACAATCACTGTCTTGGTATAGATCTTAGTGTTGATCACTGTCTCGACATATTTGTGATGAAGAAGATTGAGGTGATACACTCTCGGCATACTCTCTAGACATTGATCACTGTCTCGGCATAATTGTGATCCCACAGTAATACACTCTCGACATACTAGACACAGTCATGATCTCGGCATAATGGAAACCATGGTCTCGGTCATAATCTTAATGAAGACAAGGTCATGATGAAGATCTCAGTGCATTGATGAAGACATGGAATCAAGGTCATGATGAAGATCTCGATGAAGACAAGGTCAGTATAGAGACCTCATTGACATGGTGATGATCTCAGTGAGAGTGCAGCAATGATCTAGGTGAAGGTACAACAATGGTGCAACTGTAATGACCTCTGTGGTGCAATAATGATGACCTCAGTGAAGCAGCAGTGATGATGATGAACTCAGTAGTGACAAAGAAGAGGATTGGTTTCTTGGTCTTGGAGTGGCTATTAGGTCAAGGGTCATGGTCTTGGTATTCGTCAATTGGAATCTCTATAAGAAGAATTTTGTGCAGGTTTTCCTCTCAAAAAGTGAGAGGTTTTGGCCCTGGCAGAAAGCCAACATCTTGTGTTCTTGTCTCTTTTGTTTTGGTAGCTATTTGATGAACTAAAAAGACACACTCTAACAATAACAAGTGAAGATTGTTCTAAGAAGAAAAAGTTAAAATACCTCACAAATAGTTATCATGGCAAGAAAAATCCTATTAAACTTAATTTGTCATAGATTCTTCAACATTGGGAAGGTGACACAGGGCACCCAAAGCATGCTATTGACATATGACAGCATTTTGAGGCATTTCTTGAGGACTTCCCCTCAAGGAGTGGAGTTGATTATGGCGATGGGACATCCCACTAACACATCCATGCACTTTCACAGTATTTATTGCCCAAAAAGGGCATGATGCCATGCCTATGGAGGATATGAACCCACACGTGTGGGGTTTTATGGCATAATTTTATTATTGTGAGCTATGGGGTTGGCTTGTGTTAATTTTAGGCAACAATAGTATGTTCTATGCTTAAGAGTAACTTTACTTCAATTTCTTTACTAGCCCAATATCAATATCCAGTTTAGCAATCACATCAACGTGATAGTAAAATGCAGATAGAACATAAACATAAACCGTAGAAAACAAGCCAAGACAAGAGGATACAAGATGTGGCAACAACCAGGGACAAACCCCAATGTGGGAAACCCTTGATCAATTCTTCTTGTAGTCTTCAATAGTTCAACAGAGAGAGATAGTACAATTTACAAATCTGATAATTTATAACAGCAGCAAAAGAGCCCTAACCAGAAAAGTCAACGCTAGTCAACAGGGCAAACTTGACCCTCAACAAATTGGTCAACTTCAGTCAACTTTGGCCTCCAAACAACAAGATGAATCAGCCCTCAAAACAGTCTGAAATCAACCTAGTCAAAATCTGGTCGAATAGTCAACCTGCGGTCAACCCTAGCTGTAGCTAACGCTGGTCAAAGTCAATGGATTACCTTGATTTTTGTGCCTAGAAATGCGGCCTGCTGGGACAAAGTTCCTCCACCAAAAATCGCAATCAATGATATCAACGTTGTTGGTCAACACTTGGTCAAACTGTCCCAGAAATTTGGTTAACACAGTCAATGCCCAAAACAGAAAATTCGTCCTTCTTTCCTTCACACGTGTGGAGAGAGATGCTGCCCAAAAATGCATACCCAATCAATGAGGAGAGAGAGATGTGTGAAGACGAGTGTGTCCAAATGAGGCTAAGTCACCTTCTATTTATATGCCACATTGAGGATGAATAGACATGACTGTTGGGCTTCTGAGCCTACATAAGTTTGTTGGCCGTCCTTGACAATTTGTCCATAATCAAAATAAATTCATAACTTCATTTGTACATGTCATAATCGGATGATCTCTAGCTCAATCCTACACCTATCGGAGAGAGGAATCCAAGAAAAATATCAACTGTCATAAATAAGATGACCCATGTGGAGTTTGGTCGTAGTTTCCAGTTTTAACACTCCATCTCAACTAGGGAGAACTCCACCTACTAATCCATCTTCCAATCTGTATTATCTCTGCCATCAATGCACTGCTCTGCTCTGCTTTGTTGAACTATGAAGAAGAAGAAGTGATCGAGAACATGTCATACCATTCTCTACTGACCCAAAGTCAGTCCCAATAAAAAGAGAGTGTCTCATACCAATCTTACTGACCCGAAGTCAATTCCAATCAAAAGAGAGTGTCTCATACTACTCTTACTGACCTGAAGTCAATTCCAATTGATCCCAGATCAATATCGGTCATCCTAGCATAGGGAGTACAGTAGTACACGTTATGTCCATCAGTAGTACTATGGTCCCTATCCTCATTTCCCTACTCATTGGCTAGATGAGAGGTACTTCCCATGAGTCCCAGACTGCATGGGTAGGATGTCTTAGGAAGAGAAGGATGAACCACTCGTCCTGCCTACATGTCGCCAAGGGGTATCACAAGGGAAGGCTAAACCACTCACTCTGTACACAACAAACCACTAGGGGAAGGTTGAACCACTCACCCTATGGTTGCTCATCACTCCAAGAAGTACCCCAAGCCCCTCGGAGCTCCCAGAGCTCAATTTCCATCTCATACAGGACCCTCATAAGAGGGTCTCTCCACAGCTCCAAGTCGTTCTCGGAAGGCCAAGTATTTGACCTTTCCCAGGGGCTTTGTCAGAATATTGGTGACCTACTCATCAGTCCCAATGTGATGGAGCCTTATTGCTCCTCGTTGTACAATATCCCGGATAAAGTGGTACCTGATATCTATATGCTTGGAGCGATCATGAAAAACGGGATTCTCTGATAATTAGATCCCACTCTAGTCGTCGCAAAGGATCACGGTGGTATCTAGCGCATGTCCAAACAACTCACTGAAGAGCTTCCTCAACCATACAACTTCATAAGAGGCCATACTAGCAGTGATGTATTCGGCCTCGGCGGTGCTCAAGGCAACCGATTTCTGCTTCCGGCCCATCCAGGATATCAAAGCAGAACCCAAAGAAAAACAACATCCATAAGTGATCTTGCGATCCACCACACTGCCAGGCCAATCAGCATCAAAATAACCATGCAGCATCACGTTTTCGACAGTGTATCTCAGTCCATGAGTGATTGTGCCCCGAAGATATCTCAGAAGATTCTTGGCAGCAATCCAATGTATATGATGTGGCTCAACCATGTATTGGCTCAATGTGTTAACTATAAAAAACATATGTTTGGACGAGATTTCACCAAGAACATCAGTGCTCCTATGAGTTGACGATACTTAGAAGCATTTCCCAATTCAGGTCCAACAGCACTACCACATAACTTCTTAAAATTAAGTTCCATCAGAGTAGTCACAGGCTTGCAATCCACCATCCCAAATCTTTCCAATATCTTCACAACATATTTTCCTTGAGAGAGAAAATTTCGCCTGGATTTTGCCAGACCTCCAACCCTAGGAAGTAGTGCATCGGTCCTAGGTCCTTCATCTCAAATTCAGAAGCCAACTCCCTCTTACATTTGTGAATGAGAGGGTTTGCACCTGTCAGAAAGAGGTCGTCCACATAAAGTACCAGAATGAGAGGTTTATCATTTTCAACCTTAAAGTAAAGGTTCGGATCGGCTTCACTTCTAGTGAATCCCAGCTTCATCAGATAGCTATCAATCCTCTCATACCAAGCCCGGGGTGCTTGCTTCAATCCATAGAGAGCTTTCTTCAACCTGCATACATGAGATTCCCGATCATGAACCTCAAACCCCTCGGGTTGTTCCACATAGACTTCCTCTTTGATCGAACCATGCAAGAAAGCGATCTTGACATCCATTTGATGTAGGTTCCATCCTTGCGAGGCAACAAGGGCTATGATCGAGCGGATGGTGGTGTATCGGGCAATAGGTGCAAATATCTCATCATAATCTACACCTTCCTTTTGAGAGAAGCCTCGAGCAACAAAGCAAGCCTTGAACTTTTCTGCACTTCCATCAGCTCCATGCTTGATTTTGTAGAGCCACTTAGAGGTGACAACCGATTTGTCTTGAGGTCTAGGGACCACATCCCAGACATCATTCTTCATAATTGACTCGTATTCTTCATTCATAGCATCCTTCCATACTTGTTGCTTCACGGCTTCTTCGAATGATGAAGGCTCATTTTGAATGATAGTGCTCATGGCAGTCAAATATCCTTGATACCTGTTCGGCTTCTTGCTTTCATGGAAAGTCCCCCTTGGTGCAATGTGTCTCTCGACATCTTCGAGAGTCTCCCTAAGCCATGAGGGTCTCCTTTTGGAGGAGGAGGGCTCATGAGGAGGAGGATCAATAGGATCCATAGGTTCATCAACATCAGGCATCGTTTCGTCCTCTTTTTCAACCTAATTTCTGGTGTCAGCTTCTTTGTCCTTCCTTAGGATAGGAAGGTTGTTGATCTTCCTGAGGGCCATATCTTCGTCGAAGGTGACATCGTGACTTATCTCAACTTCCTTTTGACCAGCCACATAAATTCTATATCCCTTAGAAATTTCACTATAGCCCACAAAGATTCCTTTCTTCCCAGATGCACCCAATTTGCTTCTTTTCTCTTTCAGTACATGAAAATATACGGGGCTTCCAAAAATTCTAAAATGAGAAACATCAGGTTTCTTACCAGTGAACATTTCTTCAGGAGTCTTGGAGTCCAATGCTTGATGAGGGCATCAATTTTGAACATACGCGACGGTATTTGATGCTTCAGCCCATAGAAACTTCGAAAGGCCTTGATCGTGAAGCATGGCACGAACAATTTCTACAATAGAGCGATTCTTCCTTTCAGCCACGCCATTCTGCTCGGGGGTGTATGGCATTGTAGTCTCCCTCTTAATGCCAACTTATCTGCAATAATCTTGGAATTCATTGGATTCGTAGTCAGTCCCATTATCAGTCCTCAATATCTTAATTTTCTTCTCAAATTGGTTTTCGATCAAGGCTTCAAAGTGTCGGAACCAGGTGAACACTTCATCCTTCTTCTTCAAGAAGTAGATCCAAGTCTTGCGAGAATAATCATCCGTAAAGGTGAGATAATAAGAGTATCCTCCCAAAGAGTTTATGAGCATCATACCAGATATGTCGGAGTGGATCAATTGCAATATGTCTGTGGTCTTGCTATTACTTGAGGGGAATGGTCCCCTTGTAAGTTTTCCTTCTACACATCCCGGACATACACCTTCATGCTCTACTTTGAACTTGGGCATACCTATCACCATCTGTCTCACATCGGAAAGGGCCTTATAATGAAGATGGGAAAACCTTCGGTGCCATAGTTTAGATTGTAGAGATGTGTCGCAAGGCATGGCTCCCAATGGACTTCCTCCAACTTGATACAAAGTGTCAACCCTAAACCCAAGAGTAAAATCATCTTTAAAATTTCTTTTCCAAATACATACCTTTCCATCAATAAAAGCCACCTTGAATCCTTTGTCTTCCATTGTCAAAATGGACACCAGGTTCTTGTTGAGATCGGGTACATATAGTACTTCTTGCAAATGAATAGTGTTACCTTGATCCAATTGAAGGGTAACATTCCCTACTCCCTTCACGGGATAGGTGGCATCATCTCCAAGGATGATCTCCAAGTTTGTCTCCTTTTCTATCAAATTAGAGAGAGCTTCCTTGTATCCGATGAAGTGCCTTGAGGCACCACTATCAATCAACCAATTTCCCAAAGTGTCCAGAGGAGAGGTTGTGGAGAGGGCCGATATAAGATAGTACTCTTTTTTCTTATTGTTAACAATATTTGATTCTTCATACCTGGAGTTCCTTGATTTCTTGGAGGGTCGACCATTTCCTTGATGTCCCGAATTCCTTTTTCCCTTACCATTGGACCTGCCATTCCATTGATCGTTGTTGTTGAAGTTGCCTCTGGAATGATTGTGATCATCATCATGCGATGTGTCCCTTCTATTTGGAAACTCCCTTGCATTGTGGCCAAACTTATTGCAAACAAAGCATCTTCCCTTCCTTCCATTTTTGAATCTTGGTCTTCCTTGACTTTGCTTCTTTGGCATTTCTTGCTCCATCATTCTTGTTTCTTCTTGAATGCATCTAGACATCAATTCTTCAAACCCTGAAATTCGATCATTGTTGAGTATAGTGGTTCTAAATACACACCACTCAGGTGGGAGTCCTCCAAGGGTGGTGAGAGTAAGTTCCCTGTCAGGAATGACTTCTCCAATCGAGAGTAGATCATTCTTAATCTCAGAAATCCTCAAGAAATAGGATTGAATGTCCTCGTCCTTGCCTTTCTTAATATCCTTCAACTTATTCTTGAGAAAAAGAATTTGATTAGCATTACTAACCTTGAACATGTCGAGTTCGACCAACCTATCATAGATCTCCTTGGAGGTCTTCAATTCGGAGATATAGGCCACCAAATGCTTGTCAATGGAATCCCTGATAATCTTCTTTGCTTTGACTTCAGCCCTATTGTACTTGGTCTTTGCAGTAGCCGGTAAATTTGAAAGAGGCTCAGGGATTTTACCCTGCACATAATCCATCACTTCTTTTTCTTCCAAAGTCAAATCAAGAGACATCTTCCATCCATGACAGTCAGATTTATCATGGAGCTTGTCTTCAGCCTGGAAGTAGGATGGGGAACCCATTGAGCCTTTTGTCATTGTCTAACTGTCTTTGGTGATTGCTCTTTCACTCTTACTTGGGCTTTGTCTTCACTTCAGCTCTAATACCATGTTAATTTTAGGCAACAATGGTATGTTCTATGCTTAAGAGCAATTTTACTTCAATTTCTCTATTAGCCCAATATCAATATCCAGTTTAGCAATCACATCAACATGATAGTAAAATGCAGATAGAATATAAACATAAATAGTAGAAGACAAGCTAAGACAAAGGACACAAGATGTGGCACCAGCCAGGGACAAACCCCAATGTGGGGAAACCCTTGATCAATTCTTCTTATAGGCTTCAATAGTTCAGCAGAGAGAGATAGTACAATTTACAAATCTGATCATTTATAACTGCAACAAAAGAGCCCTAACCAAAAATGTCAATGCTGGTCAACAAGGTAGATTTGACCCTCAACAAATTGGTCAACTTCAGTTAACTTCGACCTCCAAACAGCAAGATGAATCAGCGCTCAAAAAAGTCTGAGATCAGCCCAGTCAAAATTTGGTCAAACAGTCAACCTGCGATCAGCCCTAGCTGCAGTCAACACTTGTCAAAGTCAACGGATTGCCTCAATTTCTGTGCCCAGAAATGCGGCCTACTGGGACAGAGTTCCTCCACCAAAAATTGCAGTCGAAAATGTCAACGTTGTTGGTCAACTCTTTGTCAAACTGTCCCAGAAATTTGGTCAACACAGTCAACACCCAAAATAGAAAATTTGTCCTTCGCATGTGTGGAGAGAGATGCTGCCCAGAAATGCGTACCCAGTCAATGAGGAGAGAGAGAGATGTGTGAAGATGAGTGTGTCCAAATGAGGCTAAGTCACCTTCTATTTATATGCCACATTGAGGATGAATAGACGTGACTGTTGGGCTTCTAAGCCTACATAAGTTTGTTGGCCGACCTTGACAATTTGTCCATAATCAAAATAAATTCATAACTTCATTTGTACATGTCAAAATCAATCCTACACCTCTCGAAGAGAGGAATCCAAGAAAATATCAGTTGTCATAAATAAGATGACCCATGTGGAGTTTGGCCCTAGTTGCCAATTTTAACAGCTTGTAACCCCTTATCTGGTTGGACAGTCAAAATTAAACTTGTTATAGGGCTTGTAGGCTAACTTTATGTTGTGAAAGTGAGGGATAGACCTCATGTATATAGAGGATCCCTCACTTCTTATTTTTTATCATGACACTTGAGTTTCATCCTCTCTTCTAGGGCTCGACTTAGCCTTTGTGTAACTCACTACTTGCGGAGATGTGATTTTTATGGAGATTTTGCTATTAGAGATGTCTTTTTGGGATTGAAAGGTGGTCTTTTCATGGAAGAATTTTAAGTTTATTGCATATTTTTCATTGTTTTACATGTAATTATATTATTGCTATGGTTTTTCTATGATCCGTGTCTAAATGCAAATAATTAATGGAGAATCTTCTTTAATTTTTTCATGTTGAATATTTCTTCCTTGAAATCTATTAAGAGAACTCGTAGTCTACATCTCCTGTTTAATTTCTCCCCTCACAAAAAGATAGTTAGGGTTTTATTAAGTGGAAAAAAGAGTTCCCCCCCTTACTCCGATCATATGTCACTTATATCTAAAAAATTCCTAATACTCCATCACCCAAGTAGGATTAGGCACTAGCAAATTTTGTGTTGATCAAAAACTAAATATGTTTCTCCCTTTTTACTTTACTAAGCCTTTCAAGGCAAGCCACTAGGGCTTTTTTCCTAGGGCATTGTGGATGAGTGTTTGTGGTATAAAATCCTAAGATTTATCTTTGTTATACTTTTTAATGCAAAATCTAGCTTTAATGTCATCCTTCTCTAGTTAATTTTGTGCTTGGAAACCCTAACCCTAGTCTAGCTTCAGCTTGAGGCCTATTTTGAGGATTTGTCTTATCGTTTTGTTGACCTAATCTCTTAGTAAACCCTTTCTTTGACTTTTGTGTGTCTAGGTAGTCCTTTGTTGAATATCAAGAAACCTTAGATCATACAAGTCTTTATCTAGTCTACGTGCATGATATGCTACTCATTAAGAAGAAATGAGTTTTCGTCCATCTTGGAGTATCTTCACTTGGCCTATACCTTGAACCATAAGAATTAGAATATCCTTATAGGTGAGCGCTAGGAAGCCTTCCTTGTGGTGAAATTCCACTAAAGAGCAGGAAGAAGATTCTCGAGGTGATAGTGGGAATCTCTTTCATTGTTGCTATAGGGTCTAGCCCTCACCTTGTGAGTCCCCTCACAAGGCTTGCTAGATTTTGCGGCAACAGTCCTAAAGCCAAGCACCCTACCTCCAAAGACCTAACATCCTCTTCCAAGGTGGTTACTCCACACATGCCAAGTGCCCACCATCCTCAACTAGTGTGTTGTTGTAGAAGATACCAAATATGCAACATGTGCCAACTACCACATCAAGTAGTGCACCTCCTTAGCACCAATCCCAAGGCAAGCATATACCCAATATAAACTCTCCAAATGTAAGTCAACAATAAACAAAGGGTTGGGAGAGCACAAGCCCTTTCACATCTTCTGGAATCTGAATCACTCTCCTAACTAGGTGAAAACATTCACCAGCACAGAACTATTATCTCCATTGAAGATCACATCTAACTGTTTACATTTGCTGGTTATTTCACTCACTAAAAGAGTATCTTTCTTCTGGCCTGAAATATGAAAGACGCTAATAAATGGGAATGTTCTACCTTCTAACTCTAACTATAAATTGCCTTTTCCCTCCACAAAATGAGCCTTATAATTGCCCAAAATTACTAGCTCCGATTTGGATTTTTCTTTCCACAAATCAATCAGATTTATTAATCATATGTTTATGCACCAAAGTCAAAATACCAAGCTGAAGACTTGCGTTGACTTTGAGAGGCAACAAAGGTATAAAATCATTTTTCATCTTTATCCTATTTTTTTAGCAATGGTTGCTTGCTTCTTACTCAATATACCATACTCCAAGTCTTATTGTCTCTTATTAGATTCAGCCTTTACAGGACCTCTTTTCCATAGTAGCAACACATTATATTTTCAGTTGTGTGTTTTTACTGAATCTTAAGTTGTAGGTGCCTTTTCATTTTTGCTTGCCCCTCATTGTTTTTTCTTGCCATTGTATTTTGCTGCAGAAGAACTTTCAGAGGTGTTATTGCTGTTCCCAAATCATCTATTTTTCCTTCTGCAACAATTAAATTGACAACTTCTCAAATGCTGTGTCAGTAATTTCAGAAGTGATGCTCAGATTCCACAAAATTATCCAAAGAAAGGGTAGAGTTCTAAGGGTAATTACCATGATGTCTTCTTCAGTTACCTTATAACACACCTAACTCCATCAAACAATACTGGGATAGTGGTGTGTTTCAAATTTGCTTGCATTTAATCTCAATTAATGCTCTGACACCATTCTGAAACATATGCAGTCCCCTCTCTGCCTAGTTGAGGATACAAGGTATTCAAAAATTTCTAGATTTCCACTAATTCACCTTTTAAACAACTTTGATACCAGTTCTAAACTCATAGGCCAATTCTGCTTCTCAAGAGCTTTCCAATGACTGTTGTCTTGCTCAATTCTCAGCTTGGAACAAAAAGTTATGGCCTTCTAAATTCCTTAAGCATTCTCTCTCACCTGTATCAGTACGCCTACTGTTGATTTGGGATAGCATCGGATGTGCTCTAGCCATGCAAAATTGGTGGAGAGGCTAAAGCACATGAGATCTCCAAGTCCCAGAAATGGTTTGGGCAGATTCCAACTGGTTTGGGAGATATTAAAATAATTAATATTTTTAATGGAGTTCCTAAGTCTAAACTTAGGAAAAATAAAACATTAATGGGTATTAATATAAAACTAGGTTAGAAGGTTCCAAAAGTCATGGATCAGCCAAATCTAATGTTAGCTATTGATTAGAGATTTAATCTCAGTCGTTGAAGGACCAATGAGAAAAGTATAAGAGGAGGCTTGAGGGTCAGTTGGAGAACACACTAAAGTGATCAGTCAATCATTTTGCTAAAGTAGGGTTTCTAAGCAAAAGTGAATTAGTGATCAGCAGCGAGGGGTAGTGAGTATGAGGCAGAGAGGCAGGGACAACACTTGGAGACCAGCACAGAAGCGAAGAGAGCGGGAGCAGCAGTCAGTCCAGGCTACACAGAGCCCAGCAGAGGCAGCGCAGAGCCTAGAGAGACTGCGTCATCCATGCAGAGGGCAGAGAGAGTGACGCAAAGGCTCCGAAAGGCTGCGCAGTGCCTCAGAGAGCTAAAGCAGAGGGTCCTGGGCCTGACGCAGAGGCCAGAAGGGCCAGCACTGAGCTTCAGTTGTGTCGAAGAGGGTTTCGTGGGACAGGTTTTCTGAATACCTGTTTCCGGATATAGAGGTATTGCTGCCGTATATTTTTTCTCTATCAGGTGAGCTAGTTTAGGCACCCAGTTGTACTCAAATAAATTGCATAATAATATAACCCTCTGAATAGTTGCACTAGTTTTCCCGCATTGGGTTTTTCCGGGGACATTGGTCCAAAATAATGGTGTCACTTGTGTGCTTGTTTTCTTTCAGTTGATGCTCTGTAGATGTTGATATTGTACTTGTGCTTATTTTTAGTATTTACATGGTAAATAACTTGTTAAGTAATTGAACAAGTAGGTGAAATAAACCAGATAGTACAGGAAGAATTTCTATCGGGTTAGACTTAGAAATTTCAACATGGTATCAGAGCGTGGTTGCAGATCACAGGAAAACTGAAGGCATCAACCGAGCAGAGAATTTGCAGCAGATTCAGCTGTCACGAGTGACAAAGTTGATCCTTGCAGAAGGCGACAGAAGAAGGAGTGACGCAGACACGACGTAGAGGGACTACGTCATCATTCTGAGCCAGAGAAAGGCAGCGCAGAGGCTAAGGGAGGTAGAATCAAGCTCACGCAAAGCCATGCAAAGGCCAAGAGGGCTGATGCAGTTGCTTGGGGGAGCTGATTTGCCGGTGTCAAGATTGCGCAGAGCCAAGTGGCTCAATCCTTCAGTTGCTGGGGTTTAGGAGGCTGTGGGTATTTTTGCGGAGCGAAGCTGGTGGGGTACTGTGGTCGGAATAGTACCTAACATGGCAAGACCAAGGTAGAGGAAGTTGTTGTCGAGGCAGATTTATAGCCAAGGAATCTGGATCAGTGGTGCAGTTGCACAGACGATTGGAGTGGGGCAACTTGAAGTTGGCAGAGGGATTTCCAGAAGGGAAATTGAGACTCAGAAGGAGTCGAACCAAGAACTTCCAGACGGGAAGTTGAGAGACTCAACAGGAGTCGAACAGAGGACTTCCAGGAGGGAAGTAGAGAGACTCGGAGGAGTCGAAAGAAGAGCAGCGAGATGGTCGTGAATGGGCTAAGAGATTGGGATAGGCTGGACGAAGTGTCCAACTTTTTGGTCTGGAAGACCAAGATCTTGTCCATTCTAGACAGACATCGCCTCAATGGCTTCGTCTCGAAAGTGATAGCTATCCCAGTTGAACCGATAGTTAATGAAAGGTACAAGGAGGCAATGGCTAAGTGTAAGTGCATCATCCTTGATGGGGTCAAGGATCATGTGGTACCACATATTACCGAGAAGGAAATGGCAAAGGAGATGTGGGATGCCTTGAAGACATTGTACCAGCATACTTTCGTGCAGAGGAAGATGCTCCTAAAGAATGAGCTAAGGGCATACCAGATGTAGAAGGGAGAGCAGATAGATGTCTTCCTCGATCAGTTGAAGGAAATCTGTGACCAGCTAACTTCCATAGGGGCCACGTCAAATGAGGAATTGATGGTGAGGACCGCACTGAACGCAGTTTCCAAGGATTTGGAGGTATTTGTCCAGAGCATACTGGGCAGGACGAGTCTTCCAGATTGGGAAGAACTATGGGCGGCTCTTCGTCAAGAAGAGATCAGACGACTGACCAAGGCGGGGAGTAGCAAAAAAGGGGTCAGGATCAAGAAGGAGGAAGAAGAGGATGCGACTCTAGCATCTGCGAGAAAGCAGGAGAAGAGGAAGAAGAAGGACCTCTCTAAGGTCAAGTGCTTCCATTGTGGGGAACTTGGTTTTTTTGCGAACCAGTGTCCTAGGAAGAAGAGTAAGGGAGAGGCTTCGAACTCGAAGGCAGTGCCTGCAAAGGCGGAGACAGAAGTCAAAGAGGAGGACGATTGTGCCATGAGTGCTCATGTACCACTTGAGAAGAAGTGGAGAGACATCAAGCTGTAGTCAGGAGGACTACAGGCGATGAGGGGCAGGATCCTTGAGGTACCCAACCTCTTGGATTATTCCTTGCTACGGGAGCCCAAAAGAGGAGTAGCAAGACTGGCGGATGTCGGTAGAGACGGATGCGGATGGAGCGGCAGAGAGTGCTACAGTGCAGGAGTTTCGGGACAGCGCGAGGCTAGCAAGCTACAATAGTATGAGAGGCACGGGAGTGTTGCACCAGTGCAGGATGGCACAGAGAGGTGTGCAACAGTGTGAGATGAAGGGAGTTGTTGCAGCAACGTAGAGGTCAGTAGAGGAAGTACTTGTTAGCGGCAGAGGGAGCTTCAGCATTAGGAGTGTTTCTAGCCTGACAGGGATGTCAGAGTTGGGTGGATCAGTTACTTACTTCTCAGTAACTGAGTTGCAGTGCAGTAGCAGTATGCAGTAGCACAATGCAGCATGATGAGAGGGGATGCAATGAAGATGCAGTGTTGGGAGGATGGACCAGCAGCAGCACGGATGCAGAGGGAGTTGCTGTACAAATGCAGCAGTGGCAGTGGCAGTGGCAGGGCCATGTGCAGCAGTACAGGTTGTAGCAGTGCAGAGGGTTGGGTGGGGAGGCCTAGCATCAGCACAGGTACCGGTGCCGTATAATCAGGGTGATGCTCAGAGTGGAGTATTACTAGAGCACAGTCCTTGCTAAGAGGGAGTGTTGATTTGGGGTAGCATCGAATGTGCTCTAGCCATGAAAATTGGTGGAGAGGCTAAAGCACATGAGATCTCCAAGACCCAGAAATGGTTTGGGTAGGTTCCAACTGGTTTGGGAGATATTAAAATAATTAATATTTTTAATGGAGTTCCTAAGTCTAAACTTAGGAAAAATAAAATATTAATGGGTATTAATATAAAACTGGGTTAGAAGGTTCCAAAAGTCATGGATCGAGCCAAATCTAATCTTAACCGTTGATTAGAGATTTAATCTCGGTCGTTAAAGGACCAATGAGAAAAGTATAAGAGGAGGCTTGAGGGTCAGTTGGAGAACACACTAGAGTGATCAGTCATTAATTTTGCTAGAGCGGGGTTGCTAAGCAAAAGTGAATCAGTGATCAGCAGCGAAGGGTAGTGAGTACGAGGCAGAGAGGCGGGGACAATACTGGAAGACCAGCACAGAAGTGAAGAGAGCGGGAGCAGCAGTCAATCCAGGCTACGCAGAGCCCAGCAGAGGCAGCGCAGAGCCCAGAGAGACTGCGTCATCCACGCAAAGGACAGAGGGAGTGATGCAGAGGCTCCCAGAGGCTGTGCAGTGCCTCAAAGGGTTGACGCAGAGGGTCATGGGGCTGACGCAAGTCAGCAAAAGGTTGACGCAAAGGCCAGAAGGGCCAGCGTTGAGCTTCAGTTGTGTCGGAGAGTGATTCGTGGGACAGGTTTTCTGAATACCTGTTTCCAGATATAGAGGTATTGCTGCCATATATTTTTCTCTATCGGGGGAGCCGGTTTAGGCACCAAACTGCATAATAATATAACCCTCTGAATAGCTGCACCGGTTTTCCCGCATTGGGTTTTTCCGGGGACATTGGTCCAAAAATAACGGTGTCACTTGTGTGCTTGTTTTCTTTCAGTTGATGATCTGTAGATGTTGATATTGTACTTGTGTTTATTTTCAATATTTACATGGTAAATAACTTGTTAAGTAATTAAACAAGTATGTGAAATAAACCAAATAGTACAGGAAGAATTTCTAACGGGTTAGACTTAGAAATTTCAACACCTACATGGCACTCTAGGCTAACATGGCATGGGCAACTGTACCATCGATGCACCAGATTTTACTTTCAATGTAGCTTATTGCACCGCCTGAAAAATCTCTCTGCGACATCGGTGTTCCACAAAATTTCTCCATTTGCAGTGTGTCGAACCAATTCTAGTTTTGGTGCAACACATCACATCATCTGTGTTAAACTTTTCATTCCCTTCCTTTATTGCATTGCCACAAAATTTTATTTCTTCACAATAAAGGAAAATCTCTCTCCCTTGGAATGTATTGCATTGAAATTATTTTGATACAATACATTGCATCGCACCGAACTTTTAAATTGTGTGACAAATAACATGCATACAATAATAGTACAAAATAAAGTGCACCAACAATGGAAGCGAGATAGCATTCAAGTAACTTTAATTATTTTTCAAAATCAATACATAAATAAAGGTACACAAGCTAAGGTGACTTTTCATCTCCCAAAGTGACTCTCCACATTTCACTTTAATGAAAGTCTAATTGCAAGTGACTTAAGTTAATACTGAGTTACGACATAATAGTTATGTACTTGTTGATCACTCAAATGTACATTTGAGTATTAATCAACTACCCCATGAGCAAAACACATTTCAGGGTTTTCCATCATGGTCAGAAAGTCGGAATTTCAAAAATTCATGATCATCATGCAGCTTTTGGTCATCATATTGTAATCCAAATTCTGCAGCGCTGCAGGGATGATGTAAAAATGATTCTAGTACGACAAATATAAATCCATGTAACACATCTAGGTAACTTAAGATTTTTGCTAGAGAGTTTTCACTCTAGGGAGCTTTTTTTGTTCCTTTAGCTAATTATTTGTGTTTCTCGACACTAAATAATTGGTTAAGTTTTTATCCCAAATATACCCCAAAGCTAGAGTGAGACTTGATAGTAAAGTCTTAGGCGAGTCCTAGTGTATAGAGTCGGTGTAAAATGCCATACTAAATCATGTCTAGAATTTCACAGAATTTGGTTTGTCTAGGGGTCATTTTTTAATTGTCAAAATTCCCCCACTGAACGGGTTTTTTTATGTAATATTTGATGTAAAATGTAAAAAGTCTTGTCTATAGAAGTTGTAGGGGGTACGAGTACTAAAAAATAGACCTCAACACTTCAACCTTCAGGGTGGAAAAATATGTCTATACCCCTCTAATTTCATGTTTTGTAAATTCTAGCAAAAAATGGTAAATAATTAGCCAAAAAATTAAAATGGGAGAAAAATAAAAATTCTATCCAAGTGAAAAATATTTAAAAAGGGATGTGGACTTTCTCAAGAAGGGAATCAAGTCAAAAAATAAAGGAATCTCCACAAATCAAGCAAGAAAAGTCCCCAAAAAATTTCATTGGTCCACTTCAACAGCTAATGGTCCAGCAAAATCGATTTTTTAAATGAGATGGTCCAAGTTGGTTAAGTTGAATGAGAAGTTTTCGAGTGTGAAAATTCCTTAAAATGCAGCAATTGGAATTAATTCTCCTAACTGATTATCAATTTATTAATTTTCTGATTAATAATGAATTAATCACATTGCAATATCTTCACAAATAAAAATACTGCGGAAGCAAAAATAGGAATTGAGATATACTAGCGCAAAAAAATAAAATTGTCACTTGTGACATTGTTATTTTTGGACAAATGTCCCCGGAAAAACCAAATGTAGAAAAATCGGTGCAGTAGTGAGGGTTTTTATTATTATGCAGCAGCAAAATTTCTTAGTATCCAAACTGGCAATTTTGTCCAAGAGAAATACTGGCAAAAATATACTGAGGGATTTTACCCTCTCTCCAAACAATGGCGACACCTGACTGCCTCTGAAAAGTAAGTCGTCCACCTTGCTTTGCACAGGCCCTGTGTCACTTCTGCGCATACCCTCTCACACTCAGCCCAAAATTCCAGCAAATCAAGTTGTCCTACCTGTTACTGACTGAGAAACTGTATCTTCAACACTTTGGAAAATCTTCTCGACCCCTGGAACTGAGAACAAGCTTCTCCTCAATCAAATCGAACTGCTCAATTGGGGCTTTGCGCTACCCCTGTGTTGCCTCCTGGAAATAAATTTTGGCTTTTTCTTTCTAACTCTCCAGAACTGGGAACTCCTCCGGAATACTGCTATGTTGCCCCTCTGCCACCTGCTACTCGATCTACTGGCTCAATTTATCATGTTGAATCACCTACACTGGAAAATCAAACTGCCCGGATCACTGAGTATCTACACTGGTTTATTCTCCATCTACCCATCGACCTCTTCTTATAATCTCCAGTTGGGACTCCAATGGCCACAATTAAAACTTAATCAATGATTGAGATCATCTCCAAGTCGATCCGTGTGAGTTTCTAGAGAATTCCCACCTTTCTCAATTAATTACTATTAATTAACCAGTTTTTCTAAGTTAGACAGGGGAAATTTTTAATTATAGTCAATTAATTTAATTTTTATCGTGTTGAAAAAGTGAACACGGTTTTCTAATGTATCTTCAATTTTTATCAATGTGAGTCTTCTCAAAACTATGCATGATGGGTATTCGTTGGATGCGAAATTTAATTCTGCATCCAACGAGTGTCTACACTTAAAATTTGAGTAAACCTATAAGGAGATAAACCCAAAATACAATTTTAAAAAGTAGTTTTCTTCTTTTCCCTCCAAATTCATAGCTCTTATTTTATTATTTTAACTATTATTTTATTATTTTTCCTTGGGAGGCCACTTTTAGGCTGAAATTTCCTCTAATGTATCTTGGTTTTCTTATAGATCCAAAGATAGAAGCAAGGGTTTGTCTTGTAAAGCCCTCATATTTTCCTTTGTTGCAGGTGAAATCTTGGGGATCAAACACTAAATAATTTTTATGACGCTAGAGTCTAGACACTTGCTCCCTCCTCAAACCCTTTCTTTTCTCTTGGGCAATTAAGGTTTCTAGCAAATCGGTTCAATTTTTGGAGGTCGTCCTTATTTTGGAAGCATGATCGAATTTCCTAGAAGGCCATTTTCAAATTTCTCAAATTAATTTTTGGGAGAAGTTGTCTGCATTTGAGACCTATTTTTCTAAGCCGCAAGTCTCTCCTTCCCTTTGAGCAAAAATCCTTTAAGGGTTTTGAAAGGAATTAAATTTTTAACAAGAAATTCAAAATCGGTTTATAGCTTGAGGCTTGGAAAATTTCATATTAAAATATTTGTGGAAGTTGCAGTATTTTTGAGGCCTATTTCTTCTCGGTTGGTTCTCCTCCCTCTTGTACGAATTTCCTTGGACATCTAGCAGTTTGAGCGAGAACCCTTTGCAAGGAAAGAAAATCATTTTTTGTGAAGGAAAATTGATTTTCTTGGGAATTTAGCATTTAATTTGTTGAGCTTACTCCTCTTAGCTACAAGGGTTCCTCCATTCCTCGTGTAGTTTTCTTCCTGGGGCTTTTATGTTAATTGGTTGGAGCGTATTTCATTTAGAGGAAATTAATTTCCTTTGGGAGAAATTTTATCATTACAAGTCTTGTAAAATTACTATAGAAATTTCTCTCATTTGCATCTTAAGGAAGGATATTAAAGATCCACTTTGTAAATCCTCATTAAGATTTATTTTAAAACCCTCTCATATTGTCTAAGGGGGCTCTCTTTGTAATCTTAATAAAAAAAATAAAAAATCTTAGGGGAGCTTGGGATTTATTCCTATGGTATCTCACCTCCTATTTGGAAGGAGGGCATTTTTTGTGGTGATAACTAGCTTTTAGCTTAGTTTATTTTATTTTTACTTTCCTTGTTATCTTAGTCTTTAGATCTAACTTGATTATTTTGGTTCGATTAGTTCCATGTTTATCTCATTTTTATAGTTGCATTAGCATTGATAGATCTAAAATAATTCCAATTTCTTGTTCTCTTTTGACCTAACTTGATCTAATTCGCTTTGTTGGTTTACGCTAATCCCATATTAATCTCATATTTTGCTTCCGAAAGTGCTAATTGCAAATTTGATCATATAAGGGAAATTGTGTTTTTCTAATAATAAAAGATATAAGACATTTCACTTTTTGAAACATTTTTCCAAAATTGTTAAATCTCATTGAAGCATTTGTTATGTTTTAGATCTCATTTGCTTGTGCTTTATTGAGAAGTTCACAATTGTTTCTTTGGGATTTATTGATCATATTAATACCCTAAAACTCATATCCTAAATTGATCAATTGAAAGTGGAATTGTATTTTATTATTGATACATTTAAAACATTTCACTTTTGAAGCATTGTGAATCGTGATTAATCTCATTTGGAGCATTTGTTTAACATTGCATCTCATTTGCACTTTAGATCTAGATTTGTATCTCTAAAATTTACCTTTGAGCATAAGCTTGATTGATAGAAATTTTAGGATAACCTTCCCTAACTTTCATTCAATTTGATAAATTTGAGTTTGGAGCAAAGGTTAAAACACGTGACCTCGCAGTTCTCTTATAGTTGAGCCGTTGTAAAAATGAAGGCACGTGGGTTGTCTTGAAGTCTAAACGGGTATCGTTAATGACAAACTAAGTGTCTCCTCGTCATAGCCTTCTTGCAATTCACCTCAATCCTTACCAAGTTTTGAGAAATTGAGGGGAAGTCTTACCATAGATTAGGCATATAATTAAAATTTGCCAAAACCACTTACATCACACACTCACTAACATTCTCTCATCTTGGCATTAGTTATTGTGTCATTTGGATTGTGAGTCATTTCTTCTTACTCGCAAGCAACTCATTTCTTTGTACTTGTTTATTTTATTGCTCATGTAATTGTCCTTTATTGTCATATCTTGTGTGAGCCTCTCTTTAAAGTACAAGTTTTATCTACTTTGAAATTTTTATTTTCATTTATTGTCAAATTTCTAAATTGCACATTAATCTCTTGTGAGTTTTAATTTACTAACATTTGTCTTGCAGCATTGCCAATCTTGTAACTTGAAAGATCATTTTTATTTTTTCAAGTATGATAACTTTATTTGAGCATTGTTTATAAGACATTGGTCTTTCATCTTTAATTGAATCTATCTTTTGATATCTACATTGTTCATAAACATTTACGCTTGCTAATCAATCTTTAAATCCATATTCAAGTTATATCGAATGGTGATTGCCTTGCCTCTTATCTCCTAAACCTTGTTATCCTTAACAAGTTTTTCCTTTAGTTTTATCCTTGGGGACTACCCCCGTTAGCTTAACTAGGAGAGCTGGGAATAGGTGACAACCCCTTCTCTGAACGTTGCTCCTTAAAGACCACACCTAGTGGGATTGAGGACTTTGCCCACATTGAGGTGTGCATCTTAGGCGACAATAGTACTATCTACTTTTGTTGACTAAAGTACTTACTAATGGTTATGACCATAACAAATTTTATTATATCATAACGATCAAGATTCCATTGAGTCAGTTGCAAAAGGAAGTCTATCGACCCCCAAAGTATGGGGACATGTACAAACAACTCACAATAAGGCAACTAATGATCTCATAGACACAACTGAAAATCTTTGCAACTATGCCAAACTCATGTCATCTTGATGTGCTTACAACTGAAACTATGTCAAACTCACTTTGTCTTGGGTGCTTATAACATCGATGTAATATGTACTATTAGAGTCTAGAAACATCAGATCCTTTGATTGAGGGAAAAATAACTCACAGTTTTTTCTGTGACTACTGAAAACGTTGCTGGAACTGCAAGACTTGCACCTCCTCCTATCGCAATGCCATGAACTATTGAGACCTGGGACATCAAAACAAAATATTATGCATACAATAAACTATTTAGAACCGGGAAAACGAGACATGAAGACCTCCTCGTGTGTGATGTGCTAGAGGGGAGGTAGTGTGCAACCTAGAGAAAAGTCATTGGCATCTCAAATAGGCAGTGAAAACACTAAATCTGTACAAGTTTCTTGTGTGTCTTTGATGCTTATTTGCACTGTTCTCCACAAGCCTTGGAGCACAGGTTTCCAAATTGAGAAAGAAAGCTTTAAAAATGAAAGAAAAGGTTACCTGGGTTTTCTTGTATGTATGAATGTGATATTGAAGCCAATACATCCTATAAACAACCTCAATCCAAGATTCATCTGCAAAAGGAAATTTATTAATTACTATCTTTCTCTCTTTTTCTTGAATCTCTTTTAAACTCATGTCAAATAATATTTTAAAGCATCTATTTGCAACCCCTCTTTCTCATTACAAGCAATAATATAGTACAGTTTCAACTTTAAAGACATGCTCATACAAACGAATATTGCCACAATCTTGCAAGATGGTAAAGGCTGAAGGATATGTGAGCTGAGCAAAACAAAAAAATCTGGCTATGAAAGAAATATCATTATCACAAGAAAATGCTACCAGAACCAAAAAGTGCACACTAGAAGAATCGGAATGAGAGCTTTAAATAAGTATACAACTGGAAATCTAATCAACTTTTCACCTTTCTTTTCTCTTATATAGATAGGAAATCTATGTCACAGATCAACTTGTTTTTCACCTTTATTTTCTCTTATATAGATAGGAAATCTATGTCACAGATCAACTTGTTTGCAAACGCTATAGGTTTCATAGAATGTTTGGGCTACGTTAAAAGAAATTTAGGGTTCTCTCTCTCAGACAAAAAATAAATTCAATTTTTACATTAAAGTTTGTTTACCCGCATCAGCACCTAGAACTAGAAGTGATTAGTGCAGAATGTTCAAAGGAAATAGAACAGTCACCATGGGTAGATTCAAGAACCAGCTACCAACATGATTTGTCAATCAGCTCATTGCAAAGAGAGAGATTATGGCAGCCTTGCCATCTTTAGAAATTATGGACATTGATCAAATAAGATGGATCCTTGACAAAAAAGGTCTTTATTGAAAACAATGTATGCTTACCTGCCCTTCCCTCATAAAACATCCTCAAGTCCCCCCCGGCAGAAAATGCTCGCCCAGTTCCCTGAAGGGGCAAGATCAATATCATTATGGATGCAAATGCTATATTTTACAGTATCTTTCACAAAATTTAACAATGCAGTGATAGCAATCATATCGAGTGGATGGTTTGACCTTGATGATGATGAGTTCAGCACCATTTTCATTCTCCCATTTTTCATATAGCTCAGCTAATCGGGATACCTGACCGTGACCATCACAGGGAAGTAAATACATCTGTAAGGACTACAAGGGCATAAAAATGACATTACCCTTGAAATTATATGAAAATCCAAGTGAAAAGTAAAGGAATCTATCTTACCACTTTTGAAGTAATAATATTCAATTTACGAGGACTGTTAAGTGTGACCACTCGTACATGACCTATTTCTTCATCAAGGACAACCTGCTAGAGTACCATACTTCTTTCATTACCAGCTGGCTATCAACCAAAATATGGAAAAAAACTTGAAGAACAGTTATTAGTGCACAAGAACCTCATTTTTGGTGAAAATTGCACAGAAGATATTATAATAAGACTTAACAAAAAATGTTTGTCTGCCACATCTTCCAATCCATTCTTCTGAACTGTAAGAAATAGTTCAATACAGACATGAACACTTAAAAATATATGTACCACATACAATTGCGTACTTAACAATAATTATACCACTCATCATAATCAGTTTACAAGAAATATCTGCACAAAAGAAAAAAAATTGAAAACATCGAAAGTATCATGAAGTAAACGTTAGAATCTATAATTATGTCCTAGTAGCGCTGCGGAAGAGTAACAGTACATATGATGATGAATCATATCCTCTTCCTCAGCGCTCAGCGTTGCTGGGACAGAAATAAAATCCAGTGTTACGCGGAGATACACTCCCCATGCTTTGGGGGCCAGGAAGGGCAACTGGTGAAATGTTTCACCACACCCCCTTCTTGCAGAATTCCATGAAACATTTTGACAGTGTGCAGAGTCCATGTGGCAGAAAAATAGGTTTGTGGTATCTAGGGTCTCACCCTCACATCTCACATTTTAAATGAAAAAACATAATAAAAAGCTGACAAACGTAATTCACTTAAAGCCTCTACATATATTTCAGGATCTTTAACATTTACACTCCATTTGGAATTTCTCTTTGAGTTGTGTCGCTAATATCTATCTTCTCTTCTCTTCTTTCTTTTCTTTTGTTTTTTAAATTTAGAGATGGCCTCCCCATGTTAATGACCTTAATACCCCTCATTCATGATGATGGTCTCTAAGATTTGCAAGGTGTCTTCGCATGCCCCAAAATGCATTTCTCCATTTCCAGGTCTCCACTTCTTAGAAACTTGGTGGAACATTAATAAAATCAAAATAACATTTGACTCTTTAGCATCTCTGATCAGCAGATATCCTTTAGCAAGCAATTGCATACATTCCACTTCTAGCCATACACTACAAAAAGATTGAAATGTATTGATCTAATCAGCAAAAATGTAATCGCATATTAGTCTCCAAATAGTGAACTATGTAATTACTCTTAGGCAGTGCCAAGTTCCTGAGAAAGCATTAAAAAGTAGGCGGAAAGAGTCTCCAAATAGTGCAGCTGACTAGTGAACCTTCCCCTGAAACAAGGTTCAATGCTGACCCTAGATATACTACCAACAATCCTTAGCAAATTTGTACTCCTAAAGAATGTACATCACTATCACAGCCACGAACCAAGCAAAGTTTTATGTGCCCGCTTTGGGCTAGACAAGATTTTTCTTTTTTCAAAGGAACCAACAGATATGTATTAATCTATTGAAATTGCATCCAAATGGATGCTAGAAAAGTACAAAATTTAAGAGTTGTCTTCAGAGGGGCCATACTTAGATAGTAGGCTCCAAGATTCCATCTAACCTTGTAAGAGTGATAGACTGTGAAATTCAACAGAAAGTCTTGTAGTACAGAGCTGGACATATACTCCTAACACATAAATACAAAAGTAGAACATTTACTAAAAACCTATAGAGGGAGGAGAGCCGGTAAGTTCAGGGTGAGTAGAGGAGCCTTTTGGAACAGCTGCTTTGAGGTATGGGAGTATAGCATTCGCTTTAATCATAGAAGAAGAGCTCAAATTGCTAGAATAGTGACATCCCGAAGAGCATTGTTGTCACCCAATGATAATATCAGAGAGCAAGCCACTGACAACATCAATCTCATGTTGGATTTGTCAAATAAACTCCCTATGTTGAATCATGATTTCCATCATTGTATCTAGCCCAACTTCCAAGCTGACAAAGTGAATATGCATGAATTAAGAGGAGGAAAGGTTGTGCACAATTTCATCATCCAACTAAGTGAGAATGAGTTTGACTACAAGAAGGTTTCACAGAGCTATATTGATGATGCAAGCCAGAAGGGACCAATTCTGTTGAGAGAGGGAAATAAGAAACTAGGAGGGCACAAGAAAGAAGGCATGCATGTCTGGCGACTGAGGAAAATACCACTTGTTGTCACATAGAATGTCTAGGCACCATGACAACGGCTCAGATCGGGGGCTATCACCCTGATCCCCAATCTCTCTGTTTAAGTTGTCTCCCAATAGCAGGCTAAGGGGGGTAGACCCTACGGAAATGGAATGAAGGAGAACTAGTTGGAAACCAACCAATTCGGGAGACACAGTCAAGCGACCCAAACAGGAAACCAACCGAAATGTCCAAGTGCTAAATGTGCAGATAGAGAAGATGAAAGGATTAGTGAGAGGAAAAAGATAAGGCGATGAAAAGATGAAGAGATGAAATGGCACCAGGAAATGTTGTGCCGCTTGACGGACTAATGAATGACGGAAAAGATAAGATGATTAGAAAAATGTCATGAGGACCAAGGACAAAAAAACTCTATCCCCGACAACGGCACCAAAAAATGATGGATACCAAGGACTCAGGGAGGGTTTCTTGTCTGAGGATTAATGGATGAATAAGTGGAGTCGCCACCCAAACAGGAAACCAACTGAAATGTCCAGGTGCTAAATGTGTAGATAGAGAACATGAAAGGATTAGTGAGAGGAAAAAGATAAGGCGATGAGAAGATGAAGAGATGAAATGGCGCCAAGAAACGTTGTGTTGCTTGACAGGCTAATGAATGGCGGAAAAGATAAGATGATTAGAAAAATGTCGTGAGGACCAAGGACAGAAAAAACTCTATCCCCGACAACGACGCCAAAAAATGATGGATATCAGGGATAGATTTTTGTCTAAGGATTAATGGATGAATAAGTGGAGTCACCGCCCAAACAGGAAACCAACCAAAATGTCCAGGTGCTAAATGTGCAGATAGAGAAGATGAAAGGATTAGTGAGAGGAAAAAGATAAGGCAATGAAAAGATGAAGAGATGAAATGGCGCCAGGAAATGTTGTGCCACTTGACGGGCTAATGAATGGCAGAAAAGATAAGATGATTAGAAAAATGTCGTGAGGAACAAGGACAGAAAAAACTTTATCCCCAGCAACGACGCCAAAAAATGTTGTCGCACAGAATGTCTAGGCACCACACCAACGGCTCAGATCAAGGGCTACCACCCTAATCCCTAATTTCTCCGTTCAAGTTGTCTCCCAATAGCAGGCTAAGGGGGGTAGACCCTACGGAAATGAAATGAAGGAGAACTAGTTGGACACCAACCAATTCGGGAGACACAGTCAAGTGACCAAGTACTTGTTTTATATTTAGCAAGACTTACAAGATTTTATTAGATTTAGATGATTGATACCAGTGCCTTATGGAGTCAAGTTTCAACAATCTTGCTAGGAAATTTAGGACCAAGTAATTGATTAGCAACTGTTGCTTGGATGAATAACTATCTTATATGAAATGCAGATTCTAAAACTAATGTGAGATGTAGGACTCTTGGTTAATTTTAGTTAAATGCCTATCTAAGTTTTAACCCTTCAATCCTTTCTATATTGAACCTGATTTCGTCGTAAATGGCAGAGAGAAGATAAATTGAAGCACACTAAGGTGTGCTTAACGATACCTCTCTTGAAAATCTAACATACCCGATGCCTCTGGCGCTGCAGAGAGTGATGGCTCTGACGACTACAAGGTCACTGTTTTAAGTACTATTAAAAGCAGTCTTCTCAAGCAAAGATGGATGGGTACCTATCGTTCTATCGACCAAGCTTATGCTTGGAAGTAAATTTTAATTATGCAGAACTAACTTAATATGCAAATGCACGAGATGATTAGAAGATGAGATGAAGTTAGATTCAAGGATTAAAAGCGCTTATGCCATGATTGATCGAGGTGGATATTGGTGGCCACCCGCCAATTCCACTTGGACCCCCACCATTGTTTCTTTCAGTTTTTCAGTTTCCTTAATTGTAGCACAGTTTACTATTTTTAGCAGTTTTTTGGGTCCTAAACTTCCGGAGCCGTTTTGATGCCCTAAACGACTTTTTTTAGGCAATCTACAACCGGTGATTTTATAACAAAATCGTCTTTTCCATCGTAATCCTCGGAGAGATATTTCCAATGGGGTATCATGCGCGTCAAACGGAGATAATATGACCAAGTCACGACCCCAGGAAGTTGGTTGTCCAACTAACCCCAACAGGGCCCACAAACTCATGGTGCTACATCTCCTCAAGTTAGGGTTTTGGTTATTTAGGGTTTGCTCTTATTGTTCAATAATAAAAAGGCCCTTAAGCCTCATTGTAACGTAATTCAGAGGCATGTAGCTGCCACATCTCTTCTCAAAGATAAGCTACCATCGCCCGAGCTAGTTCATTTCCATTTCTGTTTGTAAGCATATTTCAGTATTTTACATTAATGAAATGAAGTATTATTTCTGCCGCATCTCTGTATTTATGGTTATATCTATAATTTGTTGCGTTCCTGTTTAAATCCGGATCAACGATCTACTTTAGAGTTATATATCAAAGCCCTTAATTGCCAAAATGAATATTCACTTTACTAGACTAAAAAATAAATTTCTCAGCAATATACTTAAAATATCACAATGTAATGCCCAATTAAATCACAAGCCTATCACTTCAATTTATCTAAATTCTTTCCAATGCCGTTATAGCTCAAAGAGAACAAAATTTTCTTCTTAAACCTTCAAGATAAATGCCAATTATATAGATGCTCAACTACTCAATTTTAGGAAACAAAGGATATGCAATTTATCACAATTCCATGAAAGAGTACTTAATAATTACTTGAAAATTTTCTCAAAATTTAAATATGAAATATATATCCAATAATTCAAGTAATTAAACCACGTTTAAAATTAATTAAATAATGAACCATCTAAAAAAAATGTTCAAAACCCTTAGCATGCAAAATACTTTAGCAATTAAATTCCGAAAATTAATTACCATGAAGAACCATGAAATTCAAACGCTAGGCACTTCAAACAATTCTAGATTTAAAATAAATTCCTTAAATGCTTCAATCCAGAAAAAAAAATCTCTTATTTTTCTATAGTCAAACTTTAGAGATGATTTAAAAAATATTTAAATGTGTCTTGACTATAGAGAAATTTAAAAAAAAAAAATTAACACCACAAAATTTCCCCTTAAAAAGTTTAAAGTCCCAAACTCTTAACACAAAAACCCCAAAAAGGAACTTTAGATAAAAAAAAAGTATATTATTCCTTTGGGAAATTCAATGTGATAAAGTTCATGAATGAAGGAAAATTTTAATGTGGCAAATCAAAAGACTTAATTAAACTTTTAATGGGCCAAAGGCCACATAAAAAATTTAATTCGAAACCTTGAAAACATCAAAGCCACAATTAAAATTTGATTTTATTTTTATTTTATTTTGTTTTAAACAACAACAAAAACAACAAAAATGAAAAGCAATCTTTAAAAAAAAATCGATTTTTTTATGAGACTTAACCCTAAACAAAACAAAGAATAAAGTGAAGAGAAATGAAATTGTGAAGGAGGGAGCTCAGGCAACCGGCGGAGGAGATGAGAAGTAGATAGCAAGGAATGGAGGGTCGCGGAGGGAGAGTTTGCAGATTGAAGAGCAGCGAGGGATGCGATGTGAGAGCCGATGCGCACGAAAGGATGGAGGAGCTTGTTTTTTTTTCCTTTTTGAGGGCAGGTTTCGAGGAGAAGGGAGGAAGTGTTCATGAGGACACAGGCAGAGAAGGAAAGCAAGGAGCAAACAGGAGAAAGGAACGACAAGAGAGCAGCGACAGGGGAGGAACCAGCGAGTTCGAGGGATGCAGAGGGAAGGTCGAGGAATAGCGGAAGGGAAACTCACGCAAAGAAGGGGTCGCGGATGGAGGATGAGGGAATGAGGAGGCCGCAGGGAAGAAGAAAAACGTAGCAGTAGGAGGAGGGAAGAAAATCGAATTTTTGCAGAGAGAGGAGAAAAACACAGCAAAAAAGAAGAGTGATTTTTGAAGGACTTCGAGGTAGCAAATGGTAGCCCAGGTTCCTCAAAACAAAACCCAGAAAATTAAATTTCAAACCAATATATTTCTACTTTAAAATTTTGTTCTCAGAAAAACCTCAGATCTGAATTTGAAACCTTCGGAATGAAAATAATTTTGAATAATTTGTCCCTGCGAAAATGATATTGAGGCCAGACCTTGCCCTCCAGGGTCTAGATCTGACTTCAAATTAAATTTTTCCTTCATATCCACACCTACAAAACGAAAAAAAAAATACTCAGATCCCAAATATACAAAAATGAATAAAATCCCTGAAACCCAAGTGATAAAAATTTCAAATCTTTACAAGATATTTTCAGATCTATGCACAAAATTTGCAAATCTATCAGATCTAAGGAGTATGAGTCCAACTCCGCTCTCAAATCTGATAATCTAAGGCTCTTACTAGCTATATCTATCAATTTTTCCACCAAATATTTAAAAGATTTTGAATTTTTTGAGAGGTACTAGCCCAAAAACAGCCTATATATATATATATATATATATATATATATATAATCATTAGATAAATCCTAGGGCTTATATGAGGTAGGCTCTTTAGAAAATATGTGTTGAGAGTTGGTTGGTCCAATCGAGGACTATCCCCAAACGCCCAAACACTCAATGAGAACTTGAGAGATCTTCTGCAAACACTAGATCAACCATCAAACCAAGTAGAGAAATAGAACAACAATAAAATTTTGAAGAAATCGAGATACATGCTACTTCGATCAAAATTAAAAATGTTACCTTAGATCCAACAAACAGAATAAGATACCTGTATTCAAATTATTCTAAGAGAGCTATTGATTGATAGTTTTCACATAATATTAAGCAAAAACTAAAACAATGTTACCATAAATTCATGAAAATGAACACCACTGCAAGTTGAAACCCCAAAGACTTTTGCATTCATTCCAAAAAAAAGTATACAAGAGAGCTTGAGAGCTTAGTACACGATTCAAAGATTGGATGAAAAGATAGACTGACACCGACCTCTGATTTATAGATAAAATCTCCAATGGCTACTTGGCTTGATCCCTATCAAATTAATCTTGACCATTCATAAGGATTTAATTAATCTTTAATCATCGTCATCGAAATTATTTAGTTTTTGAGGAAAAATCGAAATTTTTTATTTAATTGAATTTTAATTAACTCTTAATTTCCTCAAAAATTTGACTTTGACTTAACAACCAAGGGTCCAAAATTTCTTGATTTCCTCAGTATTACTTTGGTCGGAGACCTCCAAAAATTAACTTCTTTAAAACCCACGAATTTCACCCTTGGAGAATTTAATTTTACCGAGGACACAAAATTAATTAAATTTTTGGCTTAGGATTTTAATTTAATTTTGCCATAAAATTTAATTAATTCCATGAGTATGAAATTTCTATATTTCTATGCAATTGCACACATTCCTTTTCCAACCATACATTAAAAAAAGGTTGAAACGAATTGATCTGATGAGCAAAAATGTAATTGCATCTTAGTCTCCAAATAGTGAACAATGCAATTACTCTTGGGCAATGCCAAGTTCCTGAGAAAGCATAAAGCAATAGATGGAAAGAATCTTCAAAAAGTGCAGCTCACTAGTGAACCTTCCCCTGAAACAAGGTTCAATGCTGACCCTAGATATATTTCCAACAATACTTAGCAAATTTGTAATCTCGAGTCCCAAAGAATGTGCTTCACTATCACAATCACAAAGCAAGCAAATATTTATGTTCCTGCCAAGGGCCAGACAAGCTTATTTTTTACACGGGAACCAATAGATTTGTATTAATCTAGCAAAATCACATCTAGATGGATGCTACAAAAGTTAAGAGTTGTCTTCAGAGGGGCCATAGTCATACTCAGATAGAAGCCTCCAAGATTCTATCTAACCTCTATGGGAGTGATAGACTATGAAATTCAACAAAAAATCTTGTAGTATAGAGTTGGAGATATACTCCTAACACGTAAATACAAAATTTGAACATTTACTAAAAACCTATAGAGGGAGGAGAGCCAAAAAGTTTAGAGTGAGTACAGGAGCCTTTTGCAGTAGATGCTTTGAGGTTTGGGAGGATAGCATTCGCTTTAGTTGGAGAAGAAGAGCTTGAATTGATAGAGGAGTGACATCCCAAAGAGGCTTGTTGTCACCCAATGCTAATATCAAATAGGAAATTGCAAACAACATCAATCTCATCTTGGATTTGTCAAATAAAATCCATGTGTTGAATCATGATTTCCACCATTGTATCTAGCCAAACTTCCAAGTTGACAAAGCGAATATGCATGGATTAAGCAGAGGAAAGGATGTCCACAATTTCATCCTCCAACTGAGTTAGAACAGACTTGATTGTAGGGAGGCTTCACAAAGCCATACCAATGATGCAAATCAGAAGGGCCCAATTTTGCTGAGAGAGGGAAATAGCAAAATCTAGAGGGCATAGGAATGCAGGCATGCAAGGGTGGTGACCAAGGAGAATGTTGTTAATATAGAGACCTCGAGAAAGATTTTTGTTAATTTTGCATCTCAGGGACAAATTCCTTTCATTGGATAACCTTCCTCATCAAGAAAGGCCCCTCCTAGCCCTTGGAAGAATTTAATTTGGAAACCCACATGTTCACAAAAGGACAGGTCGACCCTAAGAAGAATCTGGACACCCTTGGAAGCCTATAAATATAAGTCAAGTGACCCTCATTTGGAGATCATCATCAAGCATCTTCATCTTCTCTTTTCTTTGATTTGGCTCGCACATGTTTGAAGAGGTTCGCAAAGATTGTTTCATACAAGTCCAAAATTGCAGGGTCTGAAGCTCGCACGTGTGATTTAGGGTTTTGATTTGCAGTTGCAAGGTTTCCACAAGGAATTTTCGGTTGCAACCGCAGGCATGCAGGCTCATCCATGTGGTTGGAACATTTCAACAGCACGCACGTACACTCTCTCCGTACGGCTAGAAACTAGGGTTTCATTTTGACGGTTGACCACAATTGATCGTAGGATGGAAAGTTATCTCTAATCAGTATTTTTTCTGAGCTCATATTTCTGAACATTGTTGGGTTGTTTTGCTGGATAGATTTGTGATTGAAGATCTGAATCATTGTACTCTCTCTTGCTGAACATTTTATAACAATCTAATAAGAAGAAAAATTTGAAAGGGCTTTCCCCCTTGTGGGGTTTTTCCATGGTCTTTGACCAAACATAGTGTCTCTTATTTGTCGCTTGTTGTTAACTGCATTCATTGTTCTATCTACAATTGCTATTAATCATTGGAAGATTAAATTGTTTTGAAAGATTGCTAAATAAAGATAAGAATTGGGCAAAAGTGATTGTAACAGCATAGAAAAGTGGTAAAATTAACATGGTATCAGAGCTTCGGTGAAGAGAAGCCCAAAGAGACAAGGATCAAAGAGCAGTCACTCTTGGAAACAACTAAAGAAGCCTATTAGGGTTTGGTCAAGATGTCTACCTCCTTCAAGGAAAATGAGAAGTTGGGTGATTCATCAAATTTTGTCGCTTGGAAGATTAGGTTGGAAATCATAATTGAAGGCAACGATGCCTTGGAATTCATTCAAGGAAAAGTACCTAAGGAATTCATTAGAGTGGCAGAGCTCTCCTTTCTCTTTCCAAAGCACATTGTTAATGCTTGAACCGGAAATCTGCATGAACACGTTATAATAGGAGATTTTCAGGTTGTAGTATCTTCGTCCTTCCAACAAATATCCCAGTAAATCCACACGAGTGAGAGAGACAAACCCAGAAACTTTGATCTTCCTTCTTCCAGCAACTTTCCTCCTCCTTCTGCAACTTCGCGCTTTTCTTGCTCTTCTTCTTGGATATCGAACTTGTGTGTGAGTGAGTGCTCCAAATGAATTCGAATTGCTTGTATATATAGGCTTCCAGTGAGGACGAATTACCTAGTTTGAGGTCGACTTTCTCTCCTTGAGGTTGACTTGGTGTGGAGATGACAAATAGCTTATTTGACTCAATAATAAATCTTTTACATGATTCAAAAGCCCAAGAAGTGTCTCTTTAAATGGACAATGACTCTAATGACTCAGAATAAATGTTAGAAGTCTTCAATGGGGACTTTGACCTAAAACATGATGACCCAAGCATGAAACCTATGCTTTAATAAGTCATATTAATAATAATAAAATTTTATTTTTCTTTCTTTTGATAAATACATTTCATTATGACTCAAATACAATTTATGAAGATCGAGCCTAGTTACATTCTTCAACGAAAAGGAAACTGAAGGAAATCGGGTTAACACATATAAGGTTAATCCATCACCCTTAACAGAACAAATGCAAACTGAAGAGAAGCATGTCACGAATATCTTGGATACTTCATCTGAAAATTTTCAAGATCAAGCAGAATGTTCTACATCATCAACATCACAGCCCACCACAAAGAAAAGTATGAAGCAAAAGAGAAAAAGAAAGAAGCTTGATAAATTTGATGTCCATATACAACACAACATTGGGATAAGTCAGAGTCCTAAAATGATTAGGATTGCACATGGCACATCAAAGAAACAACCTATGGATTTGCCAAAGAGCAGGCAGATGCTCAAGAAGGACTTCATTGAACACATCTGATGCCATAGGGCATCCTCTGTATTGTATTTCTAACCCTACTCCTTGTTATTTCTGTTGTTAGAGTAGTTTTCATTTCAACATTTTGTTTCATAGATTAAGTTTCATTTCTGTCTTTAGATTAGATTTACATTTCATGTTAGTAGAATAGTTTTTGTTATGGAACTTCTATTTCATGAACTTAAATGTTATATGATGATTTTTGGATTATATTTGGATGGCCGCTACTTATATGATTTCGTGTGTTGCTTGGACGCAGATTCTGGATTCTCACATTCCTTCAATGAAACAACGTGTCCCCAAGTAGAGCCAGATGTTGACCACTCTGTGTCAACTACCCTATAGCAATACACATTTTTACAAAGGAATTCCGTCATGTTCGAGCATTCAGATATTCAAGATTCATCGTCATCATTCGTTAACCTATCAGAGTTGTAAACCCAAATTCTACAAGTTTATTGTAAATGATGCTAGTATGACCGTTTAATTATGTAACAACACCTAGGTAAACCTTTGATTTTGGCAAAGAATTTCATCATAAGAAGTTTTTTAACCTCACTGAATTATGTGTGTTTCTAAACCAGTGTTGCGGGGGAGCGCCTCCCCCCCCCTCGCTCCCGCTCCCAATCCGCGCTCCGGGCGGGAGCGACTCGGGAGCGGGTCGGGAGCGCGCTCCCTAAAAAAAATTTCGCTCCCTGCCTTTTCGGGAGCGTTTTCGGGAGCGTTTTGCCTTTTTTGCATTTTTTTTTTTGTAGTAATGTTCGAAATGCAATTTTTTTTGAAAGAAACAAATAGTTTTTGAGTGGGGCAGCTTAATGATCAAGTGTAGGCCCTAGTATGGATATGCTATTCATGGTAATGTTAAATTCTTAAAGTAAAAGTGATATTTTCTTTAATTTTCATTTTCATCCTTTTACTTAAATTTTTAACATTACCATGAAATGACTCAGGATGTTTGAGAGTGGTTTCGTCCTCATTGGATTTCATATGGAGAAAGTAGAATTTTAGATTTCATTCAAAATCCAGCAGACTTATCAGTTTTTCAGGATTTCAGGATTGGGGGATTGCAATTTTTCCATTGAATTTTGTCATGTATTAGGGTATGGAATTTGTATATAATCAACAGTACCAATCCCTTTATGTACCTTGATGTTAGTGACATTGGTTGTCGAACTCCTCTATCATGACCCTTCTAAAAATGTACGCATCACTCAAACAAAATCTTGACTTGACATGCTATGCTTTTTCTATCTTATGTTAATGCTTAGAGGGTGATATTAATGACAAAGATCCCTATACAGATACAAAGGTAATGACAAAGATACCTCTGGATATTAATGCTTGGAGGGTGATATTAATGACAAAGATCCTGATTTTGCAACAAGACTAAAAAATTAGACATTTCTCGTGGTGGCAAGAGGCCCAAGCATAAGAAATAAATAATAGATTTACTTCTCTTTTCTAGTTTCTAGTAGCTTTTATAACTATTGACTCTTTCATATTTATTATGATATTTTTTTAAACAATATATCTCAATTATAACTCATTAGTAATGAATTATGAATATGATGCTTCATGAAAGTTGAAAGTTGTTTCATTTCATTTCATTTTATAACATTTCATTTCATGTTAGATATTATTTGTTGTAATGGTTACACTTAGCTTACAAGTACAACTTTGGTGATCAATGATGATAAATGTTATATATTGAATTTTGAAAGCTTGAAACTTTAAGATTGATGAATCATGAAACTCAATATGTTGTATGTTACTATGTTACTAACTTGCGGACGTGGTTGATGAAGATTATAACTTCTAGATGATTGTTGTTATATGGTTCAATCTATGCTTTTTTATGTTTTTTATATCTAATTCATCATTCTACATGTTTTTGTTGACATATATGTATCAAAAATTAAAAAATATAAAAAATATATATATTTTTGAAAAATCGCTCCGGGATTCGCTCCCAAACCGGGAGCTTCTGAAAATGGTCGCTCCCGCTCCCGTTTTCGCTCCCGCTCCCCGCTCCCGCTCCCGCTCCCAAGTAACATGGTTCTAAACGCAGATAATCGGCAAAGTTTTTCTTCCACCTTAAACTCCAAAGCTAGGGTGGAATTCGTTGAGAAGGTCTTAGGTGAGTCCTAGTGTTATATCAAGTCTTTTGTAAAAGTGTGTTTGGGAATAATTTAAGCACATTTGGCTAAATTATTTTATTACAAACATACTTGGTCTAACTCTATACTAGATCATATCGTGTCACAAAATTGAGCAAATTATTAAGGGTCTATGTCTAAAGGTGTTTTTTCCCTTTCAAAGGTTGAATTAATTGTAATATCTTGATGTAAAAATATTTTGGTGCATGGTCCCTCATATTTAGACAGCATGGCCAAAATATTTAAAAGTGGAAAAAATAATTAATACCCCTTAGTGCCAATTAAACAATTTTTTTTGCTAAATTAAATTAAAATCCTAAGCCATAAAATTAATTAATTTTGAGTAAAAAAATAATTATTTTATTTTTGGTTTTCTGGCAAAAAAAGGGCAAAAATATTAGCCAGAAAATGTCAAAAAATTAAAATTGAGAGAAAATAAAATTATCTCCAAATGGAAAAATGAATTTTGAAGAAAGTGGTCATTTCCAAGGAAGAATTAAATTGAAAAACCCAATTCCAATGCGAAAAAATCACAAGAAATTCTTTGGGCTCAAAAAATAATTATTTTTCAAGAAAATTATATTTTTTGAGTCCAATTAATTGAAGAAAATTCGTGGGTCCAAAAGAAGTCCAATTTTCAAGGTCCTTTATCAAGGAAAAAATCAGTTTTTTTAAATTGAGCTTATGGACCAAGGTGATTAAGTCAAAAATGATTTTTTGAGGAAAAAAGGTCAAAATAATATTTTTTGGGCCAGGAAAAAAAGAAATTATTATGGAATTCAAATTTCTTCATCAAGATCAAGGGACGAGATTTATTTTTCGCAAAGATCAAGCACCAAGTAGTTGTTATTATCTAGGATCAAGTCAAAAATGTGCAACTTATTGGACCTAGTCGTTTTCCACTAGCAGGGGAATCTAGATCCCTCTATTTTCTATATAAGAAAGCTATTTGCTCCTCATTTGACACCGAAAATTTCGTAAGGAAGCTCTCACTAAAGCTTTGCCGCTTTAATATTTTTCTGGAAATAATAAAGAAGTCTTTGGGGTTTATTTATGGTAGTGTTCATCTTCTGCTTCTTGTGGTAATATTTTTTTGAATCATTTATTGAATACTCTACTGAATAAATTTTATGAAATATTATTTCTTTAGCCATTTGTTGGATCAACTATTTACACATGTATCTTGTATTAGTTGATGGGTTTTAGAGAAACATTTTAATTTGATTTATCTAGCAGGTATCTCTAGATTTCGAAGGTTATTTTGTTATCAATGTCTCTATTGATCTAATAATTTGATTTTAAGTGTGTAGAGACTCCAGGTATTCAGATCTTGGGTGTGAGGGGAAGTCTTCAGTTAGACTAACCCACCCACTCTCAAGTCAGGAAAACTCAAGAGCCCATCTAATTAAATTTCATGGCTTATCTAACGATTTGATTTGCAGGGATTTAGGCTATTGCTCGCCATAAAAATGTATTTCCATCATCTATTTGAATTATGTTTGTGCATGTCGAATAGATCTGCTAATATAGAGCTTATTTTTTTATCGATCAAGGAGCAGAGTTATACTCATACTCCTTTGATCCAATAGATTTGTAAATTTGTATATAATTTTTGTATATATCTACTAACCCTTTTTGTCCTTTTGTGTATAAATTTTATTTTATTGCATATGTACTTTTTTTTCCCTTTCAATTTGCAGATCTGAAAACAAAGTTAAGGCTTAGTCATTAGTTTGTCTGTCTTCATCATTTGGTGACTAACATACATGCTATTAAAGTCTAATTTGAATCTACATTATATTTTGCCTTGCATTCAGTGTTTGAATTGGTTATTGAATTCTGGTATGATTGCTCACATTTTGTGAAAGATTTGGAGACTGATTAAGGACCGATACATACTTAAAAAGAGGCTGCAGCAGTTGAGCTTTGAAGTGCCATATCTAAGGCAGATTCACAGTCCTAAATTGCTTCACTGGAATCTTGTGGACTTGTGACAATTCTGATCTAACTTACTCCAACAATAGCTACAGCAGTCAGATTTTCTATTGACAGTGGGCTGATCCGATTAATTGTGATATATCTTGAGGTCTAGTACATTTCTAAGGCAGATCATTGTGTATCCTTGTGCACTAGAAGTGTATTGAATTTATAGTGGTTGCTCTCGTGTCTCGCCAAAGCATTGAGGATAGCCTTGTTTTCTTAGATTACTAACTATCTTTGTCTCCTCTCTTAACAATATTGCATTCCATTACATAGTTGCTTCTCTAATTGCATTTTTTGCATTGCATGGTTTGGTTAGTGTTGCATTTCATCATTTTAAATCACTGTTAGCAATCTCTGAATAATTATGTTTGCATACCTTCAAGTTTTCTCTGGTTCCTAATTGCTATCTGGTGAAATAAACAATTTTGAGCTGGAAACCAAAGGCATATCCATTGGCATATCATCGGAAAAACTTTGTTTCAAGTGACATTTCATAAGTTGCAGACATTTGGCTATAAGTATTTTAAATAAAAGCAACCAAAATCTAATTCCTAACTCACATGCTCTAAAAGAATGCTGTTTGATCTAGTTTCACTCGGTTATAATTGATTGATCTAAGTAAGTGATTCTCTTTTCATTAGCAATCTCATTCGCTATCCATTAGTGTTTATTTGGCTAAAGGATCTTTGCTTATTTCAGTTGTCTAAGTAAGTAAAGAATACTATAAGAACACTTTGATTCTAAGGCATTGTGAGATCTTGCTTTAACATTCTCTAACTACCATTATTTCATTGAGTATTCCTTGTTGCTTCATTAATTGTAATCATTGTGTCAGCTAATCATCTTTTGCTCATAAGTATATCATAAGCGAATTAGCTCTTTATCTTGTTGAGACATCTTGATATTATTGTCATCTCAATGAAGCGATTGCATTTTTGCATCTTGCATCTCAATTGCATCCTTAAACTTTACCTCCAAGCCTAATCTTGGTTGAAAGAAAATTAGGACCACCTTTCTTTTGTAGTTTGCAAAGGATAGACCATTTTTAGTGGTTAACACGGTGACCTTGCAGTCATCAAAGCCACAGTCTTTGCAACGTCAAAGGCATCAGGTGGTTAGATCTCAAGGGAAGGGATTGTTAATCAAGTCATAGCTTGCTTCCCCTTACTTTCTCTCCACAACTTACTCTAGAGACTAGCCTCAAAACAGCTAGGAGGAAAGATTCATCTAGACTAAGCATCTTAATTAAAATCAACCAAGATTTTGAATTTCACATTAGCTTAGATCTTGCATTCGTTCCTTGTTGATCATTGGTGATTGGAATTGTGGGCTAAATTTATAATTTGCAAATTTATTGGTTCATTGCTCATATATCTGGTTATCTTGGTCTTTAAATTTCTGTTCTAACTCTTCTTGCAACATTGTTGTTATTGCAACTTTGAGGACCTATTTCTTGCAAGTCTCTAAATTTCCATTGAGCATTGTAAAGGGACTGGTCTGTTACATTTTGAATATGCCTTATTGATCCTAGTTGCATTTATCTTAATATACATTGTTCATAAACTCTCACATTTGCTTTAATTAATAATCAAGTTACATTAATAATAATTGTCTTGCCCTTAATCTCCTAGGACTTCTTGTTCCAATGAGTCTTCTCTTTCATCATTACCTTTAGGGACTACCCCCTTGACTTAGCTAGGAAAGTTTAAACAGAGTGAATAGGGATTTAGAGTGACAACCCTTGTTCTGAGCATTGCGCCTTAGGTGTACACTTCAGGCGACAATACTTACCTGAAGCTTCCAACTTGTTCCTCTTTTCTTTTGGCACATGGAAGTAGACAGGGCAGCCAAAGATCCTCAAGTTTCCAGCCTCAGGTTTTTCACCTGAGAGGACTTCTTTCGGAGTCTTGTTGTTTAGGGCACAGTGAGGAGATCTATTTTGAACATAGACAGTTGAGTTAGCAGCGTCTCCCCATAGAAACTTTGGTAGTATCTGATCATGCAACATAGCTTTGTCTGCTTCCATGATACTTCTATTCTTTCTCTCAGCCACACCATTTTGTTTTGGGTTATATGGTACTAAGGTCTCTTTCTTGATTCCAACTTCTTTGCAAAAGTCAATGAAATCATTTGAAGTGAACTCTCCTCCATTGTCAGATCTGAAGATTTTGATTTGTTTTCCAGTTTGTTTTTCTACCAAAGCTTTGTAATCTTTAAACATGTTAAATGCTTGACTTTTATTTTTCAAAAAATAGATCCATGTCTTGCGAGAAAAATCATCCACAAAGATTATATAATACAAGTAGCCACCAAGAGAAGTTATAGGCATTGGTCCACATAAATCAAAATGTACAAGATGAAGTACCTGACTGGTTCTACTTTTGCTCGAAGGGAATGGTCCCTTTACTTGCTTCCCACTAGCGCACCCTTGGCAAACTCCATCATGATCAGATCTAATCTTCGGCATTCCGAAAACCATCTTTCTCACATGAGGTAATGCTTTATAGTGCAAATGAGTGAACCTTCGATGCCAAAGTTCACTTTGATGATTGTTGTCATGGATCAATGCATGAATAGGTCTTCCATTGACTTTATATGAACCTTCACATCTCTCATATTGGATCTCATCGGCCAAGAGAGAACTTTACCATTTATGAAAGCAACTTTCATTCCTTTATCTTCTAAAGAAAAAATAGAAATAAGATTCTTTTTCAGACCAAGTACATACAAAACTTCTTGAAGAGATAAGGTTTTACCATGATCTAGATGGAAGGAAACAAAACCAAATCCCTTTATAGGATATGTAGAGTTGTCTCCAAGAATGATTTTCAAATCGGTCTCCCTCTCAACCAGATTAGAGAGCACTTCTTTATAGCCAGTAAAGTGCCTTGAGGCACCACTATCAACCAACTAGCTGTCACAAGAATCTACAGGAGAGGAACTAGAAAGAGCAAAAATAAGAAAGTATTATGATTGTATTTCGGCTGCACTATTATCATACCTTGGGTTCCTTGAAGAAAGGAAACTCTCTTTACAAGTAGGAGCTTCTCTTCTTCTATAATTAGATTTGTTGGAACAATTGTTGAAGTTGGATCTTGGTGCTCTTCTGTTTTCTGGACAATCACCGGCATAATGGTCATTCTTATGGCAATTGTAGCATTGGACTTTTGATAAGTCTTTGTTCCATTTAGAGGAACTGTTGGGAGCAATATTTTTCGAATAATGATGGTATCTTCTCCCTTTCTTCTTCTTGCCTTGGGCAACAAAGACAGTAGTTTCTCCCTCCTCATGCTTGGGAATTCTTCCTCTACAAATCATTTTGGCATCTTCTCGACTGCACTTTCCCAAGAGCTCATCAAATGTAGAGGAAGGAAGACCTCCTAGCGTAATCAGCACCAGCTCTTTATTAGAAACAACTTCACTAGAAGTTGACAGTTGATCTTTGTTTTTTGATATCCTCATGAAGTATGCTTGAATAATCTCTCCTTTGTTCATCTTAATATCCTTGAGTTTGTTAGAAAATCAGAAAGGTAGAAAGATTTTCTTTATATTGATAATTACTTGTGATATTCTTATGTTCTTTTCATGTTCCTCTTTTATCTTTTATTTCATCAAGCAATTACCAAAACAATAGCACAAAGATCACAGACACCAGATGTAGGTGGACAGCCAGGGGAAAACCCCTATCTAGGCGAAAACCCAGTCAACAACTCTTCCTTAATAGTTTCACAAGATGATCCAAGACTCTTGACCTAGACACAGACTTCCTCCACACCAAGTCAACCCTTTCTTCCTTTTGTAGATGATAACCCTTTCAACAATAACTTCGACCTAGCAGCAACAGAACTTCGACCCAGCAGTAGCCCAGAAACAACTTCGATCCAACAGTTACCCCAGCAACAACTTTGATCCAACAGTTAGCCTAGCAACAACTTCGACCCAACAGTTAGCTTCATCCTTTCAGCAAATATCCCAGTAAATCCACATGAGTGAGAGAGAGACAAACCCAGAAACTTCGATCTTCCTTCTTCCAGCAACTTCGCACTTTTTTCTGCTCTTCTCCTCTTAGATATTGAACTTCAAATGAATTCGAACTGATTGTATATATAGGCTTCTGGGGAGGTCGAATTACCCTGTTTGACGCCGACTTGATCTCCTTGAGGCTGACTTGGTGTGGATGTGACAAATAACTTATTTGACTCAATAATAATTCTTTTTACATGATTCAAAAGCCCAAGAAAGGTCTCTTTTAATGGACAATGACTCTAATGACTCAGTATAAATCCTAGAAGTCCTCAATGGGGACTTTGACCTAAAACATGATGACCCAAGCATGAAACCTGTGCTTTAATAAGTCATATTAATAATAATAAATTATTTTTCTTTCTTTTGATAAATACATTTCATTATGACTCAAATACAATTTATGAAGACTGAACCTAGTTACATTCTTCAACAGAGCGGATTCTTCAGAGCAAGAATTTGACTCAAGTTGTTCACTTGATACATTCCAATCAACTTTTCATACATTTATTTAGCTTTCTTCAACTTAGAGACATAAGTGATGAGGTGGTCTCCAAGGGAATCAAGGATAACCTTTTTAGCCTTGACTTCTCCTTTCTTGTATCTGACCTTGATAGCAGCATTGGAGTTTTCAACTAACTCTACTACCTCTCCTTCAACATACTCCAGAACATTATGTTCCTCAAGAGTAATATCCAATCTAGCCTTCCAAGAGAAGAAGTTTAAAGCATCAACCAGCTTCTCTTCATTCTTAAAGTAAGAGGAATGCATCTTGATCTGCTCAAAATTTCAGCAGCAAATAGGAAGGGACAACAAGAGATATTTCAACAGTAAATGAGATATTTCAGTGGCAAAAGAGGAGATATTTCAGCAGAAAATGAGCAGCAAGTAGAAGGAACAACAAGTGATATTTCAACAGAAAATGGGCTGCAAATAGAGTGGACAACACTTGATATTTCAGCAGAAAATGGGTTATAAATAGAGTGGGAAGCAAAAGATATTTTAGCAGAAAATGGGTTGGAACAACACTTGTCTTGTTGAGCTTGTCTTCACCAAATCTCTGATATAATGTTGAAATGTTGAAGTTCTATGTTGTAGCAATACTTGATCTAATAACTTTTTTAATCTGCAATATTAGTTAAGCAATTGTAGATAAGACATAAACCATATACACACTAGAAGAGAGCCAAGAACTCAATAAGGCACAATGAGTTTAGGTCCAATGCCTAGGGCAAAACCCACAAGGGGAAAACCCAACCAGATTCTTCTTCTATCAAAAATCAAATGTTCAGTAGAGATACAGAATACGATGAGAGAAAGAAGAAGTTCACCCAAATCTAAAAAAGATCTCTAACAGCAGTATTTGATAAAAACATTGAATTACTTTGGCTCGCCAAGTTCTGCTCTTACTCTTCAAGACCCTCTCTCTCTCTCCCAAAACTTTTCTAGTCTCTCTAATTCTCTCTTTCTCAAGTTCATACTCTCATTTCACAATGCACAAGTGAGTAGTAGAGAGGATGAGAGGCACAAATATATAAGAAGAGCAAGGAGGTTGAATTCATGAAGGAGTAACTCCCATGCCATGAGGAGAAGTTACATATGCCAAAATAGGAGTGTAACTTATGCCATAAAGGAGGTACACTTGCCTTAGTAACTCATGCCATCAAAAGGGGGTACGCATGCTTTAGTGACTTGTGCCATAAAGAAGCTGAACACATGCCTTAGTAATTCGAGCCATTAAGGAGAGGTGTAACATATGCATTAAAGATGTGTAAGAGGAATTTTTTTATGATGAGTCATTAAAATGTGTAAGAGTGTAAGAGATGTGTAAGAGCATTAAAGAGAGAGAGAGAGAGAGAGAATGTATCATTGAATGAGAGATTTTGATTTGCCATCAAGGAGAGAGATATCAAGTGGCATGATTAAGTGCCAAGTAGTGACATGTAATTCCTTTTTAGATAATATTATAGTATCATAAGTGTAATAATAATGATATTTATAATATTGACAATTAAATTAAAAAATAAACAATTTAGATTGATTAAGGATAAGTTAAGTGATTTTCCATAATTTATGCCTGATTACCAATTGAAGCAAGATGACTTACTAATTTTGGAAAGTCATGGTTGCAATGATAGACATGAATTTCTAATTTTAGAAAGTCACTCTATAATAGTCAAAAATGAAATTTTATTAAAGGAAATTCATCCCTTAGCTGCCAATTTTTAACACAAACGCTCTAGCTCTGGTGGAGTAGTCATTGGAGTTAGGGAGCATGGTTTATATAGGTTGACGAGTGAGCCTATAGATCATGAGAAGCAGAAGCAGGAGAAGGTCCAGGTTCCAAAGGTTCAAAGGGAGCCGAGTTCTAGCAAAGGTTTGCAAGTTTAGAGGGAGAATGTGCAACCCAAGAAGAGCGCATGGTCAATGGGGAGCAAGGGTGCTTCTACAACTGGCAAGAAGGAACCATGGAATGGCCTGAAAGCATTTCAGGAGAAGAAGCAAGAGGCTTCTAATGGAAGTGATACTTCCAAGAAGGGCGCATTTCATGCTTTAGAGTATGCTAGAGTAGCGAGTGGCAGGAGTTGGGGTAGTATCACCAGCGATGACAGTGATGATGAGTTACTTCCTAGTCTTGGAAGTACCTCCCTCGCTAAGAGGGAGTGTTGAGATTTGTAGCTTGGGAGGTACTCCAAACCCTAGGGTACAGGGTTGTGGAAGGATTTGGCACCACAAAGTCACTTGTGGGCTAAGTACCCAAGATGTGGGCTTTGTACCCAAGCTTGTATGTGTAAAACCAAGGAGAGTTTTGTTGATTTGACACTTGGAGATAATAGAGCACCCTTAGAGGAGCAAGGGGTTGCTTCAAGCACCAAGAGAGGATTTATAGTTTGGGAGACATTAATTTTTATATGTTTATGTGGGCTAATTGTCCTAGAAAAACAAGTTGGCCTTGACTTGAGGAAACACCATGGATGGGCTAGCCGTTAACCCTAGGAAGCATATAAATAAGGGAGCATTGGAGGCTCATTTCGCATCCAAGTGCAACAAAACATAAGGAATACATCTTATGAAGTGGCCGCAGATCAGGGAGCTTAACGAAGGAGGAAATACATATGTTTTGGGGTAATTTCCATAACTGCTAGGATCCGAGTTGACTAGGAGTGCAGGTCCTGACAAACAGGGAGGTTCTAGACATATTTTGTGAGTTTTTATGTGGTATGTCACTCTGAAATAAGGTTGCAGGTTCTGTGCATCTTGGCAAGAGAATCGAGCTCTGTAACCACAGATTAGAGGGAGCAAAAAGGCATTACAGTGGGCTAGAAGCAGCCCTAGAAGCTAGCGCATGGAAGCAACTTAAAGAAGGGAGAAGGCCGCAGCTAGAGGAGGGGTTTTGGAGCAGTTTGATGGGGCTTAAGTGGACTGATAAGAAGCCCTAACCAGTCCTAGAACCTACAGCAAATGCATTAGCCCAGAAATGTATGAAAAGGTATGTTGAATGATTTGTTCAAGTTGTTTTGTTGCTAGAATATACAGTCTATTTTATGACAGATTGGTTTGGCATCTTGTGGCTGTTACGAGGGCAGCAAGTAGGTGTTATGTTGAGCCCTACGTGCAGACCTTAAAGGACTATAGGTCTGCTAGGAGAGGCAGTTATTTGGAGATCAAGGGTTGACTCTTTTAAGGACAAAAGAAGGCAGCCAAGTGGACCAGTCGTTGAGCCCAAGTTTGCTGAAGAGAAGGACATCTTACAGTGATAGAGGGCAGCCCTCCATGCCCTAAGTTTGCCTCATTGGAACAGTACAGGAAGGCAATGGAGGGAAGAAGTCCCTAAGAGTTGAGAAGCAACAATGGGCATTTTAGGAGGTGTTCACAAATAGAGTTGTGAAAAACTCACAAGAAGACCCTATGTTTTCGAGGAGTCACCATCAAGCATGATAGTTTCTTTGCTTCTTCCTCCTCGTCTTGCTTTTACCTGCAATTCTTTGATAGCAACTACAACCTATGTGTTGATTCGTTGAAGGACTAATGATCAACTAGAGGGCATATTGGAGTTGTGTTCAGTGACCTAAAGGAGCAAGATCAGTGATAGAGGCAGAGCTACAGATTGGGAGCAGAAGGACCAGCAGATGTGTTCAGGGTATGACCAAGTGGAGCTGTGAGACACACTACATCAACTAGTCAATCAGTTGTATCTTGTTCATAGTTGTTGACACCAAACCCTAGTTTGTAATATTGTATCAGTGATTGTATGAGGACCATGATCCCTGGTATGGGAGCCCTAGATAGTTGTATTATAGATTGATAATATAACGAAGTTGGGTTATTAATAAAATTGTAAAAAGTTGTCTATTTGTGCACTAGTTGATTTATTGTTGTATTTATTCCGTTGTGCAAAGTAGTTTGTTGTGGCATTTGAGTTGATTGTATCAGAGACTCAGACCCTAACCTAGATTCTCCAATGTCATGGAAAAACAACATGGTTCTGCTACAAATTGACCTTAATCTGGAGGTTACTAACTGGATCATGGGCTGTGTAACCTCAGCAAATTTTGCAGTGCTGGTAAATGCCTCCCCTTCCAATTTTTTCCGTAGCTCAAGGGGGTTGAGACAAGGTTGCCATCTTTCTCCTTTGCTTTTTTTTATAATAGTTGAAGGGTTGAGTAAAATAATAATTCAAGCAAAAAGAGCAGGAAATTTAAAAGGGGCAAGTGACAAGATCTATGCACATAACTCAGCACCTCTTTGTAAATGACGTTTTGATATTCTGAAATGGAACTACTGTTGAATGGGAATGTTATTCCAGAATTATTACTCTCTTTTGTCAAACATCTGGTATGGAGGTAAGTACGCAAAAATCCACGTTTTTTCATAACAGAGTCTGGGATGACATTCTTGACTACATAAAGTCCATTATGCCTTATAAAGTGGAAGTTCTAGCTAAAGGTCTTAAATATCTGGGGTTTTTTTTGAAACTCAATTGCTACATTATCCGGACCTGGCTCCTTAAAAAAGTTGATAATAGAATCTCTAACTGGTGTTTTAGGTGGCTCTCCCTGGGGGGAGGATGATCCTAGTAAAGGCGGTTTTAGAAAGTATCCCAGTTTATTGGATGTCTCTTACAAAAATTCCTAAATACATCATTAATAAATTAAGACAAAGGATGTTTAGTTTTCTGTGGACTGGCAAAAGGGAGAAAGGAGTACACCTGGTTAGGTGGGAGTCATTATCTCAGCCTAAATCCTCTATGGGGTGGGGCTTCAAGAATTTGTTTTAGTTTGGAACTGCCCTCTCTATGAAGAGTTTATGGAGAGTTTTAAATGGCTCCGGTCTTTGGCAACAAAATTATTAACGCTAAGTATTTGAAGAACAAAACTGTCACTGACTGGCTTAGACAATTCAATCCAAATACTTCCCAGAAAGGCTCAATAATATGGAAAGGTCTCATGGACTCCTCTGGTATCTTCTCTTAGATTGCCTGGAAGGTTGGGAATGGGAATCAAATTATTCTTGGATGTCATCCTTTCATTGGAGGTAATGATTATTACCTTCTTTCAATAGAGTTGATCAATACACTTAAAAGGAATTTTCAAGTTGAGCCACATTAAAAATAATGTGCACAATAGTCATACATCTAGTTATTGGTTGAATGTTGGTGATCTTGGCCTCTGGAAATATTTTGTTGGAATGGGGCAATTTTATCAAAGGCCTTTATTTAAATGGTATTTTCCTAAGTGAGGTGGATGATTCCCTTGTTTGGAGCTGGAACATTGCCACCGGACAAGTTACAGCTAGAGAAGCTTATGCCTCTTTAGTCTCTACCTCTTCAGAGGATAGCTTTTGGTGGCATAGAAAATTATGGAATTGGAAACTCCCGCAAAAACTGAGGTGTTTTGGATGGCTCTTATTGGAGAATAGAATCCTCGCCAGGGATAATCTTCTAAAAAGAGGTTTCTCGGGTCCTAACATCTGTTGTCTTTGTAAGTCAGATTCAGAATCAGTTGACCATCTCTTTGTTCATTGCTCAGTTTCAAAGGAAGTTTGGCATGACACTCTACAGATTCTAGACTTACATGTTTCGTCTTCTTTTAATTCTTTTGAAAATTGTCTTCGGTATTGGGACACAAATATGGGCAGTCATAAGACTCTTCCCATTTGTATATCATGGGATTTATGGAGAATGAGAAACAAATATATTTTTGAAAATCTATCTATTAATATAGAGGTGGTAATTCCCATAATTATAAGTTTTTTTAAGGAGTATTCTAGGTCTAGACTTCCCAATGCTTCCAGATTGTCTAGCTTTCCCATTAATGATCAACACTGTCTGACAGGCTTCTTTGATAGAGCCTCTCAAGGAGGTGTGTGTGGTGGGGTTTCCTCATTAGACTCCCCGGAAATAAGTCTTATCAGATTTGGGTTAACTTGGAACAGGGCACAAATACTAAAGCTGAGCTCATAGCATGTTGGACTCTTCTTTCTTTCGCTATCAATAAAAAGATCTTTCATTTACAAGCCTGTGGGGATAGAATATGCATTGTACAATGGCTGACTGGCAGGTGTTCTCTACAGATTCTCAATCTGAGCTACTGGCAAGACAGGTTATTGGCATTAAAGGAAAGGTTCCATTATCTGACTTTCCAACATATTTACAGGAAATGGAATACAAGGGCGGATTCCTTATCTAAAAGAGCTCTTACCTCAGCCTCTGGAATCATTTTCTTTGGAGAATGGCAGTTCACTAATCTGATCGAAAGAGGCAGTTTTCCTTTATATCATCTAACTTAGTTTTATGCAGACAGTTTTACTTGACTCTTTATGATAAACACAATCTGTGTACTTGCTATTTTTATACTCTCTCTCAGAGACATGGTTATTTTCTCCAGCTACTACTAATGGTCAGTGTCCAGTACTATATGAAGGAATTTTCTCAGTAAATTAATATTTTGTGAATGTAAACATTTGGCCAATCTGATTGTATAGCAGGTATATCTTCTGTAAGCCCCACAGGGTTCTGGCTGAGTTTCTAATGTACTCTTTTCAGGTTTCTGAATAAGCTTTGGGTTCATAACTCTGTTTTTTATATTGTATGCATCCTTTGATTTCATTTATGGAATCGCAAGGTGCAGTGTTTTCTATTGAAAAAAAAAACTCCCTTTCCAATTTAATGGATAAGCTTGCATTGAATGGATGTTGTCCTTCCCAGCATCCTTGGCTGATTTTCTCTTCCACATATTTCCACAGAGGACAGAGAGGCTTTCATGAAGCAATTGTGAAGAAATTTGAAAACAGATTTTAAAAAGAAGAAGATGAATCTCAATATGTAATTTCAAATACCAAAATTACTTAAATGCTCAAAAACACTCTCTTCCACGTATTTCCACGGAAGGGAGAGAGGATTGCATGAAGCAAATGGGAAGAAATTTGAAAACAGATTTTAAGAAGAGAAATTTCAATATGTAATTTCAAATAACCAAAATTGCTTGAATGCTGAAAAAGCACCCTTGCAATGGAATATTTGAACACCAAACACAACTGTATACTCCACTATTTATAGCTGTCCATAAATTTGCTACAAGAAAAATGGCATCAGAATCTCTATCTTTCTTCTTCATTACTGGATTATTTCTCCCTTCAATTTGAAAACGAAATGTTAAAAAGTAAATGTGCTTTTGTGCTTTTGAATTTATGGGAGTGAATGGGAAATAATGGATTCGGGTTTTGGAAGAGGGGACCCTTTTTTTCTTACAAATTTTGATATTTCCAATTAACATGGTGCCTCAGAGTACCAGAAATCAGGGTTGAAGTACCTATTTTGGGAGTACGTCCCCATTTTGTTAGGCAGGAAGAACGCAGGAGAACCACCGTGGCATGGGTTCTCCAAAATTTGGGACGGTGCGTACCCACTCCTAAACTCGGAGTTCGTGAACCAGCATCCAGTTCACGCAACAAGACCCTGGTTCGAGAACCTCAGCAGCTTAGATTGTAAGAAATTGGATGAGCCGAGTATATATTTTCCTTACGAAAAGTTTGTATTTGTTGATCTTATAAGTTTAACTATACCGCCTTAGTCACTACTAAGAGTTACAGTGGTAGATTTCACTTGGGGGTAGTATAAGGATCTGAAACACGTTGTTGCTCCTATTTTTGAGGATGCGATTCTACTGAAGCAGTTAATGGAGCCAACAGTCATGTGATCCGATCTTGCATACTTCAAGTGGTCTGCCGAGACTACAATGGTGCCGCTTAACGGGGGCCTATGATTCTAGAAATATATGACATGGTATCACATTAATGATGCTTAATCAACCACAGAGGAAAAAGAAGAACTCAAATTTAAAAGCAAGATAATTTTTTTAGCTCCATTCTTGACTCAGAGAAGAGCGTGTGTGAGTTCTAGACTCCAAGAAGGTTTGAGCTGACCATTTAATGATAATGATTTGATTTGAGAAAATTTTGGCCCCAGAGAAAAAGAGTTTGAGCCCTTGACTTCTAAGGAGTGACTTCTAAGGAGGTTTGAGCTGACTATTTAATGATAAGATTTGATTTCAGAAAATTTTATTGGTTATATTGATTTCCACAACAAGCTCAATTGGGAGGACTGCAGACAGAAACAAGAGAATTTTAGGAGGGTGGAAAGCATTATATGTTCTTCAAAACAGATGTAGAGAGGCAGAGTTATGGGATTGGAAAACAATTAAAGTGTTTTTTGGGCTCCTAGTTTGTCCAGTGATATTATATGGGTGTTAACTGTGGGCTAGCAGCATCCCTGTCTCAAAATGGAAGCAAATTGAGAAAATCCAAAAACGCTTGATCATGAGCAAGTTCAAAATAAATTTTAAAAAGATTGGTTCCTTATGAGATAATGTTCAGTGAAACAGGAGCAGCTCCCATCAAAGCAATTGCTATGGTACATCTCATAAGGTACCTAAAAAGAATTGAGCAAATGGGAGTAGGTGGATGGCCTAAAGTTATCTTCAATGAAGGCATTGAGTGAAAGAAAGAAATCATGGATGAGACAAAACAACAAATGGATGCAAAAATGGAATATTTACCTCAATCCCTGTCCCACAAATAGCAAGGAGTTAAAGAATTTTGTTATGGAGAAGTTCCGTAAGTGTATATGGGGAAAAGCGTTGGGTAGAAAGAAGAAGCACTATGTTCAGGAATTCAACCTCACTTGTGATCTCCAACAAAAAGAGCACATTGGAGCTAGCATTCTATGGAGATCAAAGATTCTTATTCCTCAGTTAAGAACTAACTCGCATCAACTTCAATGCGAAATGGGTCGGTGGAAAAGACCTAAAGAAACTTGGAAAGAACGGGTGTGTACGTTTTGCACTTCTGGGGCAATGGAATCAGAAAAACATTTCATTTTGGAATGTGATGCTTTCAGAGACATCAGAGACAGTTACAGCAGTATATTAACATCAGTTCCTTGGCATTGTCTTTTCAGTGAGGGGACTGTGAGAACGTTGGGTCAGCTCATCATTAATTTGAGTAAGAAAAGGATTAAATTGCAAAAGGCGAAAAGCAGGGAGGCTGGTGGTCCCATAGACTATTTTTAGTCTCGTGAACATTAAAAATTTCATTCATTCAGTCATTCATTCATTCATAAACTCTGGTGAAGTGCTTCTCTTCCTTCCATGCATCGGCCTATCCTTACCAAAAAATCAAAAGCAATGAGACTTAAACTGCCGACTAATCTGCATGACTTCCTTACCAGGAGAGGCTGGCAAAATTGAGAAATCCCCTTAGAAAGGATTGAACGCATTGCTGCTATAGGCAGTTTGACCTACTAAGTGAAAGTCGGAAAAGGTTCACAAAATCGCCTTGGCTAATGGAGAATATAGTTCCCCTATTTAAGGGCAGTCCAGAGTTGAAATTGGTAAAACAGGAATATAGTGCAAGCTTTCCTCCCCTTCACTTTCCCACTACCTAGCAAATTTAAAGATTATTGAGGTTCATGAGGTGCATGCGACTCATTAACTAAATAAAACCAGATCTCGCAATAAGCCACATAATAACCATTTTGATCAAATCCCCTAAAGTTAAGCCCAACCCCCCAACCCTACCTCAGTCTGAAGTTTAAACTCAGAACCAACATCCTATGTATGAAGGTAATGGCTACAAGCGATTAAGCTCGTACCCCAGAAGTAGGCAAATGGCACCCAGTCAACGTGTTACTACCAAATAATTTTTTTGAGGATTCATGGATTTCCAATTCGGGCTGGCTCTACTTATGGTGTCTGACTCAGGGCTTGAACAGCATGTTCACAAAAGAGATGTCTGATTTGAGGCTTAAACAGCATGCTCACAAAACTATAATCCATTTCCATTTGCAACTTTTATACATTTGCCACTTTAAATGTATAAAAGAACTAACACAAGAATTACCTTATCAATAATTAAGAGAAAGGAAACATGTAATCATACCAACTGCAAACACACAACTCGTGTTACAGTGTTATGAGAACAATATGTGGTTACAGTTGTGTAAAATGGTGTTATATGTAGCAGTGGGTAACGGAACATTGAGTTTAAATATGCATTGACAGCAACGAATATTTATAATAGCACAAACCCATCTAAATTCCAAAGCAGTGTGACTCTATTTTCCGAAGCTCCAATATGCATATCTGGACTTCACAAAAATGGCCATTGGAATTCAAAACATTGAACCTCTAGGTGCACCCAGAAAGGCTTAAATGGGTTTCTCCTTTCACATGCATTGTATATATTTTAAGGTTGTTTGTTTGTAATCCATCACATATCTCACAAGCACAGAGCTTTGGGTACAGGAGAAATGACCTGCTCTTCAGTATGTTGAGATCCAGGTTTGTTATCCCCGTTTGCCTGTGCCATTTGTGCCTCTCAACCAAAGCGAACTCCCAAAACCCACCTGTGCAATGTCCAACTGCTTATCATAATTATTCAAGAACTAATTGTAGCTCATCTAACAAAATCATAGGCACGGATGCAGAATTCAAAAGCTAAATCAAGTGGAAATTACACAAAACTAAATGGGTGTTTGATAGTAATAAAGATCCTCACCGGTGCTGGATTATTTCCTGAACCTGGAACCAGCTAGGATTCGAACAACTGTGATATGCACTGAGCGGATAAAAATGAAGAGAAATATGTAGTGTCAGTGACTGATCGTATTACAAGTGAATTCGTTGGTTGGAAAATGCGGTAGTTGGGTTGTTGTGGAAGATTCTGAATTGCAAGTAAAGGAAATGGCATCTGCAGACTTCCGTGTGTTGGATGACCGACTGGTCGGCTTTCTGGTTCTACCTAACCTGGCTGAACAGCCTGGGGCGTGTATCAAGGCTAACATGGTGATCATTCACAAAGAAATTTGTGTGTATTTCATTTTTCTGAGGTGTGGTCGATTTTGTTTCAATCATTTTTTTCAGGTGTGTAGTCAATTTTGTTTCCATCAGTTTTTTCAGGTATGTGTGTGGTCAACTTTGTCTTTTTTTTTAGGTATGTGTGGGTCAATTTTGTTTAATTTTGTAGATATGTTGAAATTGTGATTTACAACAAAAAAGAGTTAATTGGAGCTAGTATTCTATGGAGGGCAAAGGTTTTTATTGTTCAAATAAAAATCAACTCGCATCAACTTCGGTGTGAAAGAGGGCCGTGGAAAAGGCCTAAAGAAGTTTGGGAAGAACGGGTGTGTGTACATTTTGCATGTATTGGGTAGTGGAATCGGAAAAACATTCATTTTGGAATGTGATGCATTCAAAGACATTAGAGAAAGTTATGGGAATATGCTAGCATTGGTTTCTTGGCATTGCCTTTTCAGTGAGGGGATTGTTGGAAAGTTAGGCCGGCTCATCATCAATATGAACAAGAAAATGATTGAATTGCAAAATACTAAAAGCAGAGAACTAATAGTCCCATACAATTTTTAGTCTCGTAGACATTAAAATATCATTTCATTTCATATATCTAAATTGTATAATTTGTGATGTATACGCTTTTGTCAATTTGATTTTTAAATTTTGTAGAAATTTGTTGAAATAATATATTTAAATTATATAGTTTGTAATAGATATTATTTTAAACATATAATTTTAATTGTTTTAACAATTTTGTTTTAATATATATATATATATGGATTTGTTGTAATTATATGCTAGAGTTATATAGTTTGAAAAATTCAAATATTTTATGGCTTTTTAAATTATTGAGTTTATTTGTATAGTAAAAAATTATAATTTTAATAATTAAAATTATATTTATAAATTTAATTTAAAACTATAAACATAAAATAATAAAATTATATTTACAAAATAATTTTATCTAAGTTTCAATGGACAGCTTAATTGGTGATCAAAGTAATGTGAAATCTGTAAAAACTAAGATATCCAAGGTTCAAATGCCCCAATTGTGATTCGGTTTAGAGAGTTGTTACGTGGGTTGTTAGGTTCCTGTGGGATACAAAAAATAATAATAATTTTATCTACAGTATTTTGTACATTTAATGTTGATTTATATCTAAAATGTTTAGAAATAAAACATTTAGATAACAAAAATGGATGAAAATATGCTACCATTACCATTACCCTTGGGATAGATGCCAAGGGTAAATGTTTAACATTTAACATCTAACAAATTTAGTTTAATACCAACCTAGATCCATCTTAACCGCGGATATATCAAGTGTCGAGAGGGATCTAATCTCTCGAGTTGCAAACCTATTTTTTGAGTGTGTAACTTAAGAAAAGGAAAGGGTTGCACCTCGAGAGATTTGATCCCTCTTGACACTTGATAGATCTCGGATTGAGATGGATCTAGGGTGGTTATATAATACGATGTAATATCTATATTTGTATCTATGTGTCTCTTTCTTATTCCCTCTCTCTATCTCACCCCCAAACATACACATTCTCTTATATATATATATCTCTCCCCGTTTCTTTCTTCCCCTTTTGTCTATCTCTCTCTTCCCTCCTTCTCTCCTCTCTCACTCTCTCTCCATTGCTCCCTTGTCACTCCCTCTCTCTCTCCACCTTTCTCCCTCTATGTATTTCTTCTTCCCTCCCTCTCTCTCCCCCTCCAACTCCAACTCCCTCTCCTTCTCTCTCTTGAATACTCTCTCCCTTTCTCTCCCACCCCGCTTTGTCTCTCCCCCCTTTCTCTCCCACCCCGCTTTGTCTCTCCCCCCTTTCTCTCTCTCTCTCTTTCTCTCTCTTCCCTTCAACTTTGTCACCATCTCCCTCGCTCTCTCATTCTCTTTGTCCCCTCCATATGTGTGTCTCCCTCTCTCTCTCTCTCTACCTTTGTCACTATCTTCGTCCCTCTCTCCATCTCTCTCTCCCCTCCATCTTTGTGCCTCCCTCTCTCTCTTCCCCTTCTCTCCCTATCTCTCCCTTATTTGTCTTCCCCCCTCCCCTTATTTGTCTTCCCCCCTCTCCCCTCTCCCTTACACTCTCTTTATCGCTCCCTTGTCACTCTCTCTCTCTCCAACTCTATCTATGTATTTGTTCTTTCCTCCTCTCTCTCTCAGCACCCCCCAACCCCTAAATTTGATCCCATTGTATTACTTTCCTAAACTAAAAAAGACTTAATTGGTTGTAAAATATTGAACCTATATTTTGGATCAATCATGTCAACTAAAATACAATAATGAAATACTTTAAAAAATCATGCACTCTCTTTCCTCTATTATCGTTAGTCACTTTGCTTGCTCTCATCGCTTAGATCCTTAGTTAGGATGGATCTATACTGGTTTTTAATGATATTATTTATATTATATAAATTTCATGTCTTTATATATAAAAGAATTCTCATTTTTAACTTTATTAAAACCTTCCTTTAATTTCTATGAGAATTAGTTAGGTTTTAATAATATTATTTATATTATATAAATTTCATGTCTTTATATATAAAAGAATTCTCATTTTTAACTTTATTAAAACCTTCATTTAATTTCTATGAGAATATTTTTAGTAGTCATCAAAAGTAATTATAACTTTTTCTACCCGGATGCGGGTGCTCTCGAGGTTCATTTAAGGAGGGCGCATGTCACGCCGGCAGCTGGATATGCACCTGGCAATCCTGCACGGCCTTCGATCTCCTCCCGCGGATGATATGAATTGTTCTTGGTACTGGCAGGTTTTCAAGCATTCGGTATTGAATGCGCTCCTGTTCGAGACTCTGCGCAGGTCGTTTTATTCATGGCTCCGTCTGTGGTTTTGGCTGTCATTCTCTCCGGGTCTCTCTCCATCAGCCTGACTTTACTCCCACATCCCTGTGTTGCTCTGGTAGTTTGGTGGCTTCTCCGGTGTAAGCTCCTTACCTGGCTTGCCCACCTTCGTTCCTGTTCTGTCTGGTCCTGTTCATCTCATCCCTCAGGTCCCTTTGTTCTTTTGATGATGGTGCGCCGTCGGGGTTGCTCTCGCCGTGGAGGCACCAGTGGAAACCGCGGCCGTTCTCAGCCTGCTCCCCAGAACATCATACCTCTGGCTTCGGCCTCCCCATCCTCTGACCATGGTAAGCCCTTCCCGCATAATTCATTCCAAACCACCCGTTTTAAATTTCACAGTCGGCTCAACAGACCGATTCTCTCAGCTAGTATTACTGTCATTTTAGCTGAGGAAGAAGACAAGCCCAGTAGCTCGGTCCATACCTCGCCCTCGCAGTCTCAGGACGACAGTGTGCTCCAGGGAGATGTGGTTGGTACTGTGTTTAATCATGATGATTTGCAGGTTGAGGGGAACGTTCCTGAGGCCCCTAAGCCTCCAGAAGACAATATTCAGAACAACTTGACCGCGGTCGATCCGGCGCACCCATCTGATTGCAATCTGTGTTTGATAGCTCCTCCAGGTGGCAGCGACATGGGCGCCGGGGACAATGTGGATGACATGTGGATGGGCTCTCCATGTCGGGTGGAGAAGGACGCTCGTGATCCTCTGCAAAATGCATAATGATAACGAATTCGCGCTTCTGGTTCTTCTATCCTGTGTGTTATGCCATTCTGGCTTTTGTTGAAATGTTTTGTATCAGGTCTCGGCTAGGTATAGTTATCAGCTCTCATGGTCATATGCTCTGTATCACGTCTTGGCTCGGCAGGTTTATCAGGCTCTTGTTTTTGTTTAGTTTTGCATATAGTTATCAGGGCGGCACTGAAACAGCCATAGTTCTCATTTGCCCTGTAATGTGGTTCACCACTTTGGCCAGCTTTTTTTGTATGTATGGTTTCTGGGAATTATGTATCGGGTCTTCTCAATCCTGGTATTGGGTTGGCGGGTTATCTAGTTATCTAGTTATCTGGTCTTATGTTCTCTGGATCAGTGTGGTTGGATGGCTTCGGCCTTCTCTGTGGTCTTGACCTCCTTGTAAATATTTCTCTTTATTAATAGATTTAGCCTTTACTTAGAAAAAAAAAAATTATAACTTTTTCTTTTTAAATTCCATTAAAAAAATGTTATAAAATAAAATTAAAATTAAAATATTTTTATTGTGAAATAAGTTATGGTTGTTGGGCATGTGGTATTGATAAGCCATGGTATTGGCCCATGGTATTGTAACAAAACCTATTTACAAGTTAATAATATCCATGGTTAAGAATCTTGTCATATTGTTATAAAATATTTTGATTGTGAAATAAGTTTTGAGTTTTGGGCATATGGTATTGATAACCCATGGTATTGGCCCATGGTATTATAACAAAGCCTATTCACAAGTATCAATGGCAAAAGTGAGGGGTCAATATCTATGGATAAGAATCTTGTCATATTATTATAAATATTTTGATTGTGAAATAAGTTATGTTTTTTGGGCATGTGGTATTGATAAGCCATGGTATTGTAACAAAGCCTATTTACAAGTTAATAATATCCATGGTAAGGTGGAGGGTGAATATCCATGGTTAAGAATATTTTCCTATTGCTATAAAATATTTTGATTGTGAAATAAGTTATGTTTTTAGGGCATGTGGTATTGATAAGCCATGATATTGGCCCATGGTATTGTAACAAAACATATTTGCAAGTTAATAATATCCATGGTAAAGTGGAAGTGAATATCCATGATTAAGAATATTTTCATATTGATACAAACTATTTTAATTGTGAAATAAGTTATGTGTTTTGAGCACGTGGGATTGATAATCCATTGTATTGGCCTATGGTATTGTAACAAAACCTATTTTTGACAAGTTAATAATATACGATGAATAGCCATGGTTAAGAATCTGGTATTGTTATAAAATATTTTGGTTGTGAAATAGGTTATGGTTTTTGGGCATGTGGTATTGATAAGTCATGGTATTGACCCATGGTATTGTAACAAAGCTTATTCAAAAATTAATAACAAAATCAAAATATAAAAAATTGAATTTTTATTATTTTTATTCCATTAACTTTTTATTATTAATTGAATCAACATTAAAATGTTTACATTTTAATATATATATATATATATATTAAATTGGGCTGACATTTAAAATTGTTTACATACTTACATTACATCTACACATCTCAGCGCAATCAATGTTGGACTTAATTAAAAATTGATATAATTATTATGTATAAACAAAATATAAATTCAACATTGATTTGCAAAGTGGAATTTTGTTTGTGAAAAAGGGTGAACTAATTAAAGTAAATTCGTTAATTTAACGTTGATGGACTCTGGATTTTGAATACAATATTTTAAAATATAATATTTTTATTTTAGAATATAATATAATATATATTTTTAATAAAATTACTCATTTTTTACTGGGCTCAGAGGTGCTCTCAAGAGGAAGATGATAGAGATGTGTAAACACTTTACTCAGGAAAAATAAAAATAAAATGTGGTAGAGATGTGCAACTTAATGTAATGTTTAATGTAATGTAATATAATGTAAACATTTTATGTTATGTAAATGGAGTTTTGATAGATCTAAGAGATGTGTAACTTTAATGTAAACACTTTACTCGTAAAATTAAAAATAAAATATGGTAGAGATGTGTAACTTAATGTAATGTAATATAATGTAAACATTATATGTTATGTAAATAGAGTTTTGATAGATCTATGATGGTAAGTTTAGAAATGGATAAGTTTAACTATGAAAGTGAGTTGGGGTGAGGGGAGGAGGTGGGAGAAATATTTGGTAAAATGTAATTATTACATTTTATCTAATATTTATGCCTATCTTCATCCACATTTTACTAGTTTGCGAGAAATATTGGGTAAAATATAATACTATAAGTTCATAAGTAAACTTAACTCCTATATAAACATTTGATCCTAATATGGTAGAGATGTTTAATATTTAACATTTTGACTCGGTCAAAATAAAAGTTAATAAACATAAACATAAAATTAATAATTAAACCAATTTAGATCTATCTTAACTCTAAACTAGTTTAAAATTACAAATTATAATAATTCAAACTGCATTTTTATATTTATCTATATTTCTCAACCTAATTTAAATTAAATTATAAGATACAATTTACATAATAAAATTATTTTATATTTTATATTTTAATTTAATAATAAAATTATCTGTTTAAAAATAAATGTGATTTAAATAATACTTTTATGATTTTTAGATTGATAATAACTTAATGAAAATTAAGAATTTATTTTATTTTTTATTTTAAATTCTACTCAAATCAATTGAATGATTTAATTTATCAATGAAATATCATTAGAGTAGTTGTATATTTGTGTGATTATTAATAAATCTTTTAAAATGAGATTATATTATAAAATTCATTAATATAAAAGCACATGATAAGATAACACTTTATTTTATTTATTAATTTAATAACTAAAATTATAATAATAAAAATTTGCAGTTTCATCCATTAAAAAAATGGTGTGACTTCAACAATATTTTTATATTGATTGTATTAATCACTACTTAATCAGAATCAAGAGTATTATTTTTTAATTTGAGTTTTAGCTAAAGCAACAAAAAAAATAAGGGTGTGACTTAAACAATATTTTTATAGGCATTGTGTTAATCACTACTTAATCGTAATCAAGAATATTGCTTTTTAATTTGAGTTTTAGATAAAGCAATGAAAAATTAAAATGATTGATTTAATCAATAAAACATCACTATCACTAAAGTCCAATTATAATTTTTATGGGGTAGTTGCGTGCTGGTGTGATTATTGATTTTTATGGGATAGTTGTGTGGTTGTGTGATTATTAATAAACATTTTTAAATGGAACACATAAAGTTAGAATTATGTAATGATTCTAAAATTTGATTTTTTTTATATAATTAAATTTAATATATTGATAAAATTTAAAGTTTTTTTTTTTTAATTAAATTTAAGAAAAAATAATGGAAAATAAAGTGTTTAATTTTTAAATAATAGATGAATAAATTTATGGAATTGTATTATTTCAAAAGGAATTATAACTTGATTTCTTTAAAGAAATTGTCTAATTTTATAATTAAAAAAATTACGGATCGTCTAGTTCTCTTTAAGGTGGTACTTTCAGTGTTGTTTCTTTTTCAATTCATATTTTGCTTGTCCCTTCATGTGTTAAACATAATATTGCTCAAGAATTTCACAAATTCCTCTCCTAGGGAGGCAAAATCAACATTTATTTAAGTGGGCACTAGTAAGAACACCCACGATCCATGGGAGTTAGGGGTGAAAGATCCCTCGTTTATGAACTTAGCTTTCAGAGCCAAGCTACTGCGGAGACTCCTCACTAACATTTATGATTGGTGGAAGCAAGTCATCCACAACAAATACTTGGCAGGGGATAATAGGAGGTATCTTAATCAGGGAGAAATTGGTTGAGGAGGGTCTTAGATTTAACATCTACTTTCAATAGCCCTCCCTATTCTTAAATCTAGTCTATCTTGGGATCCTAGCAATGGTAATCAATATTTGGGTGGAAAACACAATGGGGAAGCCTCCTATTGGACAAATCCAACCTCTATTTCCTCTTCGTATTTGGTTGGATCATATAGGAAAACAAACATTATATGGAATATCAGTTTGGATAGCTTGAGGGGACCTACCAAGGTGGCATCTTGGGGTGGTCCTATCTTCTCTTGGCACCCTCTCATTATTGGAACTTTTTAGTCATGCGCCTAGTCATTTGAATGACAAAGATTCTCATTGTTAGGGCTCTATTAATTATACAGTAAAAGGTGGCAAAGAGGCTCAAATATTTCTAAATGGATCTCCCCCCAAATCCAAATTGTGGAAACTTATACGACACTTAGATGGTCTCCCCAAGGTTAATATATTTTGTTGGATCATGGCTCACAACAAGTTGCTAATGAAGGAGAACTTGGAAAAGCAAGGCATTCTTGGCTCTTTTCGATGACTTTCTAGTTCTACCTAACCTGGCTAAACAACTTGGGGCGTGTGTTACTTATTTTCTAAAATAACAAGACATTGATACATCATATTATTCATAAAGAAATTACAACCATTAAATTGAGCGTGTGTGAATCATTTTTTTTTTCTTTTTTTTCCGAAAGGAAACACAATTGTAATTGCGTTCAGTAAAAATGATGGAATTATATTCTACAGATGCACTTTGATTATGCATTCAAGAAGAAAAAACATGTTTGAGGCATGTGTCCTGTCCAAAACTGATTTACCAAAAAAAAACATATATGTATCACCCTTGAAGGCTTTAAACAAAGTTACAAAAACTTGAGACAAACACAATGATCCATGTGGATATTGGTGGCCACCCACCTATTCCACTTGGATCCTCACTATTGTTTCTTTCAGTTTCCTTAATTGTAGCACAATTTACTATTTTGGCAGCTTTTCAGGTCCTGAACTTTCGGAGTTGTTTTGAGGCCCTAAATGATGTTTTTTTGGAAAATGGGAAAACATTAAATATTTTTTTACAATTGCATTCAAAAGTTGTAGTCATTGGATATATATTTATGACGAGGTATCGTACGCGTCAAACGGAGATTGTATGCCAAATTTATGACCCCAGGAAGTTGATGTACCAATTCTTGAGAAATCTAAGACAACTAAATTAGGTGATTTCTCTTACTTTGATAACTACTTGTGATGTATTTTTACTTTACTTAATTAACTTCTTCTTTCATTTATTATTATTAGTGTTCTTTATCATCAAATAACTACCAAATCATAAAGAACAATGAGACAATAGGACACAAGATGTAGGCAATCAGTCAGGGCCAAAACCTCTCCAACTGAGAGGAAAACCCATCAGAATTCTTCTCTTCTTATAGAACTTCAATTGAAAAATTCCAAGACCTATAACCCTTGGCCAAGGCCCTCCAAGACCAAGTCAACTTTTTCCTTCTTGAATGGCTTCTAGCAATAGACTTCGACCTTCCAATAACTTCTCTAACAACTTTGACCCCAACAACAATTTTTTCAACTTCGACCTTGATGCAGCTTCAGTAGCTTCGACCTAGAGGCAGCTTCATAGATTCGACCTTCCAGATTCATAGCTTTGACCTTGCAGCTTCACAACTTCGATGCAGCTTCCCAGCTTTGATGCAGCTTCAGAATTTCGTCTTGCCCAGTAACTGTGGAAACCCTAACAAAAGAGAGAGAGAGAGAGAGAGGCCCAAAACTTTGAACTTTTTCTTCTTCTCCTTCTTCATCATTTTCTATCTTCTATCTTGTTGAGATCGAACCTGCTTGAGTGAGTGTCCAAATGAGGTCGAATTCCTTCTTATTTATAGGTTTGTGAGGGTATGAGTTGTTATCTTGAGGCAAACTTGTCTCTTCATTTATGTTGACTTGATCTTTGTGGCATGACAAGGTCTTGGAGAGTCTTTTGACTCAATAAAGTTTTCTTTACAAAATTTAACATGCCCAAATGGGTCTTCAATACATTATAATGACTCAATTGACTTTATGACAAAACTAGAAGCACTCAATGGGTGCTTGACCTAGAACTAAATTTCCATTGAGCTTGAAACCCATGCCTCAAGAACGCAAATAATAAATTTATTTTTCTCTTTTCATTAAATACATAAAATCACAATTACATAAGTCATTATGAAGACTGAACCTAGTTACATATTTCAACACTCCCTCCTAACTAGGAAGGTATTCATAATCCATACAAGGTACTTGGACATTCTTAATCTGAAGAATTCTCATAAGAAGAGTCGAATTGGTAACCCATCTTTATAACATCATATCATCCAACATTGTCACATAACAAGGCCTTGACTAACAACTCTATCTCTCCACAAGATCAGAGCACAATGCTGGAGAGACCAATGATTTATAGACACCCTCTTCATTGCTCCTCAGAACATACCCCGCCCAGGTTCTCTCAGTGTATGTTCCACTAGGACTATTCTTATCTTGGATTCCCAGTCTTCAAAGAATATCGATCCTCTGTGACTACTCTTATCTTGGATGCCCTAGCATATCCTCAAAGAGTATCAAATGTCAGATGCTTACCTAATCCTCCAATCTATCTTCCCAGGTGAATATAAGAATGATGTGTCCATCTCTCCTCATGGCCTTCACTAAGGCTTACGGCTGTTAGCCCTGGTCTAGTGCATGACACATGAAGTAGAGAACCATATTTTTCACTCCCTCCTATCTAGGGATGACCAACCCATTCCTTGAAAGGAATGTACCCAAGCTCCCTCTTAATCAGGGACTTGCTTCCAGCAGCTCTCTAGGTGGAGATCATGGGACAACCAGCTACTTGTAGGACTCCCTCTTTTGATGTCATGAGTTTCTTCTTTGTTATGGAGCCTACATATTTTGGGACTTCTTCGTAGGGCATTGACCATCCATCACTTTCATTCATGAATCATGTCAATCATGTCATCCTTTCTTTCATTATAAAGTAATCCATTAGTCCATACCTGACCTTTCCTTCATACCTTGCTACCTTCTTCACATCATGTTTCCTTTAGGATCTTTCATCCTACCACATGAGTATAAGTTGTAGATGACATCTACAACTCTTCCTTTGGTAGCCCTGCATTAGCCCATCCAGATATTGTTCAAAAATCAAGAATGAACATGAAATCAAACTTACCTTTGTGATGGTATTTTAATCATAACATCTGCTTGTTTTCATATCAACATCCTGCATACATATTGACACATCTCCAAAAATATATATAACATCAAGGGTCTCTTTCTTTTTCACACTTTATCAGGATCTTCATATTTTTCCCATGGAGATATCATAGTCAAATATTCTAGTCCTTGGATGTTGATTTCCTTCTCCATAGTTGCATTTTATTTTCATGATCTTTTCCTTTCTTTATTCACACATTTCCTCCCAGAAACTTCCAATCATATTTCCTTCAACATTGTCAACCACCTCATATTTCATATGAGAACATATTATGTTAATTTCATCTAGTCAATGTGTGAACCATGCCTTCATGCATCCTTTCACAGGAGGAGATCCTTTCTTTTGATCATGCTCTTGAAGTAAAGCACTCATTCATGATATATGCAACCATATGACATGGCTCTATTTTATCAAGTACAATCATACATACCTCATCTCTTTCTTTTGGTCATCCACACTTCCTTTGGCAGCTTCCTTGATTGAAAGAACTTCAATCCCTTGACCTAATTCACTTCTTTTGACATCATACCATCACCCATGAATCCCTTACAAGTTGGAATTCTCGGCAAGACACTTTCTTCTTCTAATAGGTGAACCTTTCAATGAAGATTCCAACTAAGTATCTTGATCATCCTCATCCTGCAAATGCTCCTTTTGAATGATGTATGATGAGCTCTATACTAGATGACTTTCTTTTTCCCATAAGTACTACTTATGCTTTTAATGAGGTTACCAAGAGCTACATCCTTCTATAGGTGACAATGGTGTCACGAGCTGTTGCTTTCAATCATATGCTTCTATGATGCCATCTCCTAACATGATGCATCCTATCATGTTTCTCATGATAGTTGTATTTTACAATAGAAAACTTGAAACAAAAACTTGAAAAGAACTAGGTGAGGAAGACTATCTAAATCATAGTAGAGACCTTTTACCTCCTCCTTCTTGGATTTCTTCTTTTCAGCTTCTCCCACTTCTTCGGTGATATGGGCTTCTCCCCTTCCTCTTTTATTTTTGTCCTTTTTGAGCTTTGGATAATCTCTCTTGTAGTGCCCATATCCATGATATCCATATCATTGAACCTTCAACATGTTCTTCTTCTTTTTCTAAGGGCTAAGCTTCCCAAACTTCCCTTTCTCTTCTAGCCATGGTAGAATAAGCTTGATCTTTCTCACTTGATCCTACTTCGATTTTTGCCTTCAACCTGGTTTCTTTGATTTTGCACAATGACCATAGTTCATTGAATGGAGGAGCTTCCTTCCTCCCATAGATGCTTGATGTGAAGTTGCCCCATTCCTATGGTAGTGCATTGAGCACTATGGTAGTCATTTCCTTGTCAGACGTTATTTCTCCCAACTCTTGGAGTTAGTCCCTTATTTCTGACACCCTCATAAAGTATGATTCTATTGATTCTTCTTTTGATATATTCATCTTGTAGAGCTTAAGATTCTTCTTTTGGTGGTTCAACAATTAAACCCTTAACATGACCAACGACTTCATTTTCTATGAGGATCAAATATCTCCTCTTCTTCCATGTAAGAAAGTTTGACGACCAACCAACTTGTTTCTCTCCTTGCAGTATGAAGTCATTTTGACATATTCAAATACAAATATAAAAATACTTACTTGTTAAGTGAAGATACTCCTAGATGATGAAATATTCAACTTAATGCCTTCTTGATTTTGATGACGATGTAGATAATAAAAGATGTCTTCTTGGTGAAGATGTCTTTCTTCAAAAGTGATCCTTGGCTTAAAGGGAGATCACATTGATTCCTTGATGATGACAACACTTTTTCCTGTTTTTCTTCCTTCAAGTCAATGCTAGTCAAACTTGTTTCACAACCTCAAATTTTTGGCCCTTCTTCAGAATTTCGGCTTGTTGTAGGAGGTATGCAATTTTGGCCTTTTTTGTAGAAACCCTAGGTCACACGTGTGGTTGGAATATGGATAGATTTTCCTCCTTTTGACTTTGCTTGACCTTGACTCCTTCTCTTGACAATTCGGATTGATAAATAGTCCTTTGACCCAAACTTTGGCTCCTTTGAGTGACTGCAATTTTTAGCTTTCACTGCTACAAATGATGCCCTGACCTTTGTACGAGTGGAGGAGAATTAGCCCAAAACAGATCAGAAAATGCTTCGCTCTTCTTTATTCTTCCTTTGTTGGGTATTAGATTCCTTTCTCTTCCTTGATCAAACTCTTCTTGATGATTGATGCTCTTGATGTTTCCAAGATGATTTCTTCATAATTTGGCCCTTGAGTATCCTTCTTCGTGCTACCCTTCCTTGATGAAGTCACCGTAGCACTGATACCATGTTGAGAAATCTAAGGCTGCTAGATTAGGTGATTTCTCTTACTTTGATAACTACTTGTGATGTACTTTTACTTTACTTGATTAACTTCTTTCCTTTATTATTATTAGTGTTCTTTATCATCAAACAACTACCAAATCATAAAGAACAGTGAGACAATAGGACACAAGATGTAGGTGATCAACCAGGGCCAAAACCTCTCCAACTAAGAGGAAAACCCATCAGAATTCTTCTCTTCTTATAGAACTTAAATTAACAAATTCCAAGACCTATAACCCTTGACCAAGACCCTCCAAGACCAAGTCAAATTTTTCCTTCTTGAATGGCTTCCAGCAACAGACTTCAACCTTCTAGTAACTTATCCAACAACTTTGACCCTAACAACAATTTCTATAACTTTGACCTTGATGCAACTTCAACCTAGCAGCTTCACAACGTCGACCTAGAAGCAGCTTCACAACTTTCGCCTAAAGGAAGCTTCATAGCTTCGACCTTGCAACTTCACAACTTTGACCTTGCAACTTCACAACTTTGATGCAGCTTCCTAGCTTCGATGGAGCTTCAGAATTTTGTCTTACCGAGTAACTGTATAAACCCTAACAAAAGAGAGAGAGAGAGGCCCAAAACTTCGAACATGTTCTTCTTCTCCTTCTTCATCCTTTTCCAGTTTCTATCTTATGGAGATTTAACTTGCTTGAGTGAGTGTCCAAATGAGGTCAAATACCTTCTTATTTATAGGCTTGCGAGGGGTATTAACTGCTATCTTGAGGTTGACTTGTCCCTTCATGTAGGTCGACTTTATCTTTGTGCCATGACGAGGTCTTGGAGGGTATTTTGACTCTATTTTGACTCAATAATTTTTTTTTTACAATATGTAACATCCTGAAATGGGTCTTCAATACATGACAATGACTGAATTGACTTTATGACAAACCTAGAAGCACTCAATGGGTGCGTGACCTAAAAATAAATTTCCAATAAGCATGAAACCCATGACTCAAGAACACAAATAATAAATTTATTTTTCTCTTTTCATTAAATAGATAAAATCACGATTACATATGTCGTTATGAAGACGAAACCTAGTTACATATTTCAACACCAATTTACCCCAACGGGGCCCACATACTTTCGGTGCTTCATCTCCTAGGGTTAGGTTTTTGGATATTTAGGGTTTTGCATTGTTTCTCAATAATAAATAGGCCTTTGAGCCTTATTGTAACACATTTCAGAAAGCATGTAGCCGCCACATCTCTTCTCAAAGATAAGCTACCATTGCCTGAGCTAGTTTATTTCCATTCTACATGTAAACAATTTCCAGTACTTTGTTATTAATTAAATGAAGTTATGTGTTCATTGTATCTCTGTGTTTTTCTTCATATATATATTTCATTTCGTTCCTGCATAAATCTAGATCACACAATCATCTAATAAAGTATAAAATTGGGTGACCGAAATTAACAGTAAATCACAAAAAAGTTGTTAAATGAACCAGAGAAGTTTTGTTGCAGGAGTTTATGTATTTTATGCCCATGTGAGTAAGTCCCTGTATGGCCTATGGTAGAAGGCATAGAAGGTAATGCCTTCACAAAGTTCTAATACATCTCATGGCCCTTCATCAATTAGCAAACCTTCTTTTGAAAGATGGTATACTTTTGTGTTCATTTCCTTGTAAATATGAGAGCAAGAAAAAAAAAGTGCTTGAGCCGAATTGCTTCCTACAGTATGGGTAAAAGTAAAATGTTCCTGTAAACTTGAGTATTATTAATCCAATTGATAATAAGCATGGAGTCACCATAGAATTTAAGTTGAGAGTAACACTTTGCTAAGGCAAAGAGAAGCATATTTTTGCATGCAAGAATTTCAACCTTATTGTTGGATCTCGTGTCAAAACCCATCTAAACTTGGAAAGAGTGTAAATCTAAAAGGTGTAAAATGAATCCTCCACCACATCTCCACCCCAAGCACTAGTACGAATGGGGCCAAAATCCGATGGCTATTCATCGGATATGTGACTTATTAGCATTGGCTATCCGACACATTAGAGTCGAGTAACTCAGTGTTGTCATTGTGTCGAATAGTCGACACTTTATTAAGCATTGAATATTTGATGGGACTGACATCAGATATTCGACGCAAAAAATGGTCAAAATTGTCAATAAAAATTTGATGCTTTTAGGTCAGTTTGTGACGCTCTCATGCATCGGATATGCAACGGAAAAAACTGTTGGAAAAAGTAACTATGTTCGGTCTTCAATAATGTACTTGAGTCATCATGCAATGTACTTGCCAAAAGAATAAAGAAAAGAATTTTTATTATTATTATTGTGACTTCTGAAAGCATGGGTTTCATGCTTTGGTCACCGTGTTTTAGGTTAAAGTCCCCATTTAGGACTTCTAGGATTTATTCCGAGTATAGAATTATTGTACATTTAAAGAGACCCTTCTTGGGGTTTTGAATCATGTAAAAAGGTTTAGTATTGAGTCAAATATGAATTATGGAACCTCCACACCATGTCAGCCTAAGGGAAGATCAAGTCGGCCTAAGACCCTATTCGAACCCATAAGAAGCCTATAAAAGGAAGGACATCGAATTCATTTGTAGCATCACTTCTCATCAAGTTCGAATTTTCTCTGCTGGGCAGAAGTGCGAAAATATCTTGTTACTAGGAAAAAGTGTGAAGTTCTCTTATTGTTGGGCAGAAGTGAAAAGTTCTCTTGTTGCTGGGAAAGTCTATTGTTGAAAGCCAAAGTGAATGAGAGTTTGGGTGAGTCTAAGGAGATAAGGAAAATTGAAATTTTGGTGGTGGTCTCTCGATGTTTCATGCTCTAGATTGGGAGATTGAAGTCTTCCAAGTTGGACTACTGTCGAAAGTTGTTAGTTGTTGCATAGTCAAAGTTGTTGGGAAGAGGTCAAACTTCTAGAGGTTGACTTGGTGTGGAGGGAAGGTTTGGTCTTGGTCTAAGGTGAAGATTCTCAAAGAATACTATTGAAAGGAAGAATTACTCTGACTGGGTTTTCCCTTCGAGGGGGGTTTTTCCCTGGCATGTGCCTACATCTTGTGTCCATTGTTTTATATGTTGCTGCTTTTGGTAATTGCTTGATGAAATAAAGAAAGAAGATATAAAGAGTTGTAATAATAAGAAACATCACAAATAATTATCAATATTAAGAAAATCTTTATTGCCTTTTTGATTTTCCAACAAGGTATCAGAGCTTTGGTGAAGAAAGAAGAAAAAGGCAGATCCATACATAGGCACTATCTCAGGGAAATAGTCTATTATATTCAAGGAAGATGTTTAACTCAATCAAGGGTAAGAACAAACTTGAAGGAGCATCCAACTTAAGATCCTAGAAGAAGAGGATTGACCTAATACTCAAGAAGAACAAGGTATTGGATTTAGTAAGAGGAAATGTAAAGAAACCTAAGGAAGATGCCAGTGTTATCGACAAAGCGAAATTTAGGGATTTAGAATTGGTGGCTATGACTCTAATGGTAGAAGGGATAAAAGACAATATTGTCCCATTCATAGCTAACATCGATCATGCTCAGGAGATGTATGAAGCCTTGTCGAAGTTGTTCACTATTAAGAACATTGGTCAAATAGCAAGTTTGAAGAATGAGCTGAGGAATACGAAAATGACTAGAGAAGATATTGTTGCAGCCTTCTTTGTGAAGATAGATAGACTCAGGGATGATATTTTGACCATCGATGAGTTTGTTTCGGACAAAGAATTGGTGATCACTACTATATTAGGATTTCCACCCTCTTCGGGTGCATTTGCTTCAGGTCTCAACAGTTGGAAGGTAGCTCCCACCTTTGAAGAATTATGGACCACATGTAGTCAAGAAGAATTAAGGATCTCAATGGTTGCCAATCCTGAAGGAGTATCAAATTCTTATGTTTCTCATCATAAAGGAAAGAGATCGAAGGGACCAAGGAAGAAAGTTGACATGTCTAAGATAGAGTGTTATCAATGTCATAAGAAAGGTCACTACAAGAGTGATTGTCCTGAGAATCCAAGGAATAAGAAGAGAGGAAGAGATCAAGCCAACTTTGTTGAAGAAGGAGACTCAAAGAAAGTCAAGCCTGAAGAATCTGACATTAGGGAATTACACTATTAAGTCATTTCCTTTACATAACTTGTTTTATATGTTTAGAATTTATAGGTTTTTAACATATCTTTGGAAAATACATTTTGTATTGCTTTAAGTTTGTAGGTTTCCCTCAAGCTTTGGAGGGAGCTCCTAACAATGCTCAAAGATAAGTATCTCATGTCTTTTTAGTTTGGGTTCATGTACTCATTTCGTTTTGATTATATTAAATACTAATCACCTTTCTCCCTCTTTTGCCTTGGTTAGGGAAAGCATCTGCAAGAAGGAGGATCTCTCAAGACAAGGTTAGTTAAGAAACACAGGTTTGCTTTGAATACATTGATTGAAAGGATTATTCATTTGATTATCTATTACTAGATTTGTTATGACTATTTGTATTGAATCTTAGTGATTCTTGTTTGGATGATTCATCACTTGATAAATCTACCCATCCCACTCATATTCTTGACTGACTATGTAGAACCCTAGACAGGTTCTATAAAACCCTAACCGTAGGGTATGTTAATGTGAATGTCTGAAATCCTAAGCTGCTTAGGTTGATTGTGAAATTCTAGTTGAAGTTTTATTGATGATGTGTTGTTTGGGTTTTCGGAGTGATCTGGAAATCCTAAATTGTTAAGGTTGAATGATGAGGTCTAAAATCCTGAACCTTTGAAGTTTTGGTAATGTTGGGTTTGTTATGTTTCTATATTGGAACCCTAGTTCATTAGGATTTGGTGGAATGTGTGATTCTACATTGGAACCTGTTGATGGTGCTAGACCCGCCAACATGTCAAGGGGATCTCCCTGATAAGAAGTCCCAATTAGACCTCAGACCATTTGGTGTAGGAGTCCCAACAGTGGGTTGTAAAGTAATGCCTTGACCGCGATGTCGCATAAAGGCAAGTAAGATAACTCTGTCAGTAGCAAAGGTGTGATTGATGCAGTGAGTCAAGGAATGAGTATGAGAGGTTCCAACACTTAAAAGGGAGAGGAATGTGAAGGTGAGTTCTAGGTGTAGGTTTTAACCATGTACATAAATTACCTACATACGAATTCTAAAACACAAAAAATAAAAAATGCGAGAGCATAACACATAAAACACATATACACAGAGATTTTCCCCTGGACCCCAAAACTGGGACTACCTGCTTGATTTTTCATTATGTTCCTTTCAATGTTACAATACATATTTATACATGCCGAAGCATCCAATACCATGGACCGAAAACCATCATGTCCAAAACCATGGACCGAAAACCATCGCATCGAAAACCATGTGCGAAAATCATGCACAAAACCATAGGTGGGTACGCCCAACCTAACATAGGGTCCAAAACCAAAATTTTATGGGGCGCTGCCCCAGACCCCATAGAGTGGGGTTACCTGCACCCCTCAAACCCCCTGTGACCCCCCCCCCCCCCCGCTACGCAATCGGCGCAACAAAGGGGGGGATCCACCCCCCCTCTAACCCCCCGGTTAATTATGTGGGCTAGTCATGGAAAGAATATAACACAACCCAACATTCTCCCACTTGTTATTTTCTTTCCACAGGGGGCTACAAGAGAGCCTAGTCATTTATCCAGCCCTGCAACACCCATTGTTTCTCTACACCAAGAGAATTTCTCAGAGCTCACAGATTTTGTCAATGCATCTGTAGTATTCTTCAAAGTGTCCACCTTTACCAGCAACACCTTTTTGTCTTCTATCATATCCCTCACAAAGTGATACTGAACATCAATGTGCTTTGTCTTTGAATGATATGCAGGGTTCTTTGCCAAGAAAATTGCACTTTGGCTGTCACAGTCTATCCTTATAGCTCCCTGTACTAACCCCATACTTGAACACAATCTTTGCAACCAAACTGCTTCCTTGCTTGCATGAGTAGCTACCATGTATTCTGCCTCTGTAGTTGATAGTGCCACTACAGATTGTTTCTTACTCATCCAATTGACTGCACCTCCAACTAGGTTAAACACATACCCACTTGTAGATCTTCTCTGATTCGGATCTCCAGCCCAGTCTACATCAACAAAGCCACGAATATCCAACACTCTATCCAATCCTGGTCTTCCTTGGTAGCACAAACCATAATCACTAGTGCCACGCAAATACCTGAAAACTCGCTTCATTGTTGTCCAATGCTTCTTTCTTGGTTTTGACATAAACCTGCTCAATACTCCCATTGCATGTGCAATGTCTGGTCTAGTACAGACCATTGCATACATCAGGCTACCGACTGCACTTGCATATGGAACACGGGACATGTCCTCTTCCTCTTCTTGTGTCTTGGGACACTGTTCAACAGATAACTTTACACCTACAAGAATAGGAACCTTCACTGGTTTACTATCCTGCATATTAAACCTCTACAGTATTGTCTCGACATACTTCCTCTAGTTTAACCAGAGCTTCCTCTTTTCCCGGTATCTTTTAATTTCCATGCCCAAAATATAGTTTGCAGCACCAAGATCTTTCATGTCGAATTTGGAGGACAATTGGGTCTTCAAATCCTGGACAATTTCTTTGTCATATCCAACCAACAACATATCATCAACATACAAGACCAGATAAATAACACGGTCACCAATTAATTTAATACACACAGTAATCTGCTTTGCTTCTGGTGAAGCCAAGTCCCCGTATAAATGTATCAAAATTCTGATACCACATCCTTAGTGATTGTTTTAACCCATAAATAGACTTCTTTAACTTGCATACCAGTTCTTTCTTACCCTTCACCGCAAAGCCTTCAGGTTGCTTCATGTAGATCTCCTCTTCTAGATCCCCGTGAAGAAATGTTGTCTTCACATCCATCTTTTCTACCTAAAAATCAAAAGCAGCAGCAAAAGATAAAAGTAATCTAATAGAAGCTACCTTGGCAACAGGAGAAAAAATATCACCAAAATCAATTCCCGGCACCTGGGAATAACCTTTTGGTACCAACCGAGCTTTGTATTTCTCCACCACCTTTCCTTCTGCATTTGTCTTCTTCTTGAACACCCATTTGCTGCCAATGGGTTTCCTTCCAGCCGACAACTCCACCAGATCCCAAGCCTCATGTTTGTGCAAAGATGTCATTTCATCAACCATGGCCTCTTTCCAGAGTTTTCCATCCTCTAAACCTACTGCTTCCTTCACAGTTCTGGGATGATCATTAGTAATAGATAAAGCAAAATTTGAACAAAAAGCAGATGGACTATACCTTTCTGGCTGCCTTCTTTCTCAAACTGATATTATCACACCCGGAGTTTGTGGCTCTTCATCTTCTGATTCCTCCTCTGCTGTAGAGTCTGATTCTTCCTCCTTTAGCTCAAACTCTATATTCTCAGGTTCCTTAGGTTGGACTTCATGTTTAATAACAAATTTCACCTCTCTGAACACCATATCTCGGCTGTACACAACCTTCCTTATTACTGGGTTCCAAAGCTTATAACCCTTTAAACTATCCTTATACCCAATAAAGATGCACTTTTCAGATTTACTATCCAACTTGGTTCGTTTCTCCTTTGGAACATGTACATATGCATCACATCCAAATACCCTCAGATGTGAAAGAGAGGGTTTCTTTCCAGTCCATACTTCTTGTGGAGTCTTATCCTCCAATGTTGATGAAGGTGATCTGTTGACCAGGTAACATGCTGTCTCCACCGCCTCTGCCCAGAATTCCTGTCCTAACCCAGCACCACTGAGCATGCTTCTTGTCCTTTCCATCAACGTCTTGTTCATTCTTTCTGCAACTCCATTTTGCTGAGGTGTATATGGAGTAGTCTTCTGTCGTGCTATACCACACTTCTTATAGAATTATTCAAATTCCTTACTGAAAAACTCTCTGCCATTATCTGTCCTTAGCTCCGCCATTATCTGTCCTTAGCACCTTTATCTTCTTCTCTGTCTGGTTTTCCACCAGAGCCTTAAATTCTTTAAACCTATCAAATACTTCAGATTTCTTCTTAAGGAAATATATCCATGTATTCCTTGAGAAGTCATCTATAAATGATACATAGTACACAGACTTACCCAGTGATGGAACCTTCACAAGTCCAAACATGTCACTGTGCACAAGCTCTAATATCTGTTTCGCCCTCTTACCACCAGAGGGGAAACTCACTCGATTCTGCTTCCCATATACACAATTTTCACAGAAATCAAAATCCAGAGAGCTTTTACTCATACCTTTACCATGAAGTATTCAAAGGCCCTTCTCTCCTATATGTCCTAGCCTTTGATGCCACAGCATGGTCTTCTCTCTAGAGACCACTAGATTTTCTACTCCAGTTTCAAGAACCACAGAACTGTTGCACCCATCAACAACCGTGCTACCTTGCAGCTTGTACAGAGTTCCAATCCGAACTCCCCGCATCAATATGAGTGCTCCCTAAACCATCTTGCAGGTATCCTTCTCGAACACTGTTTTTACACCTGCATCATCCAACTTGCTTACAGAATTAGATTTCTGGCCAATGCAGGAATATGCAGAACACCTGGAAGTGTTCTAACCCTTTCACCTTGCAACTTCAACTTTACTTTTCCGCGACCAATGATTCTAGCCTTCCTATCATCCCCCAAGAAGACATCACCACCATCATATTTCTCATACTTGCAAAACCACTCTCTATGGGGAGTGAAGTGAAAGGATGCACCTGAGTCAATCAACCATGCCTCATGATCTACATGTGTACTTGAAGAAGCCAAGTACACATCCCCACCTTCATCTAAGGTGGTTTTCACCTTTGCAGAAGGAGCATCATTAGATCCCTTTCCTTTGTCAGGAGCTTTAGATTTACAATCCCTTTTGTAGTGCCCTTCCTTTCCGCATTTCTAGCACACCACCTTTACAGGTTTTCCTGGAGATTTAGATCTCTCTCTAGATTTAGATCTCCCACTCGATGACTTATTTTTGTTTCTATTCTGTGACTGTCCTCGTACAGACAAGGCATCACCATTCTGGCTCTCGATATTTTTCCGTCTCATCTCCTCTGCAGCAAAGATGAGACTATTTCATCAAACTGCAAGGCAGTTTCATTGCTACCTATTGCAATAACCAGACTATCCCACGAATTTGGTAGAGAACACAACAAACTGATGCACTTATCTTCATCTGAAATTTTAATTTCAACAAATAATAATTGACTTACCATAGTATTAAATGCGTTTAGATGCTCTGTCATTGAGTCTCCATCTTTCATCCTCAGGTTATACAGCCTTTTCCACAGGAACAGTTTATTCACCAGAGACTTAGATTGGTATAAAGTCCCTAACTTGTCCCACAAAGCCTTTGCCGTAGCTTCCCCTGATACATTCAGCAATACTGAATCTGAGACACACAATCGTATTGTGCTCTTTGCCTTTCGATCCAACTTCTTCCATTCTTCATCGGACACTCCCGTTGGTTTAGTACCCGGATCTACCGCGATCCACTGATCTTTATCCACCAATAGATCCTCCATCTTGAGTTTCCACAACTCAAAACTCTGACCATTAAATTTCTCGATCTCTATCTTTCCACTGCTCACGATCTTCTTTCACCACCAGAATCGATCCCACAGATCTCCCACTGAACAGGGTCTACCACAGGCCCGAGCGAAACCCCTCAGTAACAAGGGCATCCCCTTGAAGCCAAAATTGCTCTGATACCAAATGTAGGTTTTAAACCTATACAGAAATTACCTGCATACGAATTCTAAAACACAGAAAATAAACAATGCGAGAGCATAACACATAAAACACATATACATAGAGATTTTCCCTTGGATCCCAAAACCGGGACTACCAGCTTGATTTTTCATTATGTTCCTTTCAATGTTACAATACATATTTATACATGCCGAAGCATCCAATACCATGGACCAAAAACCATCGCCTCCAAAACCATGGACTGAAAACCATTGCGTCCAAAACCATGTGCGAAAATCATGCAAAAAACCATACGTGGGTCCGCCCAACCTACCATAGGGTCCAAAACCAAATTTTTTTGGGGCGCTACCCCGGACCCCATAGAGTGGGGTTACCTGCACCCCTCAAAGCCCCTATGACACCCCCCCCCCACTACGCAATTGGTGCAACGAAGGGGGGGCTCCGCCCCCCTTCTAACCCGTCGGTTAACTACATGGTCTAGTCGTGGAAAGAATATAACACATCCCAACACCAGGTTGAAAGGGATCAATCCCAACTCGGTTAGGAACACACAGCACAAAGGGCATGCACAGCTTCCAGCAAAGCAATCGACACAGATGCGGTAGTCCCAACATACAAGGTAAGATAACGTGAACAACACTCATGGATCAGTCTGAGATGAGTGTGAGGGTTGATATAACAAAGTTCAGAGAAAGGTTTGTCTGGTGTCCGGTAGAGCAGTCAACACAGATGGTGACAACATTAACAACATTAACAACATATGCAACACATTAACAACAAGATTCATATAATTGCATGTGAATCAGTTCATACACAAGTACATAAGTTAAACAACATATATCATTAAGGCAACTAGAGCAGTTCAACTACAATAACACATATGCATGAAAATGTGTTGGCTTTATTATATAAAGAAGTGCATGTCACAATCATACAATACACCATGTAAACCTGCTAGCCCTATTAGTAGAACGTTACAGCCACATTTTCCAGCTCCTCCAAAGAGATGTACTAGCTTGGTGTAGTGGAGAAGCCAAGGTGCATTACAATACTGTCCAAGTCTTCTTCAAGATAGTCTTAGTAGAAGCTTTGTTGACCAAAAGCCTATACAATGAGTTATGAGGGACTATTTATAGCAAAGGGTGGGGTGACCCTTGACATTCCCCTTTGTGACAGTTCAACTACCCTCATGACTCTTCACCTAATCTAGGACTGTTACATCCAACTATTGACACTGAACTTACACTTGACATGACTCAACATTACAATGCACATGTACTCATGTGAGACAACATGGATTGAGCAAGCCTTGCAAGACATCACTGACACTCGGTCCGCTTGTAGTGAGACCAACTCTTTGACATGCTTGTGATGGTGAAGGTGGTGAGATGATGCCAAGTTTGGTCATCCGTGATGATGTGCGTGCACCTCATGGTGACATCTTGCTGAAGCAAACTCTTTCCTCCATTGCTATCGGTGCATTGGTTTAACACCTTCATCCAACTCATCTGTTATCATGTGCACGGTCTTCTTGGGTACGGTTGAACTGGAAACACACTGATGCATAATGTCTATGTTGATCTTCAAATGTGTGTTAGTGGTCATGCACATCAACTTGCCAAAGTGCATGTTCAACCCTAGTTGGACTTGCTTCTCGTCTTCGCCTTGGTGAGTGCATTGAATGGGTTGGATTGCATGCGTGCGCTCAATGACATGCATGTTGTTGGATCCTTTGCATGTGATCAACAACACTACTCACCATATTTGCTCTGTGTCAGCTACTGGGATGGATCCTTAACTTGTACTGGCGCAGTTTCCTTCGTGAGTGCATGTTGTGCCCACTACTGTTCCTGTTCCTGCTGCAACTGATTGGATTGTCTATGCAGCTTCATATTCTTCCTGAGTTGTTGCTTCAGCACATGCAACTCCTTCTTTGTTCCATCTTCTGCCTTCATGCAATATTCATTTCACACCGTCACTTAATATCCTAAGCCTCTAAAGTTGCTTTCATTATCAGTGGATCTGCTTGATCTTGCAAATTTACTCCACCTCTATGTTGTCAACAACCTTCCTCTTTCATTCGTTGCATTCTCTTCATTTGTTGTGTTCGCTGCATTCGGTATGTTGTTCATGATGCTGCTCGCTATGATGTTGTTGCTTGATGTCGTGGTCCACAAACAACTTGATGTCTTCAGTGAGAAGGTAAGCCCATGGACACTTGATCGACTACATCCCCAAGCGTGATTTGAACGATGTCTTCGTCTATGCTCTCTTGAAAACCATTGTACCTGTACTGTTGAGAGGCAAATGAACACCTGTGATACCTGGAGACCTGGAAACACTCATTATAAGTAATTTTTCAGTCAAAAACCAAAATGAACATGAGAACTGACTTGCAACATACCTTGGGTGAATGATCATGAAGGTTGCGCAATTTTGGCCAGGAGGTCGGGAGACCGACAGCCAAGACTGCACAAGGCACAATCCAGGATGCTGGGAGACTAAGTGATTGCTAGAACTACAAAATGCGCAATCTAGTAGGGCAGTTGGCTGCTGGGATTGCAGAATGCGTGTTTCCAGCTGGGAAAGACTGCTAGCCCAGGGAAAAATTTGCACAAATTTTTGGGCCAAGCATTCACTTACCTCCAGAAATGCGCAATTTAGTTCAAGAGGCCAGTGCTGGGCATGAATGTGCAAATCTGGAGGGGAAGGTGAGCTTTCCTTATCCATGTTGCGCAATGCAGCCTTAGTGAAGGCAGAGACTGGGCCAAGGTTGGCCCGACTCACCGACAGGAAACTAAAAGCAAGTAAGTCGATGAAATGCATGGCGAAAATAAGTGATAGCACAAGTCTTAAATAGTTCATGCAAAACATGAATGGAGGATTGATCAAATAGATCAACATGCATGTGGGTGACGTAGTTCGCCAATTGGGCGAACGTCCATGCAAAACAGTTTCATGCATGTGACAGCAGTGAGATAGCAACGGAAATTAAAACAGAGCTAGGAAAAGCTAGAATATATGTAAACGACAACATGCGTTCAAATAAATCATGCAAACAACACTCACACAAGTGAATACACAAAAAGTGATAGAATTGTTGAAAAAGACAAGTTGAGGCCACTTACCCGTGAATAGCTGAGTCGGATGTGTCGAAGAGTCTTGGATGTGATGTGGGATGTCAAAGCTCCAAGAGCGATGTGAATGAAAGAGCTCTGATGCGTCAAATAACTAAGTTTCGCCGAAGTTATTATTTCAAATATTATGGATCACAGAAGCCTCAATTCAACTAAGTTTGGTCTCAAGACGCACATGCCACAAATCTAGGAAAAAGCGACATTTGGAGGGAAACTTCTAAAACAACTTTGCATGTAACCCACGACTGCTAAAAATAGCTCCCTGAATCATGGGATGCGTTTTGCATGTTGCCTCTTTCTATTCTAGGAAGATCAAGTCATGCATGCATGTAAGTTAAGTTTCCTCAGTCCTGGGTGGAACTGGTCAACCGGACTGTACATTCATGACAGTGCTCAACTGCTTGGGAAAAATGCGCATTCCTGAGTGTAAGTTGGGCTGACTTCCCAAGGGGATTGCACAATTTCTAGGCCCAACAGTTGACTGCTACCTAGATTTGTGCAAATCCTGGGTTGAACTGCCTGTTGATGGGAAAATTTGCGCAATTCCTGCTGGAAGGGTTGGCTGGCAGGATTGCGCAATCCTGGAGCCCAGCAGGCTGTCATAGGGAATTGTGCAATTTCTGGAGGGAAAGGCTGGTTGCTGTCCAAAAATGCACAAGTTTCATTGGGAAGCTGCTCAGCTTGCAGTTGGACCAAGACCGAGTGAGCAGCCTGTGAAGGGAAAAGATCAAACTGTGATCAACAGGCTGCCTTTGAGCAAGAAAGACACTGAAGCTTAAGGACTTGATGAAACAAGGTATGTTGTTGTGTAAGGTTGGTATGAAGGCTCCAAAATAGGCTAAGGAAAATTTTTGGAGGGTGGTTGTAGCCGCTACAACACTTGGCGACACACTGGTAGAACTCCAACTCTCTGTATAGACCTTGTTCGTGAAAAGCAAGTCTAACACCTCCAGAAGTATTGTCCAGTTCTTAGCTCATCTTGGTTTCACACTAAATTGATTGTAAGATGTAGCATATGCCAATCCCTTGGTCGATTAACACACATTCCAAGCCAAGGCAACACAATTGTTTTGATTGGGGTTGAGGGGCATGTAGGTGCACAAGAAGTATAGTCGTCAGAGTCTTAGTTTCATCTCTGGTGTTGCTCCATTTCCAGCAGGCCTGGACAGTACCCCAGTGGAGTCACATAGGAACACAAGCATGGCTTCACTTCCAGCGAGCCTGGTCAGTACCCCGGCGGAGTTACTTGCATCACCTCCCTGTGCAGGAAGCCTTTCTCTTCTTTCACCTTATTCATTTTTCATTTTGAATTTTTTGACTTTTCATTTTTTTCATTTTTCATTTTCACTGTGCATAGCACTTATTCATTTCATAGGTGGAAGAGGGATCCAAACTTATTGAGAGAAGAGGAGGTTGTTCCAGTAGAGAAGTAGTTTATTATATCTCTAACGTGCTTGTTAAGGTTTTCCCCCTCACCTTACTCTACTTCACTGAGCTGACAAGGGTTAACCCAAAAACAATCGACTAGAGAAGGTGACACTAGTTAGCGCATAAGCGTTGTGTTTTCACCAAGGTTCACTTTGAACAGTACGTATTTTCCTTCGACGTATCATGGACTTAAGAGTAACAAGCTCGGCATACAGAGGCAAGATGACAGATAACCAAGTAGTGATAGTTGTACAAGCCCTCTTGTACTTTACCCAGCTCATTTCATGAGTCACAAATGGTTTCATGCAAACTAACCTACGAACGAACGAAACAAACAACAAAGAAAAGCAAGAGCAGAAGAGAAAATGAAAGCAAAACAACTAAACAAACAAGAAAGCAAACAAACAAGCAAACAAAGCATGTAAGCAAATAAGTATGCAAGCAAACAACTGAAAGAAAACACTACTCCTACTCATACACTAACGGTGCATGGGCCTGATCACGTGAAGTGATACTTCCAATGCAGTTGCCGACGCATTGGTAGACCCATGTGAGTGAAGGCTTGGTCTGCGAGTAACCTAGTTGTGTGGACCAGCATACAAGAAATATATGACAATGAAGAAAACCACCTTCGTGTTTCAAAGTGCCCATAAGACATAAGTGAGTGCATGTGAATGACAGATAGTCTGTGGACTTATCATGGTGTTGTGTGACACTACATGAAACTTTGAAGCAAAAGCATACTCTTGACTGAGACATGCAAGAAAACAAGAGAAACAAAGATAACTTTCATCGCGCACGAGTGCTTGCAATGTAAGACTCCTCCAATGCATGAGCAATGGGATCATGCAGTTCGAGTGGAGGAAGTGTCATCTGTGTGTGAGATGGATCTTCAATGTATACAAATGAGTGTTGAGGAGCCTTGGGTAATTGAAAAGTTTCATGATCAGAAGTGAGACTAACCCCAAGAGAGCGAGGGCTGACATAACGATAAGCTCGGGCTGAAGTGCCTCGACAGTCTTGGGTGTCTCAACTTCATCATCAGGTAGATCATCATAAACCCGTGGCTTCGAAAGATCAATTGCGATAGATTCATGATCATGATTCAATGAATTATTTGGCATCCTCATGGTCAAATGAATCAAATAGAGGGGTAGATGAAAAGCGAACGAACTCATCCTTTGTGTTTCCGGAAAAGACAGATGAAGGATCAAGTGGATCTTCAATGAATAACTTATCCTCTCCATTGTCGAATGATGGACTAGCATACAGTGAGTCCTGCGAGTGATCAACAATGGGTGCATCCGTAGATGAAGACACGCATACAAAATCATGGATGGTATGTTCACCAAAGAAGTTAGGAAGGAATAGAGGGGGCTCGTACAGAAGGGAGTCATCCTTCGCTGAGTGTTGATGTTCAAGCTCCCACTCATACTCTTCATGAATGACAGTGCATGCTAGTTGTGCAACACCAACTCCGTCAGTGAGTTGTTCCTTGTTCACAACAAGTGAAGAGTCCAGAATTGACGAACACAAGACAACATCATCCGAAGGAATAGCTGGGTGCGAAGACGGAGGTCAAAGAAAAGAATGCATATGGGAACTCGAAGGAATCACAACCAACTCTGCGCGAAAATTGAGTGGAGTGATGTTGGGAGGGTGTGAAGAATGAACAGATGTGCGAACATGATTCTCAACATCACTAGGCAATAGTGGAATTGTTGAATGAAAGAGGTAGACAGTCCATTGAGACAGTGCCTACTCCCACATGGGATTGCACAGTTCCATCAACGAAGAAGGTTGAGCTAGGTTTGACATCAAGCTTTCTCTTGGGACAGGTAGATTTCTTAAGACAATACTCGAACTTGTCCCAGAGATAAGCGAACTTCATCTAGCTCTTCGGAGATTGAAACTGTAAGTCACGGAAGCGCTGCCAAAAATCAATAACAGATTCATGCGGGGCCCTCCATTGTTGTAACAGTTTCCAGTCAAGATGGTCTGGATCAAAATGATGGAATGTGTCTTCAATAAGATCACAAAAGTGCTTAAATGAGTGCATGGTGTTAGCCGGCAGGCTGAGCACCCAATGAAATGGGGATTCGCGAAGTGTGAATGCAAGCAGCAGACCGACCTGTTCGTCAGTAAACTCATCTTCCTCATAAATCATGGAAAGGAAGTAATGTAAGTTCTCAGGTCAGGCCACTTTGCCTTCACCATCATACGTGTGAGTGCACAAGATATTGAAAAGCTTCCCCGAGATGGAGACATATTCACGATTCGAAAAACACCTTGGGGGAAGAAGAATGCAAGATTCCATGAAGGATATGCAAAGGTTCAAAACTGGATGAGAGGACATTTCTTGTTATCAGACCCTCCTTCTAGCGCAAGAAATGTTAACTTTGTTGGACCAACCAACATGTCAAGGGGATCTCCCCGATAAGAAGTCCCAATTAGACCTCAGACCGTTTGGTGTAGGAGTCCCAATAGTGGGTCGTAAGGTAATGCCTTGACCGCGATGTCGCACAGAGGCAAGTAAGATAACTCTGTCAGTAGCAAGGGTGTGACTGATGCAGTGAGTCAAGGAATGAGTATGAGAGGTTCCAACACTTAAAAGGGAGAGGAAGGTGAAGGTGAGTTCCAGGTTGAAAGGGATCAATTCCAACTCGGCTAGGAACACACAACACAAAGGACATGCACAGCTTCCAGTAGAGCAGTCGACACGGATGCAGCAGTCCCAACATACAATGTAAGATAACACGAATAGTACTCACATATCAATCTGAGACGAGTGTGACGGTTGATATAACAAGGTTCAGAGAAAGGTTTGTCTGGTGTTTGACAGAGCAGTTGACATGAACGGTGACAACATTCACAACATATGCAACACATTAACAACAAAATTCATATAATTGCATGTGAATAAGTTCATACACAAGTACGTAAGTTAAACAACATATATCATTAAGGCAATCAGAGCAGTCTGACTACAATAACAACATATGCATGAAAATGTGTTGGCTTTATTATATAAAGAAGTGCAAGCCACAATCATACAATACACCATGTAAACCTGCTAGCCCTATCAGTAGAACGTTACAGCCACATCCGCCTGCTCCTCCAAAGAGATGTAATAGCTCCGTGCAGTGGAGAAGCCAAGGCGCATTACAATACTGTCCAAGTCTTCTTCAAGATAGTCTTAGTAGAAGCTTGGCTGACCAAAAGCCTATACAATGAGTTATGAGGAACTATTTATAGCAAAGGGTGGGGTGACCCTTGACATTCCCCTTTGTGACAGTTCAACTAATCTCATGACTCTTCACCTACTCTATGACTGTTACATCCAACTGTTGACACTTGACATACACTTGACATGACCCAACATTACAATGCACATCTACTCATGTGAGACAACATGGTTTGAGCAAGCCTTGTAAGAAATCACTGACACTCGGTCCGCTTGTAGTGAGACCAACTCTTTGACATGCTTGTGATGGTGAAGGTGGTGAGCTGATGCCAAGCTTGGTCATCCATGATGATGTGTGTGCACCTCATGGTGACATCTCGCTGAAGCGAACTCTTGCCTCCATTGCGACCAGTGCATTGGTTCGGCCCCTTCATCCAACTCGTCTGCTATCATGCGCATGGTCTTCTTCAGTATGGTTGAAATGGCAACACACTGATGCATAGTGTCTGTGCTGATCTTCAAGTGTGTGTTGGTGGTCATGCGCATCAACTTGTTGAAGTGCATGTTCAACCCTAGTTGGACTTGCTTCTCGTCTTCGACTTGGTGAGAGTGTTGAATGGGTTGGATTGCATGCGTGCGCTCAACGACATGCATGTTGCTAGATCGTTTGCATGTGATCAACAACACTGCTCACCATGTTTGCTCTGTGTCAGCTGCTGGGATGGATCCTTAACTTGTACTGATGCAGTTTCATCCGTGAGTGCATGTTGTGCCCACTACTGTTCCTGTTCCTACTGCAACTGATTGGACTATCTGTGTAGCTTCATGTTCTTCTTGAGTTGCTGCTTCAGCACATGCAACTCCTTCTTTGTTCCATCTTCTTCCTTCTCGCGATCTTCATATCCCACTGTCACTTCATAGCCCGAGTCTCCGAAGTTTCTCTCATTATCAATGGATCTGCTTGATCTTGCAACTTTACTCCACCTCTATGTTGTCAACAACCTTCCTCTTACATTCAATGCGTTCGCTTCATTTGTTGCATTCGCTGCATTCTATATGCTGTTCATGACGTTGCTCGCTGTGATGATACTTCTTGATGTCTTGGTCCACGAACAACTTGATGTCTTCGTGAGCAGGTAAGCCCATGGACACTTGATCGACTGCATCCCCACGCGTGCTCTGAACGGTGTCTTCGTCTCTGCTCTCTTGGAAACCATTGTACCTGTACTATTAAGAGGCAAATGAACACATGTGATACTTGGAGACATGGCAACACTCATAGCAAGCAATCTATCAGTCGAAAACCAAAATGAACATGAGAACTGACTTGCAACATACCTTGGGTGAATGATCACGAAGGTTGCACAATTTCGGTCGGGAGACTGACTGCTAAGACTGTGTAAGGCACAGTCCGGGCTGTTGGGAGACTAACTGACTGCTGGAACTGCAAAATTCACAATCTAGTTGGGAAGTTGGCTGTTGGGATTGCAGAATGCGCGATTCCAGCTGGGAAAGACTGTTGGCCCAGGGACAAATTTGCGCAATTTTTTGGGCCAAGCAGACACTAACCTCCAAAAATGTGCAATTTAGTCCATGAGGCCAATGCTGGGTCAGAATGCGCAAATCTGGAGGGGAAGGTGAGCCTTCCTTATACAGATTGCGCAATGCAGCCTTGGTGAAGGTAGAGACCGGGCCAAGGTTGGCCCAACTCTCCGATGGGAAACGTAAAGCAAGTAAGTCGATGAAATACATGGCGACACTAAGTGATATTAGAAGTGATAAACAGTGCATGAAAAACATGAATGAAGGATTGAGGAAATAGATCAACATGCATGTGGGTGATGCAGTTCGTTGGTTGGACGAATGTTCGTGCAAAATAGTTTCATGCATGCAACAGTGGTGAGATAGCAACGGAAATTGAAACAGATCTAGGAAAAGATAGAATATATGTAAATGATAGCAGGCATTCAAATAAATCAAGCAAACAACACTCACACAAGCGAATACACAAAAAGTGACAGAAATGTTGAAAAAGACAAGTTGAGGCCACTTACCTGTGAATAATTGAGCCGAATGTGTCGAAGAGTCTTGGATGTGCTATGGGATGTCAGAGCTCCAAGATTGATGTGAATGAATGAGCTCTGATGTGTCGAATAACTAAGTTTGGTCTCAAGATGTGCATGCCACAAATCTAGGAAAAAACGACACTTGGAGGGAAACTTCTAAAACAACTTTGTATGTAACCCCTGACTGCTAAAAATATCTCCCTGAATCATGGGATGCCTTTTGCATGTTGCCTCTTGCTATTCCAGGAAGATCAAGTCATGCATGCATGCAAGTCAAGTTTCCTTGGTCCCAGGTGGAACTGGTCAATCAGATTGTACATGCATGACAGTGCTCAACTGCTTGGGAAAAATGCGCATTCCTGACCGTAAGTTGGGCTGACCACCCAAGGGGATTGCACAATTTCTGGGCCCAATAGTTGATTTCTGCCTAGATTTGCCCAAATCCTAGGCTGAACTGCCTATTGATAGGAAAAATTGTGCAATTCCTACTGAGAGGGTTGGCTGGCAGGATTGCGCAATCCTGGAGCCCAGCAGGCTGTCAGAGGGAATTGCGAAATTCCTGGAGGGAAACGAAGGTTGCCATCTAGAAATGTGAAAATTTCACTAGGAAGCTACTCAGCTTGTAGCTGGACCAAGTCCGAGTGAGCATCCCGTGAAGGGAAAAGATCAAACTGTGATCGCCAGGCTTTCTTTGAGCAAGAAAGACACTGAAGCTTGAGGACTTGACGAAGCAAGGCATGCTGTTAAGTTGGTAGGCTCCAAAATAGGCTAAGGAAAAACTTGGAGTGTGTTTGTAGCCGCTACAAGACTTGCAACACACTTGTAGAACTCCAGTTCTCTGTATAGACCTTTTCATGAAAAGGCTAACATAGTTGTATTGTTCAGTTCTTAGGGGTATATAGGTGCGCAAGCAGTATAGTCGTCAAAGTCTTAGTTTCATCTCTGGTGTTGCTCCACTACTTGCAAGCCTGGACAATACCTCGGTGGAGTCACATAGGAACACAAGCATGGCTCCACTACCAGCGATCCTGGTCAGTGCCCCGGCGGAGTTACTTGCATCACCTCCTTGCGCAGGAAGCCTTTCTCTTCTTTTGCCTTATTCATTTTTCATTTTGAATTTTTTGACTTTTCATTTTTCATTTTCACTGTGCATAGCACTATTCATTTCAAAGGCGGAAGAGGGATCCCGAATTATTGAGAGCAGAGGAGGTTGTTCCAGTAAAGAAGTATTTTATTGTTTCTCTGACATGCTTGTTAAGGTTTTCCCCCTCACCTTACTCTACTTGACTGAGTTGACAAGGGTTAACCCAAAACAATCGACTAAAGAAGGTGACACTAGTTAGCGCGCAAGCGTTGTGTTTTCACCAAGGTTCACTTTGAATAGTACGTATTTTCCTTCGACGTATCATGGACTTAAGAGTAACAAGATCATCATATAGAGGCAATATGACAGATAACCAAGTAGTCATAGATGTATAATTCGTCTTGTACTTTACCCAGCTCGTTTCATGAGTCACACATGGTTTCATTCAAACTAACCTACGAACGAATGAAACAAACAAAAAAGCAAAGCAAGAGCATAAGCGAAAATGAAAGCGAAACATGTAAACAAACAAGAAAGCGAACAAACAAGCCAATAAAGCATGTAAGCAAACAACATGAAAGAAAACACTACTCCTACTCCTACACTAACGTGCATGGGCCTGATCACGTGAAGTGATACTTCCAATGCAGCCATCGGTGCATTGGTAGACCCATGTGAGTGAAGGCTTGGTCTGCGAGTAACCCAGTTGTGCGGACCAACATACAAGAAAGATATGACAGTGAAGACAGCCACACTTCATGTTTCAAAGTGCCCACAAGACATAAGTGAGTGCATGTGCATGATGGATAGTCCATGGACTTATCATGGTGTTGTGTGACACTACATGCAACTTTGAAGCAAAAGCATACTATTGACTGAGACATGCAAGCAAATGAAAGAAGCAAAGATAACTTGTGTCACACACGAGTACTTGCAATGTAAGACTCCTCCAATGCATGAGCAATGGGATCATGCAGTTCGAGTGGAGGAAGTGTGATCTGTGTGTGAGATGGATCTTCAATGCATACAGATGAGTGTTGAGGAGCCTTGGGTGATTGAACAGTTTCATGATCAGAAGTGAGACTAACCCCAAGAGAGCGAGTACCTGAAATAACCATAAGCTCAGGCTAAAGTGCCTCGATATTCTTGGGTGTCTCAACTTCATCATCAGGTAGATCATCATAAACCTGTGGCTTCAAAAGATCAATTGCGATAGATTCATGATCATTATAAAAAATGGAAGCAAATGGATCACAACCGCCACGATCAGAAAAATCAATGAATTCTTTTACATCCTCATGATCAAATGAATCAAACAGAGGGGTAGATGAAAAGCGAATGAACCCATTCTCTGTGTTTCTGGAAAAGACAGATGAAGGATCAAGTGGATCTTCAATTAATAACTTATCCTCTCTGTTGTTGAATGATGGACTAGCATCTGGTGAGTCCTGCGAGTGATCAACAATGGGTGCATCTGTAACTGAAGACACACATACAAAATCATGGATGGTAGGTTCACCAAAGAATCTAGGAAGGAACGGAGGGGGCTCGAATGGAAGGGAGTCATTCTTCACCGAGTGTTGATGTTCAAGCTCCCACTCATACTCTTCATGAATGACAGTGCATGTTGGTTGTGCAACACCAACTCCGTCAGTGGGTTGTTCCTCATTCACAACAAGTGAATAGTCCAGAATGGAGGCTGACTTGGTATGGAGGGAAGGTTTGGTCTTGGTCTAGGGTGGAGAGTCTCAAATAATACTATTGAAAGGAAGAATTACTTTCACTAGGTTTTCCCCTCGAGGGGGGTTTTTCCCTGGCATGTGCCTACATCTTGTGTCCATTGTTTTATATGTTCCTGCTTTTGGTAATTACTTGATGAACTAAAGAAAGAAGATACAAAGAATCGTAATAATAAGAAAAATCACAAGTAATTATCAAGATCAATAAAATATTTACTGCCTTTCTGATTTTCCAACAAAAACGTCAATAGAGACGCCTAGATGCGTCAGATATCCGATGAGACCTGCAGTTTGTTTCATCACCCTAGATGCCAAAAATTACGACACTTTTCCATCGGATATTCGACAATTTGTTAATCTAGTTTGATGGGTACTTCCGACGGTGGAGCGTCGTCTAATCGATGGTAGAACAAGATTACACAATGAGAGTGTTATATCTCTGACACTTTTTTCCATCTATATGGAATATCAAGTCTGACGGTGAAGCATCGGATAATCAACGTTAAGTTAAATTATTGTGACGGGAGTTTTATATCCGTGACACATCGTTCTGTTGGTATGGAGTAGCAAGTCTGAGAGTTTAGCATCGGATAAACGATGGTATAATAATTTTTTTCGACGAAAGTGTTATATGTCTGACACTTTGTTTCGTCATTCGTGGATCAAATATCTGACAGTAGTCCTGTCAAATAAGAATCAGATATGTGACGACTTCCATGTACCATCAAATATCTGAAAAGTTTATGTGCATTATATATATATATATATATATATATATATATATATATATATATATATATATATATATATATATATGATGACTTTACATGAGGTTTTCTTACTTTCTCCATGGCTCCATCATATTCATCCAAAGGTGAAAGACCAACACCTCTATTCAATAATCCAACCACTATAAAAGCTTGAAAAAACTTTATAAATGTATGCTTTGGGTGACCATGATACTAAAATCTAGTTGGAATTCACTAATGTTTTGAAGCTTGATTGCATGAACATTGTGAACTTGCAAGGTTTCTCCATTGAATTTCTTAGCAAGCTTCTTTGAATGGGAAAGATATCGAAAGAAGGACAGAAGGACCTTCCTTTGGAGGATGGGGAAGGGCCATCTTATTCAATCTATTATCCTTAGTCTCCCTTTCGTGGATCATTGCCACTTCAGCCAATTATCAATAAATGAGTATTGCTTACTATTACTCTGTCTCCATCGTGTTTTTGGTCATGTTGTTAATCCTCTCATGGTAGAATCTAGAAAGTTCTTGTTTTTTTCTTATGTTATAAACTAGCCAATGTTTTCTACATTCTGTATCTTTCAAATCCTGCACAAGAAGAGGAATTTAGAAAACCTATTCTACCAATTCCAAACAACAAGGAGTACAATAGAAATATTATGCAACATGTTATTCCAAACCGTTTAGGTGGAAGGATAGGGTGATCAATCAAAAAATGAAGCCTTTGGTTAGTGTTGAGCTTGAAAAATAGGAATATTCATGCCATTTTTTCAATTTGTCATCATGAATGAATTTCCAAACCAATATTTTTTATAAAAGGGAATAAACAATTCCACTTTTGTGTCTACTTCAAAGATCTCAATTAAGCACCATCAGAGGATAATTATCACCTTCGAACATGGAATTGTTGTTGCAACAAGTAATTGTATCTATGTTAATTTCCATGTTGGATGTTTCTTTATGGTATAATGAGGTCCTTGTTTCATAATATGGGCACCATACTACTTTCACAATGTCCTAGGGAACATACACTTATGTTCAAATTCCTTTTGGGATAATGAATGCTAGTGCCACTTTTCAAAGGGAAATGGATCATGCTTTTGAGAACATGATTGGAAAGATGATGACTAACTATCAAAGATAATTTCACAATCTATTCAAAATTGAGAGAATATCACTTGAAACACATTAGGGGAGATTTTAAAAGACAGATTATATAGAATTTATTTCAATCCTATCAAATGATATTTTTAATAGCAAGTTATTAGGCCACATTGTAAATAAACAAAGGATTTACATAGATTCTTTGACCAAATTGCTTTACTAAGGATGCTATGGGGATGAATATGGTATCCAAGGGTGTGAAGAATGTTTTGGATTTCCTTCAAAATGAGTTTCATGACATGGATGTTAATGACTCTTTCTAGCAATTTTTGTGCAGACAAGAAACCCACGGTTGTGAACTGGATTGAAGGGTGTGGAAAATCAGTGGTGTGTGATGTTATCATCACCAAGGAAGTTATTAGCAAGGTTTTGAAGACAATTGTTCTGTTTTTTTTTTTATAGTTGAACATGCTTAAGAACATAATTGTATCTGCACTAGTCAGTGCAACGAGAGGCTTCAATGCTCACACATCCAATATTTTCTATTATATTTATTGTAACTAATCTATATATTGGTTACATTTTCTAATTTATATTAGTCTAACAAAATTCTAACATATATTAGTTGTCAATTCACAAAAGTTTTCAATTATGATGACAAATTAAGTGCATATGAGTGTAATGTCCATGATGGGATGTATGAATTGTCCTCCCCACATTGCTCATCAATGATTATAACCTTGAATGGGTTAGCATTGGTCTATCATAATCATCTCAAAATGACCTGAAAAATGAAAATTTACCATTTTTGTCATCATCATCACTTCACATTGTCTCATAGATGACCCCTTCTATATATTATATGCATAAATTTTTGGTAGGCCATCCCCTCTACCTAGCTTATGACTGAATGTGACAATACGTGAATAAAGGACAATTTATAAGTAGGGGATCTTGTTAACAGAGATCTGTCAATTGTCCTTTATTAATTTGTTGTCATAATCAATCATAGGATAGGTCGAGGGGATGGCCTTTCACAAATTCATGCATATGATCTATAAAAGAGGGTCATCTATGAGATAGTTTGAAGTGATGATGACAAACATTGTAAATTTTCATCTGTTGGGTCATTTTGAGATGATGAGAGAGACCTTTGCTAGCCCATTCAAGGTTATAATCATTAACGGACAATGTGGGGAAGTCAGTTCATACGTCCCATCATGGAAATTACACACATATGTACTTAAATTATCATCATAATCACAAATTGTTGTGATTATGTGTTGAAGCGGGAGTAGCTAGCACCTAAATTAGGAGAATGGAAGTGTATGGTGGAGTGGGATAGGGATACAAATTAGTAGATGCTTGACTTATCATGGGCACAAATTGTGTAAAGGCTTAGTTTAACATGGGAAGCTGATTATAAGATCCTGGTGTTCCTAATAGAGTTAATTGACTTATACCACGAATTTATCAAATATATGGTATTCTACACCCTCCTTGTATTCGGGGTTAGTGAACAGGGGTTATGAAGCCTAGGTGGGATAGCACATCCCCGATGTATAGCCTAGCCCTACCTATCTCCCTATCTATATGGACTAAAGTGATGATCTGTGCTGGCCATGATGGATCAACCTATGAATCTGTGATGATTGTATTGGGCTATAAATCTATGATCAACCCATCATATTTATCTATAACCAAAGCCATGGAAGGATCTAAATCTCAATAAAGTGTCAAATATTAAAGATAAATCAAGTTAATATTTAAACTAACTCTTTGCCCTAGATTTCTCAACATGGTAGTAGAGCCAGGTTTAAAGTGAGGGCAAAAAAGAAGATCAACTTGGCACCATCTCATCTCAAGAAGAGTGAATTCCCTAGTCTAAATTTGTGAAGGCAAGAAGAACAAAAATATGGGCATAATTACTAGCCCTAATTGCAGAGATAAGGTCGATAGTATACATAGAAAGGAGAAAGGGGTTTTGGAGGGATATAAGCACTTTTCTTGATGACTGAATAGCTAGAAGACCTTCTCTCCCTGGACTGAACCTATCAAACAAGAAAGCAAAGTTTTGGGCTCATTTTATTAGCCCTCTTCTCTGTGACATAGCCTTAGACTTACTTAAGAAGAGTGAGACCTTAAGGACTCTAATATTGACAGACCAAAAGGCTATTTGAGGAGCTCAAGAAATGCTAAGCATCCTAACAAAGTAAGCAAAGGTATGAGGTAATTTTACAAGATCTGAAGTATTCAAAATTTCATGCTATTGTATTCAAGACAAGACGTCATAAGGTCTTATTATTATCTATTGTCTTGGGAAGCTGTCAAATATTCCTCATAAGGTTCTGAGTATAATTAAAGTATTATGAGCATACACCTTTATTGTAAATCCTAGAAGAAAGTCATCCTTTCTGATTTCAAGATGACTGAGATCCTCTCTCTATACCTATGCATAGAAATTCAAGAATGAGTTTCATTCTAAGTATTAGTATTGTTACAATAGGATCCCAAAATTCACCTGCATATGAAAGGATCCTAAATTCATAGATCAAGCCTTCGTTCTGGACAAGTTTTGAGTGATCATAGTCTCAAGTTTAAAGGAATGTGCATGAGTCTCTTTTGGAAACCCTAAAAGGTATATTGGGTGCATGTTATATTCTTTCCATGACTAGGTTTATGTGCTCTATGTTGCGTCGGGCGCGGTGTGGGGGGTCATGGGGGGTGGGGCGGCAACCCCCCTGCATAGGATCTGGGGCAGTGCCCTGGGATTTTTTTTTATACGAACCTAATAATAGTTGGGCGGACCCAAGGATGGGGGGAAGACCTAAATATGGTGGGCGGACCTACCCATGGTTTTGTGGATGGGTTTTTCACATGGTTTTGGGCATGATGATTTTCTACCCATGGTATTTTGTAGAGCCGGCCAAGGGAACTATGGTTATATTCTAATCTAGGGTTAATGGATTGTGATTTATGGATGATTCGACATGTATATATACGTATTGTAACATTGAAATGAAAATAATGAAAAATCAATTTGGTAGTCTCAGTTTTGGGATCCAGGGGGAAATCTCTGTGTATATATATATTTTTTTGTTCTAGCCATATTTTTCTATTTGAAGAATTCGTTTGCAGGTAATTTTTATACAGGGTTAAAACCTATATTTGGTATCATAGTTGTTTTGGCTTCAAGGGGACGCCTTTGCTGCTGAGGGGTTTTTCTTGGGCCTGTGGTAGACCTTGCGCAGTGGGAGATCTGCGGGATCGATTCTTGCGGTGAAAGAATATGGTGAACAATGTAAAGATAGAGATTGATAAATTTATTGGTTAGAGTTTTGAGTTGTGGAAGGTCAATATGGAGGATATGTTGGTGGATAAGGATAAGTGGATCGCGGTAGATCTTGGTACTAAACCAACGACAATGTCAGCATAAGATTGGGAAAAGTTAGATTGGAAGGAAAAGATCAAATATTGTTGTGTATCTTTGATTTAGTATTGTTGAATATATCAGGGGAAGCTATGACGAAGACTTTGTGGGAAAAGTTAGGGACTTTATACCAATCTAAGTCTCTGGTGAACAACTTGTTCCCGCGAAAAAATTTGTATAACTTGAGCATGAAGGATGGAGACTCGGTAACAAAGCATTTGAATGCCTTTAATACTATGGTAAGCCAATTTTTATCTGTTGATATAAAAATTTCAGATGAAGATAAGTGCATTAGTTTGTTGTGTTCTCTAGCAGATTCGTGGGATAGTTTGGTTTTTTCTATAGGTAACAATACAACTACCTTGAAGTTTGATGAAATAGTCTCATCCTTGTTATCGAAGGAGATAAGATGGAAAATATGGAGAGCTAAAATGGATATGCCTTTTCTATACGAGTGTTACACAATATTTTGTCACGCCTCCTGCACTTCCCTGTGACATACCCTGAAGTGCCCGAAACATGACCATAATGCAGTGTATTCATTCATATATGTAGTTCAGATCCTCCCTAAGACATTGATTGGAAAATGCCTTAAGGAAATAGCTCTTAAAACCCTAAAATTAGAATCATCGCTCTTATGAGGCTAAAAACCGCGATGGTCACATGTTGCACTATGCCAGACCCGCGATGACATCGCTTTATTTGCTCATATACCTGCGATGATCCCAAAAAGGCAATTTTCCCAAAGAGGATGAGAAGCTTCATGATCTAGAAGCTTCCAGAGCAGTGAGATGAAGGTTGTTTGGCGTAGATGAGGTCGAATTCTCCCAACTTGGCCTCTTGGTCTTATCCCTATTAGATACCTCCTTGAGATGAGGGCCTAATCCTATCTTTGGAGAGGTCCTAACTCCCTTTCCCAGCCTATATATTCATCCTCTCCCATTCCCAAATGGTTGGTCAGGTTAGACACTGGTTGGTCTTTATCTATTTGCACCCTCATGCTAAGCTTGTGCTTAGAGGCTATTCATTAGACTTGGAGAAGGAGTGCTTGGAGAATTCTTAGCTTGGACTTGCATTACCACTCAAGGAGAGCTTTTAAAAATCAAGGCTTTGGTTGTAATCTTCCCTTTATTTCCTAATAATATACAACTGTTGGTTCATCTTCCCAAAATATATATGTTCATGTATCATTTAGCTTGACATTCTTTGATCAGTTAAGTAGGTTGTTATTGGATTTGTTATTGGTTTTGGTATGCTTTGTTGTCTCTTGATCACTTGTGCAGGTACAAAAACACTGAGAGAAGTAGGAACAAGTCTATGACACAAGTGGTTCGAGGCCCTCAACAAAGGAAATCAGAATAGCATCAGAACGAGGTAGGTCATCTCTTTTGTTCTACTTTTCAATTATAACCTAGGAAGATGTCTAGTTGATTGTCACTTCAGTTGCTAGACCCACTCATTGGGCTAAAGGGATCGTCTCTATCCGCAGAAAGGATTAACCTTGTTAACAAAAAGGCGACTCCGCTGGGGAGCCTATGATCCTTTCCATCTAATCTTTCACCCTGATATTCTGACTAGTTTGACCAATCGTCGATTGTCTGGCTTGTCTGCATCATTCTGGGTTTACACCATCACTGATTACTACCTTAGAGTGCTAAGTCTGGATTATTTCTTGGAATATTTTTAGTTTTTTCCCATATTCCTCGCCCGTCACGGGTTTAGCCTTAACAGTCGCGATGGCATGGCGGTTTTTACCTTTACGGTCACGATGAAATTTCTTTTCTTCATTTTTGGTCGCGCTGAAATCATCACTACTTTTGCTATACAAAGTAGTGATGCCATCACGGGTTTGGGTATGTAAAGTAGCAATGATCCTTGAATATGATAATTTTTAAGATTTCTTCCTTAGAATCCAGTGTGTCTTGGCCCCAAAGGTCTTTTCCCATCCTGTATGCTTGGATTTGTCAATGTTTTGATTGATTGCCTTGATTAATTTGTAAAATTTGTCTCGTTCGCTTCGAAGTGAAATCTGACTAAATTCTAGGGTTTCTATTCATTGGTCATTGCTTACTTCTTGTTGATGTCATTGAGATGCTTGTTTTGTTGATTGATTGAGTGTTGTTTTCTATAGAATTCATTGAAATCATGGTTTTGCATTTGTTTTAGCCTGTATTTAGAAATTTACTTTTCGTGAAAATGCATTAATTTTTTGAGAATCATCATTGAGAATAGATCAAAATTTTTCGATGATTGAAAGCTAAAAACTGTATTAGGTGCATCAAACCGTTCAAAACGAAAAGAAAATCATAATTCATATAAGTGCATCTTTGTAAAATCAAAATCATTTTGGTTTCGAAAAGTTGCATTTAGGATAGTGGAAAGTGAAAATATTTTTTACTTTTGGCATTGCGTTTGGAAGACGAAAGTGAAAGTTAGTGGAAGGCGTTTTGCATGATGCATTATTGATTGAAATTTCTTCCCTTGGTTAGTCTAGCTTTCATATAAATGAAAGTTTTATTTTTCTCATATAGTTGCATATTAGATGTTCATGTGACATCATGTTGAGCCTTAAAACCGAAACATAATTTCAAGATCAACTTTAAAATATATCAATTAATCTAAGGAGCATTTGAAACATTAACGTTCATACTTAATGGTCTAGGCTAGAGACGTTTTCCAATGTCTATAAAACTTAGCAGCTGTCGTTCACTTTTGCATTAGACATCGCTAGCATGGACTTGTGCTCCCCATACCATCATGTATATAAAGTGAGACCCTCATAGGTTGCAAACCTTTATCCGTAGGAAGCTGAGGCTGCCACCCTGTAAATGTAATACACCGAACACAACGTTTAGGGAGATTGCCTGCACGTACATCAAGTCCTTGGTAAATTTATTTGCTAAGGTGTATATTGCAGTTCACGGTTACTTGGTAGTCCTTTTGCCTAGAGTAACCTGAGTAGTCATTTTGATATTTTTTGACTCTTTAAATTTGAATAGCTCATCGAGCACTTGTCCTTTCAAGCTCGCTAAACCAACGAAAGCGACTAGAGTCACATTTTCATCCTTTTCTCGACTCTTAAAACATGAAAAGGCAAAGTTTTTGTTTCAAATTCTAAAATTAATTGACCGCGGAACAACATCCTTCCTGTGGAAATACTCCTTAGTAGATCTTAGGTTGATACCAATGGAAACATTTCCTAAGTCTACCAGCAAAGTAAATCCCTCTGATGGAAATCCTAGTCCTTTTCCTTCTTTGGAAATATTGGTGCAACCTATATGGCGATGTTGTCCCTTCCTGGATTGACCATTGGTCTTCCAGTTTGGTTATTTTCGACCTCGGTGGTTCTAAGTGTCCAAACTACTTTTCAACCAAGTTCTCCTCCACCTAAACAACATCAATCTCATGTTGATCCTAAAGTTGACCCCTTGCTTTCTTCACCTATTTCTTCACCCCGTTCTTCCTCTTCGCCTAGTGAAAGTCTGGATTCTAGTAACTAGGAAGCTAAGAAGAAGAAGAAGAAGCAAAATAAGCAAGGGGGTAACCAAACAACTATTGCTACCGATGAAACTAATGAAGAAAAATCTTCCAACGAGCCCCGAAAACTAAAATTCTCTTGCATGTTATGTAAGGGTGACCACCTTCTTCGGAATTGTCCTAGTATTCCCAAGGTCTTAAGGTTTACATCGACCTTTATCATCGACCTTTGGCGATCATGCTAGTTATAAACCTTCAACTAGTAGCAGTAAATCTCATGGGAAAAAGGGAAAAGTCAAATTTCCCTGTAAGTTGTGTGAAGGTAATCATCCCATTCACCTTTGTCCTCTTATGGATGAAGCTTCCAAAGAATTGGAAAACCTTACAGCTTCCCAACCTCGTCTTCTGGTTGGTTATCGAAAGCTTTCCCCTGATCCTTCACTAGTTGATCCATTGATTGATCAAAATTCATCTTTGGTCAACCCCACTCTCTATGAAAGTGAGTCTCGTGAGTCCATTCTCGACCAACCATTGGTTGAGAAACCAGTAGACTTGACTCCACCTTTAGTTAACCGTACCTTTCTGGTAGAGAGTGAACCTCATACTGCTCAGGTTCTTCTAGTTTCTTTAGTTTCAAATGAACTGGAGGTAAATCCTCCTATTCCCGAGGTGCATGAGAGAATTTATCCTGTTCCCATCGAGTAAGAAGTCAAATCTCATGTTCCTATGACACCCTCTCTGAGTAGTTTAGTCACTTCTTTTGATTGGAGTCGACTGGCAGGATATCACCTTTCGTCTTATGTGCCTTTCCAGATTATAGTACAGGCTTACCATATGGTCGTACCTAGCACAGTCATAGATGAGGGTGCATCTATTAGTATTCTGTCCTCAACTGCTTGGCAAGCTTTGGGTTCTCCTTAGCTTGTCCCCATCACTCAGAATCTGTTAGCTTTTAACAGAGGAACCAGTCAACCGTTAGGGATCCTTCCTAAGTTGCCTATTACTTTGGGAGGAAAGACTGTCTATATAGACGTGATGGTTGTCCAAGGCCCATTGGATTTTAATCTACTCCTTGGCCATGATTATGTTTACATCATGGGAGCTCTTGTTTCTTCCCTCTTTCGAGTGGTGTGTTTCCCGCATGAAGGAAGCATTGTGATAATTGATCAACTTACATTCATTGGTCCTGAATCAACTCCCGCTCAACCATCATCCTTGAATGGTTCTTATGTGCAAGCAATATCACCCCCACCACAGGTGAATTATGTGGCCACCTATTCTATGCCCACATCTACTAATAATCTAGTAGGTGATGTAGTATGCCATGTACTGGGGGGCATTGGAGTCTGAATTTTCCATTAGATCCCTGGACATGTATCCCTTCCAGAGTGTTTTTCTCCCATCTAATGAGAAACTCTTGGGAGCCATGGCCTCTTTTGATCTATGATCAAGGGATGGAGTAGAGTTCCTTGTCTTGTGTCAAGCTCGTTAAAAAATGAAACAAGAACGATGGAGCAAAGTTCCTTGTCCCATGTCAATCTCCTTAAAAAATGAAACAAGGGAATGAGGATAGTTCTTTTACTATGTCAACCTCATTAAAAAATGAAATAGGTCATGAGCATGGTTCTTTTCCTGTGTCAAGCTCATTAAAAAATGCAACAAGTCCCCTTCCAATTTGAGTCTTTAATTAGATCTCATAAAATCCCAGTCGAGTCTTTCCCTTGATCTCGTAAGTGAACCTTCATTCCGTTCCACTTGTTAGTAACCAGTGGTCTACTTAGGTGAATGAGATGAAGATAGGGGGGCATGTACCTCGAATTGAGTCATTATGTAAACTTGAGGCATGCAAACTCATCTAAGCATAGTTTATCTTTGTTTCAAGCTTGTGTAAAAATGAAACCAAATCCAAGCATAGTTTTTTCCCATGTTTCAGTCTTGTGAAAAAATGAAACCATCTTCAAGTATACTCGAGCATAGTTTCCCATGTTTCAAGCTTGTGTAAAAATGAAACCATTCCCATTTTACATCTCGTGATTGCCATTTTTATCATCCGGTTTTTTCTATATGAGCCTTGGTTGTTCCATTCCATCACCACCATATCTTTGGCTGATCATTCGCTTTCACTTGGTTGTTTTACCCTTGCCTGGGGAACATCTGCGATGAGTGGTCTTATTAGCCAGCCTCTTGACCATTACATGTTTTGAGCAGTTCCATCATTACCGGAACTAGTTGCTATCCTTTTATACCACTCGTTCCTCCAGGTGGAGTCATCTTTAAGCTCTTTTTTAATTCTCGAAACATGAAAAGATCGTCGAGTACTTGTCATTTTGAACTCGTTAAATTAAATGAATTGACATCGTCTCAGTATACGTTTACCCCTTTTTCGGGCTGAGATTGACTATTTACAAAAAAGGTACACCTTGATCGACATGGACAAGAGGTTCTCTCGGATATTGCTTTCTACCTTTTAAGATTTGAGAGACAAATTATGAAAAGGGACATGGTGGAGTTTTCTTTTTCGTCTCTTTTTCAAACTCTCTAAATGTGAAAAAGATACTGAGTTATTCTTCTGTCAGACTCATTAAAATTTAAATGACGAAAGACTTTGCATCGTGATGAGCCCGAGTTTCTCCTTCCTAAGACTCATAAAACTTACTAGGATGGATTCATCCGAAGGATGAACTTATATGACAAGCATATGTTATCCTCTTCAAGCTTGTGTAAACATAATGAGGTAATTGCTAGAAATAGTGGGGGAAAAATGAAGATGAAACATCCTTTGCATAGGCAGCATGTCGCTCTTGAACATGACACTCATTTGTTTCTCATGTCGGGTTTGGGACATCCTCACTTAGTCACTTGTCCTTCCTAGTCTGGGTAATCCATTTTACCTCTCATCTGACTATTTTATTTCGTCATTATGACCCTTGGTCCTATGTTTAGTCTAATGCTTCCACACTCTGGAGTCGTGTCATCAATATGTTCAAGAGAAGTCCAATCTGTAGTCTATTACCTATACATTGTCTCACTCTTTGCTACAATCCTCGATCATACTCGTTTATTCCACTTTATTATTTGTTTCGTGTCAATGATGAGGGAATCATTATGACTCTCCTTCGACAGGTCACTTCATGTCGACTTCAGCTCATTATCTAGGAAGATGACTTAGAAACTCCCTTTCAGTACCTTAGAGCTTGCATGCCTTAATGGAAATTTCTTCGCATCTGACGATAGGTTTTCACTATTGACCTTTGATCGGGTGATTCGATGAGTGTTCGACTTCAGCTTCATTATCACATTCACGGATTGTACTGTCATACCTTGAGATCCATTGACATTATGGGTGGTTCCTCTCATGATTGTTAATAGTCCACATCAATGGCCGATAATCAGGTGGTTTTCTAGCATGTTCGACTGCAACACGTTCATTCACATGTTAGAATTTGTACTTTGATCAAGTTGGGATTGAGCGCAAGACCCTGAGCTTTCTCTCATAGAACTCAGGCTACATGGAGTTATGTATTCTTCATGATTGTACACATATTTATTCTATATGGATAGTTGTGACCATACTATGGGACTTTACATTTATGATGATCCTTCTATTTTAGATGGCTGCGTCCATGCCTTGGATCTTAGATTATAGATGATCCTTCTGTATTGAATGGCTCCGCCCATGCCATGAATATTTTCATATATTCCTTACTATCTGGATGGCTGCGTCCATACCGTGGATTCATGATATCAGATATGTATATGTTTATGTGTCCTTGATTTGCAGGTCTCTTGATAGTGTGTGTCCTCGTCCTTGCAAAAGCTCGTAAAGCATCTCATCCATCACTCCTTGTTCTGCCTTCATGCTTTATGGGGCATTTGTTACACAATATTTTTTCATGCCTCCCGCACTTCCCTGTGACATACCCCGAAGTGCCCGAAACATGGCCATAATGCAGTGTATTCTTTCATATATGTTGTTCAGATCCTCCCTAAGACATTGATTGGAAAATGCCTTAAGGAAATAACTCTTAAAACTCTAAAAGGAGAATCATCGCTCTTAAGGGGCTAAAAACCGCGATGGTCGCATGTTGCACTATGCCAGACCCGCGATGACATCGGTCTATTTGCTCATATACCCGTGATGATCCCAAAAAGGAAATTTTCCGACAGAGGATGAGAAGCTTCGTGATCTAGAAGCTTCCAGAGTGGCGAGCTGAAGGTTGTTCAGCGTAGATGAGGTCGAATTCTCCCAACTTGGCCTCTTGGTCTTATCCCTATGAGATACCTCCTTGAGATGAGGGCCTAATCCTATCTTTGGAGAGGTCATAACTCCCTTTCCCAACCTATATATTCATCCTCTCCCATTCCCAAATGGTTGGTTAGGTTAGAGGCTGGTTGGTCTTTGTCTATTTGCACCCTTATGCTAAGCTTGTGCCTAGAGGCTATTCATTAGACTTGGAGAAGGAGTGCTTGGAGAATTCTTGGCTTGGACTTGGATTACCACTCAAGGAGAGCCTTTCAACATCAAGGCTTTGGTTGTAAGCTTCCCTTTATTTCCTAATAATATACAATTGTTGGTTCATCTTCCCAAAATATATATGTTCATGTATTATTTAGCTTGACATTCCTTGATTAGTTAAGTAGGTTGTTATTGGATTTGCTATTGGTTTTGGTATGCTTTGTTGTCTCTTGATCACTTGTACAGGTACATAAACACTGAGAGAAGCAGGAACAAGTCCGTGACACAAGCGGTTTGAGGCCCTCAACAAAGGAAATCGAAATAACATCAGAATAAGGTAGGTCATCTATTTTGTTCTACTTTTCAATTATAACCTAGGAAGATGTCTAGTTGATTGTCACTTCAGTTACTAGACCCACTCATTGGGATAGAGTGATTGTCTCTATCCATAGAGAGGATTAACCTTGTCAACAACGAGGATGCTCCTAGAATAGAAACAAAAATAAGTCCTTGAGTGGGAGATCTAAATCTAGAGGGAGATTTAAATCTCCAGGAAAACATGTAAAGGTGTGCTGGAAATGCAGAAAGGAAGGGAACTACAAAAAGTATTGTATATCTAAAGCTCTTGAGAAAGGAAATGGATCTAATGATGCTCCTTCTATAGAGGCGAAAACCACCTCAGATGAAGGTGGGGATGTGTACTTGGATTCTTCTTCAAGTACACATGTAGATCATGAGGCATGGTTGATTGACTCTAGTGCATCCTTTCACTTCACTCCCCATAGGGAGTGGTTATGCGAGTATCATAAATATGATGGTGGTGATGTCTTCTTAAGTGATGACAGGAAGGCCAAAATCCTTGGACGTGGAAAAGTTAATTTGAATTTGCAAGGTGGAAGGATTAGAACACTTCCTGGTGTTCTACGTGTTCTTGCATTGGCTAGAAATTTGATTTATATAAGCAAGATGGATGATGTAGGTGTAAACATAGTGTTCGAGAAAGATACCTGCAAGATGGTTCGGGGAGCACTGGTATTGATGCGAGGAGTTTAGATTGGAATATATACAAGCTTCTTGGTAACATTATTATTTATGGGTGAAACAATTATGTGGTTTGTGTAAGTGGAGCAGAAAACCTAGTGGTCTCTGGAGAAAAGACCATGTTATGGCATCAAATTTTTGGACATATTGAAGAGAAGGGCCTTTGTATACAACATGGTAATGATATGGTAGAAGGTGTGTCTAATTTCTCTCTGGATTTCGATTGCTGTGAACATTGTGTATGTGGGAAGCAAAATCAGGTGAGTTTCCCATTTGGTGCTAAGATGGTGAAAGGGATATTAGAGCTTGTCCATAGTGGGGTGTTTGGACCTATGTCAGTTCCATCACTGGTTAAGTTTGTGTACTATGTCTCATTTATAAATGACTTCTCAAGGAATACATGGATATATTTTCTCAGGAATAAATATGAAATCTTTGACAAGTTTAAAGAATATAAGGCTTTGGTGGAAAATTAGACAAAGAAGAATATCAAGGTGTTAAGGACAGATAATGGTGGAGCATTCTGCAAGAAGGAATTTGAAGAGTTATATAAGAAGTGTGGTATAGCGTGGCAGAATACTACTCCATACACACCTCAACAAAATGGAGTTGCAAAAAGAATGAGTAGGACATTGATGGAAAAGGCAAGAAGCATGCTCAGTGCTGTCGGGTTAGGATAGGAATTCTGGGCAAAGGCATTGGATACTGCATGTTACTTGGTTAACAGATCATCTTCATCAGTGTTGGAGGATAAGACTCCACATGAGGTATGGATTAGTAAGAAACCCTCTCTTTCACATCTAAGGTTATTTGGTTGTGATGCATATGTACATGTTCCAGAGGAGAAAAGAACCAAGTTGAATAGTAAATTTGAAAGGTGCATCTTTGTTGGGTATAAGGATGGTTTAAAAGGTTATAATCGTTAGAACCCAGAAACAAGGAAGGTTGTGTACAACAGAGATGTGGTGTTTAGAGAGGTGAAAGATGTTATTAAATGTGAAGTCCTACCGAAGGAACCTGAGAAGATAGAGTTTGAGCTCAAGGAGGAAGAATTAGACACTACAATAGAACAAGGATCAGAAGAGGAAGAGCCACAAACTCTAGTTTTTAAAAGAATAGTTCAAGAGAGAAGGCGGCCATAAAGTTATAGTCCATCTGCTTTTTGTTCAAATTTTGCTTTATCTATTACTGATAATGATCCCAAAACTGTCAGGGAGGTAGTAGATTCAAAGGATGGAAAACTCTGGAAAGAGGTCATGGTTGATGAAATAACATCTTTAGACAAAAATGAGGCTTGGGATCTAGTGGAGTTGCTAGTTGGAAGGAAACCCATTGGAAGTAAATGGGTGTTTAATAAGAAGATGAATGCAGAAGGCAAGGTGGAGAAATACAAAGCTTGGTTGATAGCAAAAGGTTATTCCCAGGTGCCAAGGATTGATTTTGGTGATATATTTTCTCTTGTGGCCAAGTTAGTTTCTATTAGATTACTTTTATCTGTTGTTGTTGCATTTGATTTTGCGGTGGAACAAATGGATGTGAAGACAACATTTCTTCACGGGGATCTAGAAGAAGAGATCTATATGAAGCAACCTGGAGGATTTACGGTGAAGGGTAAGAAATAACTTATATTTAGGTTAAAAAAGTCTTTATATGGGTTAAAACAATCACCAAGGATGTGGTATCAAAAATTTGATACATATATATGGGGACTTGACTTCACAAGGAGCAAAGCAGATCACTGTGTGTATTTTAAATTAATTGGTGATCGTGTTATTTATTTGGTATTGTATGTGGATGATATGTTGCTGATTAGAAAATGACAAAGAAATTATCTGGGATTTGAAGACCCAATTGTCCTCCAAATTCGATATGAAGGATCTTGGTGCTGCAAACTATATTTTGGGCATGGAAATTAAATGAGATTGAGAAAAGATGAAGCTCTGGTTAAACCAAAGGAAGTATGTCGAGACAATATTGTAGAGGTTTAATATGCAGGATAATAAGCTGGTGAAGGTTCCCGTTCATGTAGGTGTAATGTTATCTATTGAATAGTGTCCCAAGACACAAGAAGAGGAAGAGGACATCTATTGTGTTCCATTTGCGAGTGCAATTAGTAGCCCGATGTATGTAATGGTTTGTACTAGACCAGAAATTGCACATGCAATGGGAGTATTGAGCAGGTTTATGTCAAAACCAGGGAATGAGCATTGGACAATAGTGAAGCGGGTTTTCAAGTATTTGCATGACACTAGTGATTATGGCTAATGATACCAAGGAATACCAGAATTGGACAGAGTTTTGGACATTCATGGCTTTCTTGATGCAGATTGGGATGGAGATCTGGATCAGAGAAGATCTACAAGTGGGTATGTGTTTAACCTATTTGTAGGAGAAGTCAGTTGGATGAGCAAGAGATAGTTTGCAGTTGCACTTTCGATTATAGAGGTAGAATACATGGCATCCACTCATGCAAGAAAGGAAGCAATTTGGTTTCAGAGATTGTGTTCAAGTATGGGTTTGGTACATCGAGCTATAAGGATAGGATGTGACATCCATAATGCAATTTTCTTGGCAAAGAACCATGCTTATCATTTAAAGAGAAAGCGTATTGATGTTCAGTATCAATTTGTGAGGGATATGGTTGAGGAAAAAAACTTGTTGTTGGTAAAGGTGGACACTTTGAAGAATGTTTCAGATGTATTAACGAAGTACGTGAGCATTGAGAAGTTTTCTTGGTATAGAGAAACAATGGGAATTGCAGGGTTGGACCGATGACTAGGCTCTCTTGTGACCCCCTGTGTGGAAAGAAAACAAAAAGTGGGAGAATGTTGAGTGTGTGTTATATTCTTTCCACAAATAGCATCACATGTTGTACGTTGTGTCGGGCGCAGCGGGAGGGCGGCAGTAGTCCGCTTGCACGGGGTCGGGGCAGCACCCCGATTTTTTTAAATTTTTTATGCAGACACAAGGATGGGGGGCAAACCCAAAGATGGTGGTTGAAACTACCCATGGTTTTGGGTATGATGGTTTTCTTCCCATGGTATTTTGTAGATCTGGTCAAGGGAACTATGATTATGTTCTATTCCAGGGTTAATGGATTGGGGTTTATGAATGCTTCGGCATGTATATATATGTATTGTAACATTGAAAGGAACATAATGAAAAATCAATTTGATAGTCTCAGTTTTGGGATCCAGGGGGAAATCTCTTTGTATATTTGTTTTTGTTCTCGCCATTATTTATTTTTCTGTTTGAAGAATTCGTTTGCAGGTAATTTATGTATAGGTTTAAAACCTACATTTCCATTGTCACCTTTTCAAAGGGAGCCAAAAGCACTATTGAAAGAGGATACACTTGTGCATAAAAGAGATCCAAGATTAAGGGTATTGATGACCTCGTTCGGAACTTAAGTCTTGTTGAAAGAATTCCAAAAAGCATACTCTACACCTGTGCATCAACACATCGAAATTATGAGCATGTTTTTTGTTTATATTCTCATATTGTGAGTGTGGATTAGTTCTCTCATTGGTCTCAAATCAAATTTGGTATAATGACATAATTGGAAATCTAGAAGGAGTAATTTCAGTCTTATAAAGAAACAAGTCTACATCTCCTCTTGTTCTGGGTATAAACACACTTTAAAAGGATATAAATTAAAGCATCAGTCACTGTAAAAAGGGAGTTGATCCTCCTATTCTAATTCTGAGCAAAATATATCTAGATCAAATCTCTTAAAATAACATCTGCCTTATCTTCAAAGCTATAGTCACCATTGATCAAGATAGAATTCGCTGACCTGTGTAAGTGGCATAAGAATTAAAGAATTTGTATGTAGGTTCTGTGACGAGATTGGCATACAAAAATACACAATCTGAGCTTGTGCAAATCAATGAGTCGACCTTCATTGAAAGGTACATCTATTTGAATTTACAGTGGTATTATTTTTGGAATCATTTTTTAGTGTAGCTCTATAAAGTTGTCAACAAGAATAAGGGTCTATGTTTGAAATCCCTAATTCAAGGGTATAATAATCTAATTGGTCACGTTGGAAAGAAGCAAGCTACAGGCAGTGGTAATGTCACAACATTCAGTGCAAGACAATTTTGTGTTTAGTCATTATAATACTCAAGTAAACATTTTGAAGAAATTTTTGGGTATAAGGAATATTGTTGCACCTATAGCAGTAAACTCTATGGGACCTGTGCATCACAAAGTTGCAAGCAGAGAAGCAACAATTTATTGATTTTGAAGAGATAACAGTCCAGAGGCAGTAAGTAGGGTCATTGTGACAATCATCTCTTTGAAGGAAGGTTTTTTTTGTTGTCATCCTATCACTAAAGATCAGGAAATCTTCAATTTTGTTCCATCATGGGAAAGAGTTGTCATTGCATCAGTAGTTGACAGTAATAACAAGAATCAATACAAGATAGTTTTGTTGATAGTCATTTCAAGAAATTCTTGGGTAAAATGGATATCATTGTAGACAGTTCTCTAGATCTGTGCATCACTAATGAGCTAGCAGTAGAGCAGTAGCATACTGATCCTGAAGCAAGAAGAGGTTAGTAGATAGATACAGTAAAGAATATCTTGAGTTGATGCACACCTTAAAGAAAAGCAATAAAAATACCATTGCATCTAGAATAGCAGGTCACTACGACAAAGGTATGTAACCTTGAGGTATGTATGGCATATTTTATTAAGGATCCAACATGAAATGTTGTAGGTTGAATATGGTTCTAGGGGTTGTTGTTAAAATTGTTGATATTTGAAGGTCGTGGAGGCGGCGTAGTGGTAAAGTCGGCCTCGTCATGACGGACCGGTCTTGTGTTCGATCTCGAGCAAGGTCGTAGCTCGTCGTGCGAGTAGTTAGTCTAAACCGGGCCAAGCCCACTACCTTTAGCCCACGGGGCTTTGGATTGACGGTGAATGGGTGCGCTGTTAAGGCACTCCTTGCGATAGGTCACTGGTTCAAATCCCCCGTGGGTACTTAGGTTAGTCTTAACTAGAAAAAAAAAAAAAAATTGTTGATATTTGTATTGATATCTAAAATCTTCATCGACATAAGTAAAACCCTAGTCATATGGAAAACCTAACCATGTTCCCTCATAAAAACCCTAACCCTTGGTATTTTAGGGTTTGTGTACAATCTAGGTCTCATGACAAGTATGTATGGATGAGGTTGATGAATTGTATATCGATCCCTTGGTCTAGGGTTAGCACTTGAAAACCCTAGGAGTCCATCCTCTAAGTTTCCATGGTAACCCTAGATTGACAAATTAACATCATGATTTTGTTATTGTATACTTTGCTTGGGTGTACTTGTCAATGAATATTGCAGGTACAAGAAGTAAAGGAAGAAGGATGAGCATATCCTCTGTTTTGGCAAGCATGATGGAAGGAGGGAACTGTAAGGACCCTTGGATCCTTGGGTAATATGATAGATTCATGGTATAATCGTACGAGTGTGGATGCCTGGAAGATAAGAATTAATAACAACATAGGAAAGGGTTCATGAACCTGATATAAAAGTCAGCTAGTCGATATAAAGATGTTGTTACAAGCTGATAATAAGGATCATTTATGGATCTTCCTTTGTGATGTCATGAAGCGATTTCTTGTTAAAATTGGCAAATGCCATCAAATTCCACATTGGATAACTCATTTGCAGAATATGACTATTGGAATGAATTCCTCTTTTCGAGAGGACCAATTTTGACCTATGGATCGTTGGATCTTGACAAGGGAAAGATTTTTTTTAGGTCAAGACCACACATGTGGTTTTGGTCAAGGTCAGCCCCACCAATCATGTAGGCTCATGAAGCATAAGAGACATGACCTTTGATCCAAATTGACATGTATAAATAAAGGTCAAGGAAGCTTCATTTTGGCATCTTCACATCACACATCTTTCTCTCTCCTCTTTTGATTGGTTCAACCTCCAAGGATAGCTATTCTCTTCACACATGCGAGAGTTTGACTAGGCATTTTATCTCTGCAATGAATTCCTGCAACCAACGTTGACTAGATTTGATTGAGGTTAATTTGACCTATTTTGACTATGATTTTTTGAGGGTTGACTCTGTTTGACTAGGCCACATTGAATGGCACAAGAATTGAGGAAATATGGGTAGGTTTGACCTGTGTTCAGCACAGGCCTGAGGTGGTAGTTTGAATGCAAGGTTGACCTTCTATTTGACCAAGTTTGACCACTCCAAATATGATTGTTTTGCTGTTGTTTGGCTATCAAGAGAGGTTGAGTTCCTCTCTCCCTTGACCGAGTTATTTTAGAAGATTTTGACCAGGCTTTAACTTTCTTGTTAGGGCAGAGTGATTGTTGTTGAATGAGGGCAGAATTGCAGACTTTGACTGGGCCATCTATTTGACTATGATCAATGGTATTATATCATCATATTGGGGCAAGTCAATTTGACTATTTACTTTGAATTTGTATCATTGTACTCTTTTGGATTTCTCTCTCATTGAACATTTGATATTATCAAGAAGAAAAGATTTGTGGGTTTTCCCCCTTGTGGGGTTTCGCCCTAGATTCAAGCCTAAATCTCGGTGTCCTCTTGTCGTGGCTTGTCTTCTGCATTTGTGTTTATTGTTATTTCTTCAGTTATTGTGAATGTGATAATGGTTTATGTGATTTATATTGGAAATGAAATAAAATTGTACTTGGGCTAATATTGAACATTGAAATAATTATTATAAGCAAAGAACATGTTAACTAAAATTAACATGGTATCAGAGCCCAGGTGAGGACATGCCTAATCAAGAGAAGAGAATCAATCACCAAGTAATTTGTTGTCAAATGGTTTCCACTTCAATTATTGGACTGTGTGGGCATATTTTGCAAACCCTTGTTTAAATGATTATGAAGAGAAGATCTCTAAATCTTCAAGATAGAGAGGGAGGAAGCAAGTCATGTAGGATGTAGCTCCTAGAAGGAGAAACATTTGAATTTTGGAAGCCCTAATCAGTGATTAGGTCACAGTCCTATTGATGAAAAGAAAGAACCGGTGAACTCTATGTTAAAGAGTTGAGGAGCTATTCCAATAGCCCATGTAAGGCCAAGCATCATATCAAAAGGAATATAGTTCTAATAAGATTTTGGAGGTCTAAAGTTACTCCTTGAAGTGATCAAAGTTTTCAGAAGATCTAAATTCTATATGGATGTCCAATCTCCATCTCAGAGCATTAAAAAGCCAACAATATATCTCATTATTTAAGAATTTCTTCAGAGGTTTGAATCTTGAGCCACCTTAGAAATCCAAGCATTGTGTAATCGAATATGAAGATATAAATTAATAAAATATCATATAGGCCTAGTTGGGAGCTCCATAGTGAAGCTACAGAGGGAGTTGAATCTTCCTTAAGTTTTGGGCATAAAATCAATTTGAAGGTTTTGATTGATAACCTCAGTCATTTTGAAAAGGGGTCGAATCCCATGCTACTATACTATGCATCTAAAAGACCTAGCTTGAGTTGCTAGAAGATATGCTATAGAATAGACCTAGACTTTGTTCCAAACAATCACCTATGAATATAAAGATCTAAGTTTTTGTGAACAAGAAAGTCTTCCTAGTCCAGTGAGAAAATCTCTTAGTAATAAAAGAGGATCAAATCACTTTGAAGATCCTTGAAAGTTTGATGGAAGGATAAAAGAGTGACTACAATCACCTTAATTAAGGTATGTTTTGTAGTCCTGTGTGGTTCCATAAAAGACAAGAAGTATAATAGTTCTAAGGCCATATATATATGTGCATTTAAGCTTGAACAAAGAAATAAAAGAGTCGACTTGTGGAGCATCTTAAGTAATTTATATAAATAATAGTAGTTATCATTCTCAAAGAAGAAGTCGAGATCCCTTCTTCAGTCATGTTCACATAAGAATCCTAGAACGAGTTGATTGGAGGTACATTACAACTATCTTGCAAGAGAATTCATCAAGGTACATTTTACAGTTATGTATGTTTGTAAAGAGGGTGAGAGCCTACGGAGAAAAGACACAGTCCTAAGGAACCATATATACTATTGTGCAAAGTTTGAACAATCCCATTGAAGCTGACTCTAGAGCGAGAACAATCTTGTGAATTAGTTATGAGTATATGAGGGTTCTCTTGCATTGTTGTTATAAGCATATTTATATATATGTATTTTAAAGTCTAATATCACATATCATTGTTTTTTAAATCCCTAACTAAAGGGTCATCTCAAGTTCCTTAAGGTCAATTTTGAGGACAGAGGTAGTAAGAAGATTCTCTTACAATGAAGATAGTGAGAAACTACAAACATCTAGTAGCGGATGTAATCGTGTCTCTGAGGTTGAGAAAGATCAGTCTCCTTGAAGGACATCAAACTTGTTTCTGGGTGAAGAAGATCCTTGAAAAGGAACAATAGAAGACCTCCCTGAAGTCCTATAGTTGTCTCTCATATAAGTCAAGAATAACAATTGTATTATTTAAAGTAAGCTTGAAGCAAGGAATGTTTGTCCATAAGTTAGAATACACACTTCATTGGCAAGAGAAGTATGCAAGAAAGATGTCTTGAATAAAATGCAACACCCTTTTAATTTGGCATCTTGGATAAGGGTTGCAATACCCTTGAGGTATTTATTCTTGTAGACAAGCTGTAGAAAGAGTATGGAATCTTATTGCAGGTCTTGTAGCAAACCTTATGATCATGAAGGAAAAAGGTATGGAAACCCTGAGGTACATATAATATTTGTATTTCTATCAAAGGGTCTGAAACTCTATTTTGCCAATTCCCTCATGAAAAGACTACTTCTTGATTTCCAGGGTTTGTGGAGAATCTAAGGTATCATTGATGAGGATGATGGTTTGATTTCTATCTAGATATAGGGTTTGTATTTGGAAACCCTAGGATTCCATCCTCCGTTATTGCATAGAAACCCTATATCTTTATATTGTTTTGTTATCACATATTGTGCTTGGTAGTGCTTATCATTGATCATTGCAAGTGCCTCATGAAGAAAGCATTGGAAGGAGTTAGATTGATCCAAAATGGATTCAATTTTGCCTCTATATCAAAGTCTTCAAATGAAGTTGAAAGTTGAATCAAATCGAAGTACTCGTCAATATGATTCCAATGGTGTGAACAGCACGTAAATCCGAGATCGGATGAAGAAGTTATGGCCAATGAAAGTTTTTGGGAAAAATTAGGGCAAATGGCAAAAAATCAAAGTCAACGGTCAACACAGGGTGATGTCAGCAGGATGTGGCATCTCGGGAACATGCCACCCATCCCAGATGATGTCAGTAGGAGCAGTGACGTGGTGACACATGATTGGACAGAATGGGGCAATCTAGTGTTGACATGTGTCAGCCCGGATTTGCCTAATGTTGGCATGAAATCCCAAAAATTTGGGGTCAAGGGGAGTCGAACCCCTCAACTCCCAGAACTTCCAAGACGTCACCAAAATCTGCTCACTGGTTGAGCTACCGAGGTGCTTGTTAATGGATTTGTTGATTTTATATTTATTGTTGCGGGATTGAAGGCGCCGGAAAAAAGGGCCGACGGCCAGGGTCAACCCCACAACTGCCGGACCCCTTATTTGGTTACAAAATTATCCCACATCCACCACAACAGACAACCATATATGGTATATATTACCATATATCCAATGTATAAGCCAACGGAGCACGGAGATACATGTCACCCAAAGTTTAATGCGGATATATGTTACTATATATGTATATCAATCCATATCAAAACGCCGGAGTGTCAGCGGGGGTTTTGACCCGCCGACCTCCAACATTGTAATATATACCACGCCTTTACACCTTTGGGCTAGCCAATATGCCCATACATTCAAACTTGAAACAGAGCCAAACCAAAATCCTTTTAACCTGTTGCAGAGCCGAACCTGCCAAATCTAGGGCACGCGGACCGAGGTGGTTTCCACAGCACAAAGGGTGGTGTTTGTCAACGGAAAGTGGTTTTGCAGAAGGAAAAGGTGGTTTTGCACATTCCAGGGGGTCTGGAGGGCATAGAGGCCAAATACGGGCAAGTTTATACTCGTTTGACTCGAAATCTTAAGTTGAACACAATGGTGAGATCCTTTTTCTCATTCGAGTCTCTGTTTTTGAGCTCATGTCTGTAAAAGCATTTTGAAGACTAATAAAGCAGTCGCACTGGAAGCTAAGGACTTGAAGAGTTAGCCAGGAAGTGTGGTGAACTCCGTTATCAAATTTTTGTTGTGTTGATGCATATGTTTATGTTTCAATTTGCTTCTGTGTTTATGTTATTCGTAATCTTTTCGATCCGTTGTACTAAGTAACATAAGCATACTTCATATAAAGTCTATAATACCTTTTTGCATTTTGGGATCAAGTTGGTATCAGAGCAGCAAGGTTTTTAAGGTCTAACAAGATTGTGTGAAGATTTGAATGCTTACTAGGTTGAGGCTCGAACGAGGTGAAGGTGAACTTGTTGAGGCGAATCCAGAGATTGGAAGGGTCTTTTCATAAAGAAGGATGACGGATGAAAACCCACTTGGATCAGAATCTCAATTCTTGGATAGTTTCATGATGATACACGCAATGGTGGAAGACATGTATCGTGAGTTTAAGAAGAACAAAGATGAAGGCACTTCATCACCTAAAGACAAAGAAGATAATGGAAAGGGATAAATGCCTTCTCCACCATCTCCTCCATCATCACCATCATCGTTATCATCATCATCTTCTTCTCATAAATCTAGGTCTTCTAAGAAGAAAAAGAAGAAATCCTCTTTGATCAAATTAGATGTAAAATTTGATTTGCCAATTTATGATGGAGAACTTAACACTGAAAAGCTTGATAATTGGATAAGACAAATTGAAGTGTATTGCAGGGTGCAGAAAGTTATTTCAGAAAGGAAGAAGATCGAGCTTGCTAGCCTTCAACTTGGAGGAACTGCACTTGTATGGTGGGAAGGAAAGACACAAGCAGATATAAAAAAGCATGGTAAAATCATTTCAACTTGGAATGAATTTGTTTCTGCTATTAAAAATCAATTTTATCCTTTGGCTTATATGCAACAAGCAATGATGAGTTGGCAAACATTGTGTCAATTAAAAGGTCAAAGTGTTCAAAGTTATACTCAAGAATTCTGTAAGAGAGCTTTAACATTAGGCATATCATTGGACTCACCAGAGACATTGTTAAAATACATAGGTGGTCTTCATAGTTATTTGAGGCATACTATACTTATGTTTAATCCAACTAGCTTAGATGATGTATCGGTCCAAGCAACTCATCTAGAAGCTAGAGGCAAAAATGTAACCCATGATGTTGGGAAATCATCCAAACCTATTGAAAGAAAGAATAAAGACAAGAAGAAACTTAAGTGGAAGGAGAAGAAAGCAAACACTGTGAAGAAAGATAAACCTTTGTGTACTCACTGTAAAAAGGAGGGCCATGATGAGGCACATTGCTGGTCATTGCATCCAGAATTGAAGCCTAAGAAGTTTGGGAGTAAGGAGCGGAAGAATGTTGCTGCTATTCAAAAGGACTTGGGATCAAATTCAGGTGACGAGACAACAATTACAACTACAGGTATAAAAGGTAAAGATTCTAAAGCATCTACAAGTACTTCTTCGCATTCTGTTGATAATGATAATGATGAGAGGAAAAGAAATGAGCTATTTCACATTAGAGTCATTTCCAAGCATACTAAAATTGATACCTTATTTGATAGTGGTTCACAAGTTAATTTGATTTCTGAAGCAATTGTAAAGAAATTGGGTATAGAAACTAAACCTCATAAAAATCCATATCCATTAGGTTGGGTGTGTGATAAAACTAAGCTACAAGTTACGAAACAATGTAAACTTCGTTTTGCTATTGGGTCGAAGTTTGTAGATGAGGTAGAGTTAGACATAGTCCCATTGGACATATGTGGAATTGTGTTAGGAAGTCCATACTTGTACGATAGAAATGCTATCTTCTATCGAACTGAAAATAAGTATCAACTCACTAAGGATGGAATTGAATATATTGTAAGAGCTCATAAACTCAAAGATAACTTCTCTCTCATAAATTCTGGATAGATGAAAAGAATTGTAAATGCAAGTAAACAATTTTTACTTATGATTGTAAAAGAAAAGGATATTGATAAATCCGATGCTTTCCAAGGCTGTAATCCTAAACAAAAAGCAGATCTAGTTAAAGTTGTTTCCGATTATGATATTCTGTTTCAAGAGCCTAAAGGGCTTCCACCCAAGTGGGAGATAGAACATGAAATTTATTTACAGCAAGATGCTCCACTACCTAACATTGGAATGTACAGGTTATCAACTCTAGAGAATGCAGAGATAAAGAAGTAGGTACAGGAGTTGCTCGATCAAGGGTTTATTCGACCAAGCACATCACCGTGTGGTTCACCAATTGTGTTAGTGCGAAAGAAAGATGGTTCGTGGAGAATGTGCATTGATTTTAGAGAACTAAATAAAATCACAATAAAGAATCATTATCCTCTTCCTCGCATTGATGATTTATTAGATCAATTAAAAGATGTAGTTTACTTCTCTAAATTGGACTTGCGAAGCGGCTACCATCAGATCAGAGTTTCAGAACAGGATGTATGGAAGACTGCTTTTAAAACGAAGCAAGGACTCTTTGAATGGATGGTTATGCCATTTGTCTTAACTAACGCTCCAGCTACATTCATGCGAGTCATGGATGATGTATTTAGACCATTCATTGATGAATTTGTAATAGTCTATTTAGATGATATTCTTGTTTATAGTAGGACATGGGAAGAACACTTAAAGCATGTAAAGCAGGTTTTAGATGTTTTGAAAAGAGAAAATCTCTATGTAAAACTGTCAAAATGTGAATTTGGCAGGACATCTTTGAATTATTTGGGTTATATTGTAGGGGGTGGTGAATTGAAGATAGATCCCTCTAAGGTCGAAGTCATTGTAAATTGGCCTAAGCCCAATACTGCTACAGAAGTCAGAAGTTTCTTAGGGGCAGCACAATATTGGAGGAAGTTTATTTCTAACTTTTCTTTGATTGCAACACCTCTACATGCTTTGACAAGTGTGAAACAGGTGTTTTAGTGGGGAGGCAAACAACAGAAAGCCTTCGATACACTTAAAGAAAGGATTAGTATAGCGCCAGTACTAGCACTGCCAGATCTTCAACATCCATTTGAGATCGAGACAGATGCAAGTGAATATGCCATGGGGGCAGTGTTGATATAGCACAGAAATCCCATATGCTTCCATTCTAAGACATTTACATCAGCAATAGTTAACTATGCCACGTATGATAAAGAATTATATGCATTAGTACAAAGTGTTAAAAAGTGGAAACATTACATAATGGGTAAAGAAACAATAATACATACAGATCATCAACCACTACAATACTTGCACTCACAAACTAAATTGCAACAATCATGACACTATAGATGGATGGGGTTTCTACAGCAATTTCATCTTGTTGTCAAATATAAGAAGGGCATACATAATAAGGTTGCAAAAATGTTATCAAGACCAATCATAAATGCATCCACTATTATACTTAAGCATCATTCGATAATTCATGAAAGTTGCATTGAACAATATGCTCAAGATACAGATTTTAAGGATGTATATGCAACATTAATTCATGGTAAGCAGGTAGAAGAATTAGGTTATTTCATAAAGGACAAACTATTATATCATTTGGGAAAGTTATGCATTCCACAAACTGAAAGAGTTAATATAATTCGAGAAGCACATACTTCTCTCATATCAGGTCATTTTGGTGTAAGTAAAACAGTTGCACAATTACAAAGATACTACTATTGGCCACGAATGAATGAAACAATTTCTAGATACATTAAAGGATGTACTATGTGTGCTACAAGCAAGCCAAGTAATAGAAAATTAGGCTTGTATACTCCATTACCAATTCCTTCTCGTCCTTGGGAAAGTGTTTCCATGGATTTTGTTGGGGGATTTCCAATGTCTAGAAAGGGTCATGACTATTTGTATGTAGTTGTGGATAGGTTCAGTAAGATGTGTATTTTGATACCATGTAATAAGCAAGTCACAACTGAACAAACTGCAAAGTTGTTCTTTCAAAATGTATGGGTTCATTTTGGGTTACCCACTTCTAGTGTATCCGATCGAGATTCTCGATTTGTTGGAAAATTTTGGTCAAGTCTAAGGGAGTTTATGGACACTAGTTTAAATAAGAGCACGTAATTTCATCCGCAAACAGATGGTCAGACAGAAGTGGTCAACAGGACAATGATACAGTTTCTTCGAGGATATTGTAGCAAGCATCCTAAGCTTTGGGATGAACATTTGTGTTATGTGCAGCATGCTTACAACCATGCAAAACATTCTTCTATTCAGAGATCTCCTTTTGAGACTTGTTTGGGTTTTGTACCAAAGTCTCCCTTGGATTTTGTCTTTGGTAAAGACATAGCAGTTGATGGACACAGTGATGTGGACAAGGCAACAAAGTTCATTGAACAAATCCAAGACATTCACCAGGCAGTACAGGAACAGCTGGAAAGAAGCCAAGCAAAGTATAAAGCACGACATGACAAGCATCGAGTCAAACATAGTTTTCAAGTTAGTGATTAAGTCTGGTTGTACATTAGAAAAGAAAGATTTTATGAAACCAACTCAAGAAAAAGATAGAAAAGATAGATCAATGCCTTAGAATTCAGCCTCTTCGAGGGGGCAACCTCCTTTACATTACATAAATGAACAATTCTTGGATGATACAAATGAAAAGACTTCCTTTCTATATATAGGAGTCCAAGGGGTTATAACATAATCAGAGCCGACATAACAATAATAATGTAAGGGCACAATAATAACAATGTGGGCTTCTATGGGGCACAATAGTAACAATATGGGCACTACATGGGTACATCAATATAATAAGTGGGTTGTACTAATAACAATAAGGGGTTACACTAGTAGTATAGGGGCCTAACATGCCCCTCTCCTTCAAAAAGCGTTGTCCTCAACGCTTGAGTAGTTCTTGATGCTTCTGTATAAAATTCTTGTCCTCCCATGTGGAATCTTCAGCGGGTAAGTTCTTCCACTTGATGAGATACTCTGAAATTGATCGATTTCGTAGCTGTCGGGTTCTTGTTTCTGTGACTGCTCCAGGTTCCAATATGATTTTTCCTTCCTCTTCAATTTCTGGCAATATTGTTTGAATTGGGATCTTTTGCAACTTTTGAATAAGTGGCCATACTTCTTCGTCCTTCTTCCATTCATCCCTTGCTTCATTTATCCAATCTGGTTGGATAATAGAAATAGCACAAAACAATGCTTTCACATCCTCATCCTTGAAGAGTCTTCCCATTCGGTAAGGTCGCCATTTTTTAAGTGCATGTAGTATTGCCAACATTTCCTTCTCATAAATAGCTTGCTTGAGATGTAGCAGTAAAAATACCCAATCACCTACATCAAAACATTTTTCACTACGATGTTGATCTACTTGTTGTTTCGTTTGATTTTGCACCGAAGTGGCGTTATCCTTTAAAATTTGGAGAACTTGTTGTTGATGCTCAATGTGATCTTTCACTGCTTGAACCTTTTTCTTCTTGATATGTCCTTCTATCTCTGGAGTTTGAGGAGTGGTAATTTCTTCCAATCCTTTACAAGATATGGTCATATTCATTTCTTGATGCTCGATGTGATCTTTCACTTCTTGAACATTTTTCTTCTTGATATGTCCTTCTATCTTGATAGTTTGAGGAGTGGTAATTTCGACCAATGAATTACAAGATATGGTTGGATTCATTTCTTCTTTATCGATGTGATCTTTCACTTCTTTCACATTTTTCTTCTTGATATGTCCTTCTATCTTGAGAGTTTGAGGAGTGGTAATTCTTGTCAATGCTTTACAAGATATGGTCTAATTCATTTCTTCTTTCTTTGGGGTGGGGTCCTGGCATATATCTTATTCTTTTGATGTTTCTTGATCCTTTTCTTCCTCCTCTTCATATTCTATGTAAAATAATTTCTTCTCAGCACACTTATGACCTTTAGTGCATTTGCTATCACAATTGTAACAAAGCCCTTTTTCTCTTTTTTCTTCCAATTGTTGTGGTGTAACCCTTGTAGGTTGTGGAAGGCTAGGAGAAACAACACTTCCATCTTTATAGTTGTGAGGGGTATGCTTCCTGGTTTCCATAATTTTTCTTTCCAATATGTCACAAAGCCCTTTTACTCTTTCCAATTGTTGTGGTGTTGCTCTAAAGAAGGTGTTGCTCTAAAGAAGGTGTTGCTCTTTGTATCCTCATAATGTGCTATCATTTCCTCCGTGAAAATTGACCACGTAACAAGTTGTTTACGAGAACAAAGCCCTTCATACCATAAAAATTGATCTGGTTCTAAATATGAAGATGCAATACATACCTTTTGTAACAGTTGTACACCATGTAGATCAAAATATTGCCCCATCTGAAGTATCCAATTTACCGGATCCTTGCCATCAAACTTCCTCATCTTGTTTTTTTCTTGATTTTAGGAGCTCGATCTTGAAATGACTCTAACTCTGTACTTTCGGATCTTTAAGTTCTGAAATTGTGACCTCCAGTAGCCCTCTATGTCCTCTTTCCAATGCCACAAGTCTGACCCAAATTGGATTCTCCAAGGAAGAGTTATGCGAAATCTCCCACAGTGACTTGATTATAGACTAGTTTAGTAGAGCGAACTTGTACGACGTGCCACGAGTCACTGTTTTGACCTTTGGAACTGAAAAATGCATACAAAAAACTACAGTCCATCCTCTTTCTGTACCTTCTTACGAAATTTAAATCCGATCGCTAGAGAGAAAGTTATGACGATTTTCCCCAAGTCACCTGTTTGGAATGTAATTCAGGAGTCTGCAAAAGGACCAACTTCCTCAGATCATATCTCCGCAAATATAGCGCGAAAAGCTCTGAAATTCGGACCTGAGGTTCAGCGCGATTTCTTCTCAAATGTATTTTTTTTGCAACTTCTGAAACGTCGCAGAAAAAAATTTATAGTGAAAATGCCACGATGACCTGTTTGGAGCAGCGAAACCCTAGAATCCAAAGCTCTGATACCAAATGTTATGAAACCAGCTCAAGAAAAAGATAGAAAAGATAGATCAACGCCTTAGAATTCAGCCTCTTCGAGGGGGCAACCTCCTTTACATTACATAAATGAACAATTCTTGGATGATACAAATGAAAAGACCTCCTTTCTATATATAGGAGTCCAAGGGGTTATAACATAATCAGAGCCGACATAACAATAATAATGTAAGGGCACAATAATAACAATAGTGGGCTTCTATGGGGCATAATAGTAACAATATGGGCACTTCATGGGTACATCAATATAATAAGTGGGTTGTACTAATAACAATAAGGGGTTACACTAGTAGTATAGGGGCCTAACAAAAGACTACAAGGGGAAGGTAAGAAGTTGAAACCAATTAGATATGGTCCTTTCAAAATCCCTGATAAAATTGGTGAAAATGCTTTCTGCCTAGATCTACCAGCGTATATGCATATCTATTCCGTCATAAATGTTGAAAACTTGAGATTGTATGAGCCTTCATTGATTGAAGATCCCGAAGAGAAAAGTCAGTTACCTTCCATCAAATATTTTTCGCCCGAGTATCTCAATGAGCTACAGGAGGACATAGTTCTTGACAGGAGGATAAGGACTTCGCGACGAGGAAATGTTGAGTATCTTCGAGTTGGACTCAAAGGTACAAATCCAAGTAAAGCACGATGGATCAAGATTGGAAAAGTGAAGGAAATTTATCCTCACTTACTCGATAGCTAAAACCAAACTTTTGGTGGTCCAAAAGCTTCTAGTGGGGAGGAGTGATCCAAAATGGATTCAATTTTGCCTCCAGATCAAAGTCTTCAAATGCAGTTGAAAGTTGAATCAAATCGAAGTGCTCGTTGATATGATTCCAATGGTGCAAACGACATGTAAATCCGAGATCGGATGAAGAAGTTATGGCCAGTCAAAGTTTTTGGGAAAAATTAGGGCAAATGGAAAAAAAGTAAAAAAAAAAAGTCAAAGTCAACGGTCAATGCAAGGTGATGTCAACAGGACGTGGCATCCCGGGAACACGCCACCCATCCCAAATGATGTCAGCAGGAGCAGTGACATGGCGGCATGTGATTGGACAAAATGAGCCAATCCGGTGTTGACACGTGTCAGCCCAGATTTGCCTAATGTTGGCATGAAATCCCAAAAATTTGGGGTCAAGGGGAGTCGAACCCCTGACCTCCCAGAATTTCCAATACTTTGCCAGAATCCACTCACCAGTCAAGTTACCAAGGTGCTTGTTAATGGATTTCTTGATTTTATATTTATTGTTGCGGGATTGAAGGCGCCGGAAAAAAGGGTCGACGGCCGGGGTCAACCCCACCATCGCTAGGCCCCTTATTTGGTTACACAATTATCCAACATCCACCGCAACAGACAACCATATATGGTATATATTACCATATATCCAATGTATAAGCCAACAGAGCGCGGAGATACATGTCACCCAAAGTTTAATGCGGATATATGTTACTATATATGTATATCAATCCATATCAAAATGTTGGAGTGTCGGGTGGGGGTTTCGACCCGCCAACCTCCAACATTGTAATATATACCACGCCTTTACACCTTTGGGCTAGCCAATATGCCCATACGTTCGGACTTGAAACAGAGCCGAACCAAAATCCTTTTAACTTGTTGCAGAGCCGAACTTGCCAAATCCAGGGCGTGCGGACTGAGGTGGTTTCCACAACACAGAGGGCGTTGTTTGTCAGTGGAAAGTGGTTTTGCAGAAGGAAGAGGTGGTTTTTCACATTCCAGGGGGTCTGGAGGGCACATAGGCCAAATACGGGCAAGTTTATACTCGTTTGACTCGAAATTTCGAGCTGAACGCAATGGTGAGATCCTTTTTCTCATTTGAGTCTCTGTTTTTGAGCTCATGTCTGTAAAAGCATTTTGAAGACTAATAAAGTGGTCGCACTGGAAGCTAAGGACCCGGAGAGGTAGCCAGGAAGTCTGGTGAACTCTGTTATCAAATTTTCGTTGTGTTGATGCGTATGTTTATGTTTCAATTTGCTTCTGTGTTTATGTTATTTGTAATCTTTTCGATCCGTTGTACTAAGTAACATAAGCAAACTTTAGATAAAGTCTATAATACTTTTTTACATTTTGGGATCATAGATCCTATGTTTTGACAAGCATAATGAAAATAGGGCACTATGAGGACCCTGAATTTGGTATCTTGGTTTGATCCTTGAACACTTTGATGCATAAAGCCAATTTTTTTAATGAAGAATGGTTGTATCTATATGGATACCTAGATGAAAAGGACCTCATTATGAATAATGGATTGGGAAAATTAATGCATCGGTAACAGTCATATAGCAATGGAGAAGTAAATCAATTGGTTTTGGATAATATCATGGGAGGATTTCTTCACTCTGGTTGAAGAAGGACGATGATGATATTTAAGAGTTTTTCTCTCTGATTTGAGGAATGCTTCTTAGAAGTCTGTTGGTACAGTTGCAACATGATAGAATCTCATATTTTGAATAAGGAGAAGATTGATTAAGGTTAGATGACTAATTGAAGTAAGACTTCATAGGGAGCTATAAAGTCCTTGACATAATAACTTGATGACAAAGGATGTTGACGAAGGAAAGACATGACAACTAATTATGATCTGATGACTCTGATGATTTGATATATCTTTGCTACCTGAGAAGATGCATGGAATTTATATGATTATGAATGGATGTCTTTGGCACATGGACTAACAACAGAAAGGTAGCAGGTTGTAGATAGCTCGGTGGTCATGTTTTGGCAAGGTCACTTTCCTGATATTCAGAGGGAGCTATGGTCGAGCTATGATGATTGGTTTGTGAAGATGAAACTATTGATGATATCTTTCTAACAAATGTTGATCCTCTCATTTATTGAGGTAAGAGGGAGTTGAATTCTAAAGTCAAGATGAAAGACCTAGCCCTGATGCGCTACTTCCTAGGCTTAAAGGTCTGGAAAAAAAATGGAAAAGTTATTGGTCCAGATATAGACAACTTGTGGGGGCCTTAGTGTTCTTGGTAAACAACCAACCTAACATATGCCTTGCTATGAAGACATTTAGTCAATTTATGGTTAAGCCTCATTCATTGGATTACTGCTTGTTGATATATATCTGTGATACAATTAACTATGGTCTGAGGTACATTGTCAGGAATAGAAAATTCCATGGATTTTCTAATATTGGTTGGGCTGGTAGTGTGGTGGATGGAAAGAGAACATTTAGGTGCTATATATCTTGGGATCCACTTATATTCTTTGGGTGAAAGATAGAAGTTTGTTGCTCTGGGAACACCCTTGAGGCTGAATATATATATATATATATATATATAGATATATATATATAAGCAACGAGCATGGCTTATTGTGAATCCATTTAGTTGAGGAAGCTCTTTAGTGAGCTATTTGAGCACGTGATGGAAACCACCATTGTATATTGCGGTAATTAGAGTGGGATTCTCCTTTCAAATAATTTGTGTTCTAAAGCTACTCCAATCATATTGACACCGGGTACCACTTTATTTGAATATGGTACAATGGGGAGCAATCAAGGTCCATCATTTCAGGTCAGATGAGCAGGTTACTAACATTCTTCCAAAGCCTCTTATTAAGTCTAGGAAGTCTAGCAAGAAAGTAAAAGGATGTCACTCTCCTTGAAGTGTGAATTCTCTAGGGTCTCCATAGTTCTAAAGGAACATAAGATAACAGTTGACTTTGATGAATCAGATCTCTTGGTTGGGTGGTTGATATGATCATGGTGTGTTGGTCTTTGTGTCTATGGTCTTGGAAGTCTCATTTGAAATTGATAAGAAGAGAAGTCGGGTCTATGGTTTTGGAATATATGCAATGTAGAAATAAAAAATTGCTTGTAATAAAACGAAACACAAAAATAAATCACACATCCGGTAGCCGCTTAGTGAGCTAAAGTTGAGCAGTACTTGGATGATATTTTTTCATGTATATGACTCCAACCCTAGTTAATATTTCAAATCCATATATGTGAATGAAATTACCTACAAAACAAACAAAGGAAGGAAGAGAAGTTAGATGAGATAAATAATTAATAAAATAGAAGAAAAACCATACTTGTGCCTTATGCCCAATTAATAGAGTAAGAGTTTCTCCTACTGCCCTACTTGAAAAATCAAAGTTTGTGGTCTTTCACTCAAACACAAACACGACAGTCAAAGAAAGACAAATACTGCATGAATTGTTTACATGAAATTTTTTCTTATTTCTTATAAGCCTTCATGTAACTCCCACTTGACCAAGACATACAACACAAATATAAAACATTTTTTTGTCTCGCTTAAACCCTTACCATTTTGAGCTATTTGTTTTAGATAGTTGTTCGACTTCAACATCTGAATTGATACTAATTGTCTTATGCATATTCATGAGACCAATGAGGCAAACTTAGATTAAATTTGACCAAATATTAAATTTAATTGCATGAATAAATAATAATTAAAAGGACTTGAGTGCATGAATACTTGAATGAGCTCCTCTTGGTTTCGAGAATAAATTGTTGGAGTAGTTTAATCTTAGAGCAAACCTCCCTCCACTCGACGAAGCAACAACAAAGTCAACATTGACTTTGTTGTTGCTCTGTTGGATCGAGGGTGTTTTTCTCCAAGATTATCCAAATCCTAATTTATTCTCTACTGAACAAGGCCAACCACATGAATGTGGAAGCTCTCATGGCCCCTCCCCGCCCTCACATCAATCTCAATTCTCCAATACCCAATCTATCTACTATATAGGAAATAGTTGAAAGCAAGGCATTAAGATACACAAAAAAACAAATAGCAAACATTCATTCATTTGTAAATCCAAAAAATATTTCATCTCAATAAATTTTATCATAAAAAACATGTTTACATACTATGAAACAAGGTCGTGTACATAAAGGAACATATAGAAATGATTCATTAATATTTAATATTCATTCATTAATCATAGACACAAAATACTTCATCTCAAAAAAATTTATCATCAAAAATACCCTTTCATAATATGGTATGTGATGTTTCTAATGATATTACTAGTACAATCATTTATTTTTCTTTATTTTTGACAGCTTGGTCATGTACTCATGACGTTGTTGAGGCTGCCACAATAGGGGTGGATCATTAGTTGTAACAAGAAATAAATGTTAAATTGATATTTTTTGTTATTATTCATTAATAAAAATAGCATTAGAGTTTTCTTTACCTCATGCACTAGTCGACACTATTGGAATGGTTGCCCTGTGCTCCTCTTCTGGTACAGGATCCTCATGTATGACACTCTCTACCATTGAAAGTTGGCTCGTGGTGTCTGTATGTTGTGGTGTGAACTCTGCCAAAAAATCCTATATAAGAAAGAAAATATTTTTACGATTAGACAATGTAAAAGTTAAAAAAACAAACATTCATAATTGAACTTATGACATAAAAAAATCACTTTAAAATATGGTTATTACCTGATATCTCTGAAAATGTTGGTTGAACATGTTGATCCTATCTTTAATATCAAGACTTTTATTTCTAATGCGAATAAAATGAGCAAGTTCTTCGTTCGTTCCAACCACAAGCTTATTGATTTTTATGATTGGGTCAGAAGACACGTACAACTCATCATCATCAAACCAATCAGGATCACTAAGCACTTCACTGAACACTTCCTCAACAACATCTATGGACTGCTTTGAGCATGGTGCCTTCCCCTTATCACCCTATTTATCAAATAAGTGTAATTTCTAATTTTATTCCACCTTCTTCAGCGATAAACATTCAAATATTTGAATTTGATGAAACATTTTAGATTAATAAAAAAATCCAATTTAATGAGTTAACTCCATTGGAATAGACATCATTTAGCTTAGAACCATCATGAGGTGACTGGATAATGGGCTATAATATTTTTTTAACTAACTTGACTTGGATTAGTTGTAGATTAGGAGGCCTAGTTAGTAGTATTAAGAGAGTCAATGGTATATTTGAATGAGAAGATTGTCTTTTGTGGATCATGGTATTTTCAAATGGACAAGTGAGTTAATTATCACATGAGTTGAAACCATTATATAATTGAAAGGAGCACATGAAAATGAACAATTTAATCTTTGAAACTTAGAGGATTCGTTAGTGTAAATATTTCAGAAAGGTGTACCAAAAACGCTTCACTTAAGTCACTGGTGACAAGTGACCCTAACAACAAGATATGGTTGTTTACACTTTAGATTTGCAATGACAAAAGAAAAAAACCTTGGGGTAAGAAGATCATATGCAGCCCAAAACATAGAACAACATAATTGATGCAATGACCCAATAGAAGAAGACTTTAAATGAATAATATTTTCATTAGAAACACCTGGTGAAGGAGGTTTACAACAAGGTTTTGCAAATCCCCCCTACATGGGATGGGTCCTTTGAAGTCATTTTGCTTCAGTGATCTGTTTTTCTCTCTCAATATGTAAAAAACCCAAAAGCAAGATAGAACTCAAGTGGGAGCTCAAATGTGAGAAGACGATAGTGGTAATGATGATAGCAACCATGGTGAAGAATGAATGGAAACCCTTTTATTTCTAATAAAGTATTGCGCTAAATTGGGATTTGGAAAATAATATTTTTTCTTAACCAAATCAAAATCTAACCATTAGGAATACTTTATTATTTTTTTTTTGAGAGGTAAAAGATATTCAAAGTGGTCAAATATCTTTATTTAGAAAATGGTTAAATTAATTAAAAAATAAAATTATTTATTAATCACTTCGCAAGGATTAAGAAAAGTGTGAATTCGAAATAATTATTAAATAATGATTTAACAATTATTCCAAAAAAAGAATAAGGAATGATAAATAAATAGTGATTTATTTAATTATTCCAAGGTGATTTAGTAAAATGTGTTAAGAAATAATTATCAAATAATTATTTAATAATTATTTATAGAGAAAATTAAATAAATAATGATTTATTCAATTAGTCTCATGGGGTTTATTCTATTTTATTTTAAACAGAAATAATTTAATAAAAGTGGTTTACTATTTTTTTCCTATGGTGAAAGTAATTTTATTTCGATCCACCTAGTTAGAAATGGCTAGGTGATCATTTTTTAGGTGATAATAAACTGCCCCCCAACGTATGCGTGTTAGGAGAAAATCGTATGACCGAAATACGTTGTAGGTTACACTTCATAGAGACACCAAAGGGGAGTGAAAAAGAGAGAGAAAGAGAGACATTTGAAGCAATGCAAGGAAGGGCGGAGGAATGGCGGGGACGAGACCTACTAAGCTTATATAAGTATCCTTTTATTTTGGATTACATGATCTCAAATGAGATGGGGGAGGCATACCCATGCCCACCTAGATAACTGAGTACAAATAATGATGGTGTGCCCAACACTGTGGGACTGAGCTACAAAGTACCTCATACATGATACATGATATCCTGGCATCAATGGGCTAGAATGTGAGACAATAATAAAATGATCCCCATATACATAATGTGTCTGGAAAACAGAGGCCAAGACTGAATACAATAACAATTGTTGATCTGAGTACATGAGACATAATCATGCCCCTCAAGTTGAAATGGGGAGGGGGGATCACAACAAAAAATTACATGTTTCACAGAAAAGGGTTCTGAAGATTTGAATGGATCATCAGAATAAGACATGCATGATGTGGGCACTACAAGCGGCGTAAACTGATCCCATCAAAACTATGGAATTGCATCTAAGGTTGGATCATGATCCGCTGATAACCAGGGATGTGGGGGGCTACCTGAAGGGACACCCCCTCATGAGATATGGAACATCTCACACACACCCGAAAAATACGGGTACAATCTACTGGATCAACGGACCATCAAGTGTACGATTCTCGATCATGCAATAATGAGTTGGAGTCGAGCATGCGAGAAACAACCAAGTCAAAGGGAAATGATGATTCCCTTTGCTTGATCTAAGGCATCGAACAATAATGAAAGTTGGAACCAAGGTACACCACCCTCTAGACCACTCTCCTAGAATAAATGTGTTGAAGTCAACAGAAGAGGGCCTGCTAGAGGTGAGGCAATGAGGATTCCTCAACAAAGGCACGAGGGTCATAGCAATGTGACTGATGGAATGACACTAGGGATGATGATGGAAGGAGACAAGATGAGAGGCAGACTGATGAATTCCCTTGTCAGAGCATGATAGGCATGGTTGACCTGGTAGTGACTGACTCAATTCCAAAGGGGATGGTCAATTACTCAGACGAAAGCTTTTCAACAAGGGAGCAGTATAGATGGAGGCCAAATACGAGCATAATGGGATGAATGCGACACAAATATGTATGGGTCACTGTAACTAGACTCAAGGGGACTTGGAACAAACTCCATAGATACAAGGGTGACTCATCTCTGATACTCTGAACAAGGTTGACTTGATTATGTTTCCACATGTGAGAGGCTCGAAGGGGACTATAAGAACATGAGTAAAAATGGTTACTCATGACAAAACCTGACACGTGAGTTGACTAGTGCAAAGGTAAAGTGGTATCGGAGTACAGGTGGCTCATATAAAGAAATTTGATTTTAATAATCAACAAAGTGAGACTTCATGGAAACAATGGCTTTCTGGTGAAGTGTCAAATTACGAAAAAAAAAAAGAGACCCATTATAGAACTCGGTGAGAGATTCCCAACGATGCTAACGGTTCATCAAATAGAGCTACAGTTTGGTCACAATGGGCAACATAAAAACTAATATTTTTCCTATAAAAGGGCTTCTTGCCCTGAAATCCAATTCATTTTCACATTGAACTATTGGAGAATTTGGAGAGAAGGAGAAGGCCCTAAATCTTGAGGAGAATGCAGCGGACAAACCGACCATCAAAATTTAGATTTGCGAGTTGTAAGTAGGTGGCCTAACCTTACTCATCAATTTTGGTGGATTAAAATTTCAGATTAGGGCCTCAGCTTAGTGGGATAAACCCTTGCCTTTCCTCACATTCATAAAGCACCTATTTTCCCCTTTTCTACATTCTGGGAAACTAGGGCAAAAAGTGTGTCCAACGCAGTTTTGAGGGCAAAAAATGTGTTTTGGGATAAGGGGAAAAACAAGTTTGGGGGTTTCTGTTGAGCTGAAGCAAAGAACCAGGAGTGGATGTTTTTGGCTTTGGGGGTCAAAGTTTCATTCAAGCATTTGCTTTAGTATTGTTATTTCCATGTTATTTTATTGTTCTGAAGAGATGGTTCGATTATGGGCAGTGGTCTAGGCTCTGGGCCTGAAAAAGTGGCTTAAATCCTGAGGACACTGGCATAACACTAACAAATTTAGTCTCTGGTCGCTGGCAGGCAAGCTTGTGAGAGCGACTTTGGGTTTCTGGATGCTTTCATGCCTATAGCATGAGAGCGACTGAGGCTTAAGTTGTCCAAAAGTTCAGTGGGACCCTCGGGAAAGTTGTCTAAAGTATTGGATTGGTTCCTAAGGGTTCTATAGCAGATGTTGAATGTTTGTATGGTGTGTTTCTGTCAGTTCCACTCCCTTAACATGACTTAGGAGGTCAAATCATATCATAGTGGCCTATCGTCGCATGTTTACCCTGACTGGCTGATTGCTTGGGTAGATTTGGGAGGAGGGTGTTACAGAGTGGTATCAAAGGATGGTTCACCCCTCAGACTGGATGGGTGGTGTGCATTTGTCATGCATGCATGTCAGTTGCATGTGTGTCTCTTACACTTGCATTCCATGTGCTTCTTGATTTTTCTTGATGTTGATCATGATGGTAGTAAGGTTGTCATGAGGAAATTGATGATTGAATTTGTGGAATGCATCGTCATGAGTATCTGACTGGTTACATATTGTGATACGCACTTACATGTTGTTATATGCCGCTTGATTACATCCTTGTATGGTAGGTTTCATTCTTGTATGTTTGATTACATGTATTAGTCTTGTAGGTTGGTTACAAGAATTGATCGCTTATGCTTGACTACTTGCATTCATGTGTATGTGTAGTTGATTGGGAATTTCTTATGCATGTTGATGGTTGCATGTAGAAATGTGTACAGTGGAGTAATGGTTGTTGTCATGCATGAGGTCATGTTTTGTGAAGTTGATATGGTCATGCATTGATGTTTGGACTCTAGCTAGAAGGATGTGTATATGGTTTTGTACTCATGTATTATATGTCTATATGTAGTCGTTATGCATGTATGGTCTTGGTTATATTTATGCATGAATAGTAGGTAAAACATGCCTTGTGAAGTCATGGTATGCAATTTAGGTCATCAGGGTGATATTAGTATGTTATGACTCTAATGTGTTGGCTGAGATAGAGCAGGAGATGCAGATCATCAAAGTGAAGTTGCAGCATTGGACCTCAAGGCAAGAGAAGATTGTCATACAGGTATTGTATGTTTGGCATGCAGGTACGTAAGTTAAGGATTGTCATATGCATTAGGTTTATATACGTTAGGTTTATGTACATGTTTTTGATGTTATGGTTACATACATAATATATGATATTTTATTACTGTAGTTATATGCACATGTGTCAGATAGTCATGAATGATAGTAACATGTGGTTGTATGCATTGCTATTGATGTTTTATGATAGTTAGCTTGATGATTAGGTTATATTTATTGATGAGTATGTTATAGGTTAACTTGTTTTTACTATGCTAGTAACTTGGTGATTAGGGTTATTACATTAAGATATTGATGTTATATGTATTGTGTTAGCCTGGATTGGCATGTGCAGATGGTTATGGTCATAATGTTTAGGTATGAGTCGACATATTTGTGATATGGTGTTGTACTAATCTAGATTGACTTTGTACATGTGTGAATGATAATTGTGTATGAGTTATGACGTAAACATGTTAGCTAGTGACTATTTTGGATATCATGATCTTATTTGTGTTTGAGCTAATGTGTTGTAAAGTTATATCGTGCTAACTAGATTAATTGTGCAGACAAGATAGCCTCCCTTGAGATACATTAAAGTATGAATTTTCTTATGTCGTATATTTGGTACTTGACTGTTTGATTATGTTGTCTATTTTATTTATATAACATGGTATGGTTGCAAGTTGGTTGAATGTTTGATGAATTGCATAATATGAGTATGTGTTCAAATGATCTTGTTTTAAGATGGTTGTACTTATACATATGTGTTGAGACAGTTGATATGTACTTGAGGTTAGTAGGTGACAGTTGTAGCATTATGTCTAATGACTATGAGTTGAATATGGATTATGACATGATTGTTAGTCTTGGTAAAAGTTTATTTCAAATTGATAGATATTATTGTCTTGATTTTTGGAACATATGGTTGACATGTGTGAGCAGTGGCAGGAAACATGCTTGGTATTAGCATGAAAATGTAACACTTGATGTGTTTATATAACTAACAGTTGGGTGATGTGATAATACTAGTAAGCCTTAATTGCAACAAGGAAAAAAAAGTAAAAGAAAGGAATTGGACAAGAATTCCTTTGGCTATCTTTTGGAAACCCTAATTCCAAACAAATGAGTGGTTTGATATAGGAAGTATTCTTAACCTTGATTTGTCTGAAATTATGTGGATTATTACTATATTCATGGACATGTAATTGACATGTATATTAGTTATTCTCTAGTTATAGGTGGATTTGTCAAGGGAATTGGAGTCCCTTGAGAGATGGCATGGACATGTTCAGCTACAAGGCAATGTGCTTGGCACAACAAGATAAGGTATCTGGTGTATGGTTATATTTATTTATGCACTAACAGTTATGTGTTTATGGCAGTATGATGCAGGGGATTGCATGGCAAAGAAATTGCCATGAAATTTTGAAGAAGGATCTGGTTGAGCTTTCCTTGGGAACCATGGGGATTGAGTCATGGTGTCTATGGTTAGTCTTTTGCGATTATTGCAATTGATTTGCGATTTTGCATGTGTTTGGTGCATAGCTATGCCACCTTTCTTGTGGTGTCGTATTGTTGTGGTTTTCCATGGTTTTCTTCTTGGTTGTTTCTTGGATTGCCTTTTATGTTTTGAGTCTTGGGAATTGGTTGGGAAAGAGGAAAGTTAATGGAGCTTGGGGAGAGTTGTGTGGTACCCAACAGGTAATGTAAGACATAGATGAAGCTCAGTGCATGAGTAAGCACAGTGGAAGGTAAGACTATGACAATCGGTTGGACTGGCTGGGTCCATTGTGGTAAATGGATGGTGGCAATAAAGTCATGAGAAAGGTAACCAAAAAGGTAAAGTAAATGGATATGAGGCATCAGATTCCTTGGCTATGTTGGGAACGATTATTCTTAATGTTGTGCATGTGTTGCATGAATAAAGGAAGTTCTCTTAACCCTTGACCTTGATATCTGGTAATTATGTTATGATCATGATTATGTTGATGTTTATATATGTATACATGTAGGTGTGTATGTATGTCATGTTTGATAGGGTTGTCATGGATCATGATTATTAACGCTAACATTTATGTGTATATATGTATGTATGCATATCATTGTCTGACATGATCATGATTGTTTATGCTAATGTTTACGTATATGTATGTATGTATCCATGTATCTATGTCACTATCCGACAGATCATCAAGAATCGTTCTTGTGGCGGAATGATTGCTTATGCAGGCGAATGGCATGAAGAAGTTCCTGGCTATGAGGAATCAAGTGGGAAGAGTAGTCATGACAAATATATGAGCTTGGTATCATGCGAATATGAATTTATATTGTATGCTTGCATTATGCCTATGCTTATGTTATGTACAGGTTATACCGAGGGATACATCAGCAAAGTGAAAGTAGTATGGTTTGCGGCATGCTGAACAAGCATGAGTAAGACACTGGAAGCAAGGTTGCTTGGTAAAGACAGTATGGTTTTGGATGTGTGGTACTATTATTGTGCACATGTTGTATATGTTGTCGATGTTGCATCTATGATGCGTGCACATGCGGTGTTATGTATATATATAGTGTGTACATGTTGTTTATGCAATGTTATGTACAGGATGGTACAAAAAGTGTTGTGCGAATATTGCATATGGCGTTGTGTGCATGTTGGATATGTAGTGCTATGCACAGGTGGTGTTGCGTGCATGTTGTACATGTGGCACTATGTACATATGGTGTTGTGTGCATGATTGTATAAGTGGTGTTGTGTGCAGGTGGTGTTGCGTACATGTCGTGCATGTGGCGTTATGTACATGTGGTGTCGCATACCTGTCGTGTGAGTGGTACTGTGTACAAGTGGTATTGTGTACATGTTGTATAGTGGTGTAGTGTACATGAGGCGTTGTGTAGGTGGTGCTTTGTACATGTGGTACTGGTGTAGATGTGGGATTGAGTGCATGTCGTACATGCTGTGTTGCGGGAATGCAGTACTATGTATATGCATTGTGTAGTCATTGCATTCATTGTGTTGCACTCTATATACATATTTGTGTTGTGTTGTACACCGAGTGTAGGTGTATGTGTTGTATGTCTGGTGTGGGTGCATGTATTGCATGGTGTTGTATTCAGTGTGTGATTGTATGTGTGTGATGCACACTATGCGTACGTGCACATGGTTGAGGAGAAAGCATTGGGTGTTTGTCTGGTGTGGCAACCATTCCAGAGTGCGTACAGAATAAAGACAAAGGTAGAAGCCAAGGATTGGTTAAAGGATAAGTATCAGTATTTTCTTCAGTTTTACTATGCATGTGATTTATGTTTCTCGTTTATGATGGTTACATGTGATTTATGATGTTGATCTATGATTGTTGTGTTTTGAGCTAACCTGATGTGATATGTTTATACATGATGATTTGGTCAAAGATTTTGGTTTGACTTGTTGTGACAGGGAGTAAATAGGATTGCGAGTGTACCTTATTGACGAGCTACCAATGAGGTATGATTTAAAGTTATTTTAATTCATTTTAAATCTAATGGAAATTATGTGCTTGGTACAAGAAGCACAGAAATTCCCAGTTGGGTGGTTGAAACCGACTACAAGTATTAGCAGCAATAACAAAATAAATTGGAACATGCAATAGTATTCTAGTAAAGCACTTCAAGAGCAGGGCCATGGTGGGACACTAGTATCCAATAGTGACCATTGATTTCCATGTGCATGTTATGACCGATATGATGATTTTAAGGTAGGGATATGCCTTGGCTTTTGTATCTTCCGATGCGAGGAAGCCTTGCCAAGGGATGGACTGCTTGGGATGGGGGTGCCAACGGAACTTGGAAGGTGTGTGACTGCACAGAAGGGGATGACCAAATTTCCCGAGGGACTGTGTAGCAGAGAAGGGAAGACTAGGGATGGATTTGTTTTGGTCATTAGAATTGCGAGATGGAATCAGATGCACATTGGGAGTGCGCCCTGGAACGATGAGCCCATAATTTTTCACTGAGAGGACAAGTGGCACGGGATTGTAGCGTTGGAAATTGAATGCAGATTTGACTTTGCAGTGGATTCTGGACTTCCTGGGAAGGAGGTGAATCCTAGTATTACTTTGAGGGTGGACGTGTGAGCCTCTTAATTCCCTTGTTGATTGATACGAGCATCATATCCTTTTATTTGTTGGTTGAGAAAATGTGCATATGTGTATATGTGTGTATTACTATAAATACTGTATTGAGCTGGTTTATAAAGCTCCATAGACAGTATGGTTATTCGTTGGTTGAAGCAAATGTGTATGTGGTTAGTGTAAATATTGTAATGAGATGTGTTATAAATCTCCAGTAAATGGAATGTTTGTCATGTTTCAACAGTGATCGTTATAAATACTACAACAAGTTATGTTATAAAGCTCCATGGGCAATATGTTTTGTTTTCAACGGTCTTGTTGGTTATAGGTGTCAATGAACACCGAGGACGGTGTTCCCCCAAGCGGGAGGGTTCTCTAACAGTCCTGGTTAAAAATCCATGTAAAAATATATAAGGCCACAGTTGATGGGACACGTATTCCAAGTTGAATGGTGGGGGAAACATCTAGTGGGTGTTGATTCGGTTTATTATGGATAAGGAAATTGGCAAAGGCAATGGCTAAGGCTTTGGAAACGTGTGAGGCATTAATTGGCATTTTATTAAAAATAATGGAAATTAGGAGAAAACAAAGGTAAAAGGTCATAGGTTGCATGTGAGGAGGAAATTGAAGGAAAATAATGGAAAATGAAGAAAATAGAGACCTCATTCATAAAAAGGCTTCTTAGGATAAGTTAGTAAGATTTTGACAGGTTATAGTGGAGGGCTCTTCTTTTCTCTCTCTCATACTCTTGGATACTTAGAGTTTTCTTTGATCACTCTTGGAGGGTGTGGAATACTTGGATTTTTGAAGCAAGAAGGCAAAGAAAGAGCAGGAAAGTGCAAGAGGGCATTGACATCAATAACTACATTAGATTTGCTTGCAGGTATTGAGTTTCATGTATGTTTCCTTCACTAGTTTTGGCATGCATGGCATATGCATGTGGATTTTTAGTTGTGATATGTCATTGGCATGGAGGATGGTTGGGATCGACAGTGGATTGCCTAGCCTTGCCATTTCTTGGATAGCCATGGTGATTATGGGTTTATTTTCATTATTTTTTTTGGTTGGTTCTCATGTTTCCTTAGCTTGGGTTGAGTCACTAGTCCTGGAAGCCTTGGTTGGACAAACAATCTAGAAGCCCTGTAACAGCTCGGGTTGAGTTACTAATCCTGGAATGGACAAATGCTCTGGAAGCCCATAGTGGGTTGAGTTACTGGTCCTTGAAGCCCTGGTCTAAAAAACGCTCTGGAAGCCCTTGGTGGGTTGAGTTACTAGTCCTTGAAGCCCTGATCTGAAAAACGCTCTGGAAGCCTTGTATAAGTTGTGGGTTGAGTTACTAGTCCTAGAAGCCTTGGTTGGAAAAATGCTCTGGAAGCCCCAGAAGGCTTGGATGGAGACCAATCTGATGATGGTTTTGGTGATGTCCAACCGAGTAGTGGAATCATTATTTTATGGGTTGATGTGGATAGCATCTGTAAGCCCTAGTTGCATTTTGATTGATGTGTTATATGAGATCCCACATTCATGCTTGGAATATGGAATGAGGGTGAATGGTTGAAGAGAGATTTGGCTCAGCCATTCTATGATCGTGTGGAACATGGAAGTCCCATCCCGGGTTTTGAATTTGCATCATCAATAAGAGGTTATTTCTTCTTGTATTTCTATGAGCATTATATTGGATTATATGAGGTTTATATGGTGGTGAGTTCATTGGTATTTCTGTCCCTATTATGTTGGTTATGTATGTGTTTTATGACAACAACTATGTATGGTTCTCATCATACTTTTACTTGTATATGAATGAACAATGTATCTACGGTTTAATGGATGGAATGGTAGTTAATGCGTTGAGGCATCAAAGCTTCATGGAGAATATCAGATAAGTATGAGACCCCTATGCTCAGATATGTTATTTACACTTGTAGTTTACATATTCGTGATATGTTTGACGAAATGCCTGTCATGGCTAGTAGGGGTCTAGTCAAGGTTTCATTCAAGCATTTGCTTTAGTATTGTTATTTTCATGTTATTTTATTGTTCTGAAGAGATGGTTCAATTCTGGGCAGTGACTTGGGCTCTAGGCCTGAAAAAGTGGCTCAAACCCTGGGGACGTTGGCATAACACTGATAAATTTAGTCTTTGGTCACTGGCAGGTAAGCATGTGAGAGCGACTTTAGGTTTTTGGATGTTGTCATGCCTATAACATGAGAGATACTGAGGCTTAAGTTGTCCAAACTTTCAATGGGACCCAAGGGCAAGCTGTCTAAAGTGTTGGATTGGTTCCTGAGGGTCCTGTGGCTGATTTTGAATGTATGTATGGTGTGTTTCCTTTGGTTCCAATTCCTTAACCTGACTTAGGAGGTCGAATCCTATCATAGTGGCCTCTCGTTGCATGTTTACCCCAGCTGGCTAGTTGCTTGGGTAGATGTGGGAGGAGGGTGTTACAATTGTCCAACATTGTGAGTTATTGGGATCCAGATCAGGAGGCCTCACTTGTATAAATATGGCCTTAATGCTTATTGGAAGGGTGGTTCATGGTGAAAAATCAAGGTAAGAGAGAAATGCAGGGATGAACTACTAGAAAATTTCTAGGATCATCCCCACCCATCAAGTTAGACAAGGGGACCGAATGGTAAGTGTGGAATAAACATAGAGTAGAATGTTTGAATATATGGTATCAAGCATCTACGATATGCGATGTGTATATGGCTCGTTGGAGAGGCTGGTAGGACAAACTATCCAAGGAATGAAAGGATAATCTACGATATCGAGATCGTTAGGGTCTATTCTAAGACTTATGTTAATTGAGTGAGAAGGTGGTTATGGGGGCTCATCATGCCCCTAAGCATGGGATACTTCCCCCCAACATATGATGATGGAGGGGACTAATCAGGTGGGAATGATTCCCCCTAGCTAGATGAGTTTGTAGAGCACCATTGTGTTCCAGGTGCTCAAATAAGTGATTCAAGCATCTAGCCCTACTGGCACGAGATCCTCTAGAGGATGATGAGGAGATGGAGGGGCATAGGTGCTCCCTAGTTGTATATGTATGCTTATAACATGCTATGGACATGTCAAATGTATTTAGAATAGTGGTCTCTAAACACTTTCTAATGATGGGGTTCGCCATTTGTTTATTTATGGATGTCTTCTTGTGGGAAGAACTGATAAAGGACGTAGAAGAGAAAGTAAATGGCAGATTACCAATCTCGTTTGGCACTACATATATTAATCAAATGGACTAAATTTCTGGGTTCGCATACATGGTGTCATTATACCAAAGAGTGGCTTTAGATATAATGAATTGATGCTCACTGAAATGAAATGGTGGTTGACCAACAACAATGTCTATGGGACTGGGTTGTTGATGTAAAATGGAAGAATGAATTAAGTGGATCATCCCCATGGTGATCTAGAGTGATATGGGACTCTAGAGACTCTTTGGAATGGGAAAGGATAGTGGCACTAGATTCAACACTACCAGAGGTGACACGAGGGTTGGGGAGAATGACATCTCCCGGACTCTCGAAAATGGATGCCCCCTTACTCAAAATTTGAGTGGGAATGTAATGGCCACAATGTGTATGTGGTTCGAAGTAAGGGGTTATTGAACCAATTGACCTCACGATGGATGAAGTCTTTGGACTCCTGTTGTAGCGGCTACAACCACCCTCCAAAATTTTGCCTTAGCTTCATTTTGGAGCCTCCCTACTAACCATCCTTAGCAGCATGTCTTGCACTATCAAGTACATAGGATTCAGATGAATTTTAGTGCTTGCCATCCTGTGCATGTCATCTTGTCTATCTCCCACCCTCAGGGCGGCATTCTAGACTTAGGTAATTTTCTGGCGGAGATGTTCCCTCTAAAAATTGTGCAATTTTGGAGGGGAACCAACCTTCCCTCCAGAAATTGCGTAATCCTGATGGGATCCATAATTGAGCAATCCAACCAAGTATCCCACCCTCAGAAAATTGTGTAATCCAACCCAACATTGGGCTTCAACCCATAAATTGTGCAATTTTGGGAGGCAGTGACCTCGTGACCCCAGAAATTGTGCAATGCTTGAGGGACGACCAACCCTGCTTAGCCCAGAAACTGTGCAAATCCATTTCCCAGGCTTGCAGACTACTGCATGTGCCTTCAGGTTGACCAATTCCCTCCTGGACTGAGCAATCCTGATTTGCATGCATGGGTTTATTTTCCCAAAATAGAAAAAAGTGACATGCAAAAAGCATCCCTAAATTCTAGGGATCTATTTTTAGTAGCTGGAGGTTACATGCAAAGATCGTTTTAGAAACTTCCCTCCAAGTGTTGCTTTTCCTAGATTTGTGGCATGCGTGTCATAAGCTTCAAACTTATTTATTAGACATTACAAAGCTCATTCCTCACATTGATCTTGGAGCTCTGACATCCCACAACACATCTAGGAGTCTTCGGCACATTCAACTCAGCTTTTTCTGGGTAAGTTCGCTTTTCATGTCATTTGTTGCTTTTCTATCGCTTTTTGTATTTCTCTTTGTATGAATATTGTTTGCTTGGTTTTGTTGGACATCTATTGTCATTTTAATGTATGTTAGATTGTAGAAGCACTATTTCAGTTTTTATTTGCATCTCACTACTATCACATGCATGACACTGTTTTGCACTAACAGTCGTCATTGCAGCGACTCATTTCACACACATGCATGTGTTCCCATTTTTTGAATCTTGCATTTAGTGTTTGCATGCATGATCATTCACTCTTGCTTATACTTAGTCTTGTCATGCATCCAAACCTTTTCATGTTTTCAGTCACCAGTCAGCGGTCCCGACTGCCTTGGCCTGGACCTTGCCTTGCCCAGACAAAAATGCGCATTTCTGGAAGTGAAGGCCCTGCTTTCCCTCCAGAAACTATGGAAATCTGGCGAGCACTGACCTCCAGGATTGCATTGCGCAATTTTGGGAGGCAGTGCCCTGCTGACCCAGAAAATTGATATAGTCTTTGGGCTTGCATGCCCTTGCCAACTAAAACTGTGCATTGTGCAGTTTCAGTCCTTAGCAGGTAGGCTGCATTGTGCATTATGTAGTTCTAGCAGTTAGTCAGCCCCCTGACAGCCCAGACTATGCCTTGCGCAGTCAGTCTCCTAGCATCCCGGTAAAAATTGCGCAATCTTTACTACCAATCACCCAGGTGTGTTGCATGTTAGTCCTTATATTTGTTTTGGTTTTCAACTGACAAATTCCTTTCCATGATTGTCGATATGTATCCAAGTATAGCAGGTTGTTCATCCATCTCTCAACAGTACAGGTGCAATGGCCTCCAAGAGAGCAGGGTCAAAGGACACAGTTGGAAGTGCAACTAGAGATGCAGTTGAACAAGTGTCTATGAGCTTTCCTGTTTACGAAGACACCAAGTTGTTCATAGACAAAGACATCAAGATGAAATGGCAGGACATCAACAATACATTCTCAGGCACATTTGAGGAAGATCTGGAAGACTGCAGGGTCTATGTCAACATCCACAAGTCTGGCTTGTACCAGATTGCATGCAGGTATCCCGCGTTTCCATGCACGAACATGATACATTGGATTATCTCGCACACTGATCCTGAGACGATGATGTTGAGTAATGTCAATGGGACAGAGCTTGCTACCTTCAAGGCGAAGGACTATCAGGAGATGTATCACTTGCCACAGTCGGTGATCACAATGGAGAAACCCTTCAGCAGACCTAGCAACGCAAACTCCATAGATATCTTGAAGAGTTGGGTGAAAGAGCCAGCCAAGTTTAGGACAACACCCCACCTGGTCTACAAGACAAAGATACTATGAAAGGCATATCAGTACTTGGTCATATTTTCATGCCACTTATACGACCAACATAGCACAAAGACCTTCATGCAAAGCTGGGCGATTGCGTTAGACGAACTGGCCAACGAAGGAAAGCCATGCAACTGGTCTGACATTGTTGGCTCTCATGTTGAAAGAACAAGTGACAAAAGCCCAACACCTACCCAAAGGTCAGCAAGAAGAGATATACATGTTCGCTTACATTCTGGATGCAATCTATGCTCTTCAACAGTTCCCAGGATTGAAGTGGGCATGGACACCTTCGAAAACCTCTGTGCACACTTATTACAGATTGTTCTCTGAATGCAGCTTACGCGGAGTCATCAAAGAGTTGTCAGACCCCTTTTTCACCCTGGTGTACAAAATGATATTTGAGAAGGATCCACCTTTCATGTCACAGGCAGCGATGAAGGCATTTATCGACATAACAGATTGGTATGCCTCACCCCTTGGCACCTTCATATGGATGTATAGTGCGAAGAAGCCTCCGTAGGTTTTACCGAAGTTTTCCATGGACAAGCTTGTCATGCAAGAAGTGTCGTATCACATCTAGACTGCACAGGAAGAAGAAGTCACCTTGGCCCGCTCTTCCTTTGTGGATCAGGTTGTACAAGATACAGAATCTCAAGCATGTTGATGACGAGACAGAAGAGTACAAAAGATTCACTTTCGGCACCAAAAGTTTCAATCCATATGACCCGCATTACTTTGTAAAGGACCATTGTGCGAGAGTGCAATTTCCTTGGATCCACAGGGTGTGTCATTGCCTTGAGGAAGACCCATGGAGGTATTGTCACAGCTTCTCTAGGCTCAATGAACTGGTCAGCATAGCTATGGAATGGTTAGCAAAGCATCATGAAGTAACATCTCAGAGAGCACCATCATCAACAGTGGCAGAGGGTAGCTGACCTGCGCATGACAAAGATAAGAGAAAGGTTGTCGACAACATAGAGGTAGAACAAAGCCGCAAGTTCAAAGCAAATCCACTTGTGATGAAAGCAGCTTTGGAGATTGAGTCTAAGAGGCGATAGCGCGACAGGAAAAACACGCAAAGGAAAAGAGAGAAATAGAGGATGGAGGAAACAAAAAAGGAGTTGCAAGAGTTGAAGCAGCAACTCTGGGAATAACAGGAGCTGCGCAGAAGAGAGAAGGAAGCGCCGCAAGGACAGACACAACAGGAGGTGCAACATGCACAGATTGAAGAAACTACGCCATATAGGTTATAGACTCTTCAGAGTAGCTGTCACAAAGTAGACAGTGTGAGCATTCGTAGGAGAAGGACTTAGCTCAAGAGATTGAACATATGCTAGAGCAGATGGATACGGATGTGGTGCAACCAGAGTCTGAACAGGGTATTGACCCCATGCCTCATAACCGAGAGGTCACCCCTCTGGCTTCACCAGATTTAGAAGCAAAACAAGTCCCAAGTGATCAAGGAGACACAGAGATCCTTGAATACAATCCGGAAGCAAATATGCACAACATATCTTTCGACGAGTAGCAACACAGAGTTGTGCAGTCACGCAGAGTGCCTACTCTAGATGTCCACACATCTCTTGCACAGTTTGAAGAACGAGTGATCGTATCTGATGTGCGCAAGCATCTAGCAACATTGGCAGATGCTACCAGAGCATATGCCGAGGCCACTAGCTCGAGTGTTTGATTCTTGATAGCAAAGAACGAGCGCATGGATAAGGAGTTGCAAGCGGCCAAGTAGGGAGTAGAACATGTTACATCATCCACAAGTGTAGATTTGAAGAGAGCGATACTGGATGAAGTATCATCTCTTGAAACAGTCATGAGAATGTTGTATTCCAGATTCGGTACCATGCATAAGGAAATTGTCCATCTCAACGGTTGGCAGTAGCATTGTGCTAGGAGAGCACGCATCTTGTCAAATCTGCACACTATTGTTAACCGCATGCAGACATGGACAATGAGATAAAAAGGTGCCCCATTTCATTTACCAAAGATGATGAAGCCGAAGGCAGTAGAGTTGAAGACACGCATCTGGAGCCAGATCCGAAACTATGAGGAACTCCCGCAGCTCATCACCAGTTTGCAGGCTTCACATGCACGGGTGTTCAGAAGCATGGATGGAATTGTGCACACGCACGCGATCCCATCTATTGGGACACTCACCAAGGTGAAACCAAAGAACCAAGTCCGAACGAAGCTGGACATGTACTTTGATAAGTTGATGTGTGTAACCACCAGCGTAGACTTGGAGATCAGCGCAGACACTATGCATCAGTATGTTGCTGGTCTGGCTGCACTCAAGACTATGATGTGCATGTTATCAAACGAGTTGGATAGAGGTACCAAATTAGTTTACCCAGAGGCAAAAAAGGCGAGAGTTTGCTTTCAAATGGATGTCACCATTGAGCAAGTGAACACCATCACAGATTACCAAGCTTAACATCAGTTCACCACCGTCGATCACCATGAATAGATCGAAGAGTTGGTCTTCCCATAGTTGTCTGAGTCTTAGTAGTGTCTTGCATGGCTTGCTCAAGCCTATTTTGTCTCACATAGGTACATGTGCAGATTGTAATGTAACATCTTGTAAAAGTGAAAGACCAAGTGTCGATGGTCGAATGTAATAGTCATGTAGTAGTTGAAGAGTCATGAGGAGAGGTGAAGAGTCACAAAGGGGAATGTCAAGGGTCACCCCACCCTTTTCTATTTATAGAACCTCATAACTTATTAGACCAGCTTTTGGGAGCCAATCTTCCTATAGGTGTATCTTAGAGAAAGCTTGGAGTGTATTGTAACGAGCCTTGGCTTCTCGACAGTGCAGAGCTAGTATATCTCTTTGGAGGAGTAGGTGGCAGTGACTGTAACGTTTCGTTATCGGGACTACTAGTTGGACATGGTTGTATGTATGATTGGAACTTTCACTTTCTTAATATAACAGATCCAACATGTTTCATGCATATGTTATTATTGTATTTCAATTATCTTGGTTACTCTAATGATATATGTAGTTGTTTGCTTATGCATGTATGTATGGACTCTTTCTATATATGTATGTATGAATGTTGTTGAGATGTGTCATTGGTTTAACCATCACTTTGGATTGTTGGTTCACCTGCCTTCCAGATGGTGATGTATCTTTGCTCTTGTGTTTCCTTCCAAGCCACATGTTTCCACAGGTTTCTAAGGGGCGCACTTATTCCACTTTTCATGTGTTAGAACCCTTCATGCACCTTCCTTGGCTTGTTGCGTTGGTCACACCCTTGCTACCAACAATGACATCCTTCTTGCCTTTGTGCACAATGACGGTCAACGCGATACCATACAAACCACTGCTAGGACTCCTACACCAAACATTTTGAGGTCTAGTTGGGACTTATTACCAGGGAGATCCCTAGACATGTTGGCGGGTCCAACATCGTTAACAACTCCACAACATATTGATCATGGATTTGTTGCGGAAGGAAGTACGCATGATGGTGCATATCATCCCAAAGATAATCAAGGTTGATCGTGGCTTCCATGATGTCTTCATTAGAATTAAAGATGGGAGGAAAAGACCAAGAGAGACCACATGATGAAGAGAAATTACCTGAGGCATCTTCATGAGAAACAAGGTTCACATGCACATCATCGAAAAGGAGAGACGAATGACTTGTAGATGTAACATCTACCGATGTTGAGACAAAAGTGTTCGCTAAGGAAGATTCAAATGAATTACAATAGTAAACATCAAGAGAGTCCCAATAAATCGATCCCATGGATGATGATAGGTGGAGAATAGCAGCGAAACTATCCGTCATCTCGACATCAGGAGGAGGAATCACAATGGTAGGTTGGGAAAACTCTTGTTCTGGCATAATAGTGGGACCAGAACCCGCTGGTAGAGGGGAAGTGGAATCACGATGAGAAACATATAACTCCCGAAGTATTTGAAGTGTAGTGCGAAAATATTCGAGATGGGGACAATGATGGGAATAATGGAAATGATTATCACACAAAGCATAAGGGTGATTTGTGCACAAGTATCTATTCTTCTTAGCTGACTCGGGTAAGGAGACATGGACCTCAGGGATGTTAGAGTCAGGAAAGGTATAAAACACCACATTCTTGATATGAAGAGCTTAGGACAATCATTGGTGGCATGCCCAACAACATCACAAAAAGCACATGGAGCAGCAGGCTTAGGCAATTTAGGAGGAACTGGAGTTGTTTGGGGTGACTTGTCTCTGGGTCCCTTTTTTTTGGGGTTTACCCCCCTCACCAGATGATTTCGCAACAAGATTGACTTCTTGTTGAGGTTGTCTTTCGCAACAAGATTGACTTCCTGTTGAGGTTGTTGTGGAAATGAAGCAAAGGAAGGGGTAGGAACAACAGGTTGAACTGGGGTCAAAGTTGTGTAAGGTTTGAGTTGATTAGGAGGAGTGTTTGCGGGAGGATCAATGTACCAGACTAGGATCCCCAAGCTAATGTTAGGTAGAATCAACATAGCCATAACAGGGGTAGAAAATATTCCAGGTGGCGAGAAGAATAAAGGTATTTGACTAGAAGGGTAATGACTTGAGGGAAATTCTCCCGGATGGGTAAGACACGGGGGAACGGTTCCAGGCTGAAAAGGGTGGAGAGAGATACTAGTAGAACGAAATGAGCATGGAGGAATTGTATCTGAAGGTTGGGTTGAGTTGGGAGTAGGAGGTTGTAGAGGAGATGACTATTGTGAAGGTGTATCAGACCTCTTATGTGTTCAAAATAGCAACAATAAATGATAAAAATAGAATCCAAATATTCCAATTTTAATTTGTCCTTGAATTAAAATTGTGAATTGAAAATTCGAATTTAGTCTCACTAGCTGCTTGGAAATAATTAATTAATTCATTATGGATTAATTAGTTGGAGAAATTCAAGTTAGAAGTCTTTCTAAAGTTTTGCAATAGTTATCCCTTAAATTAAGGAGATTATCCCTTAATTAAGGAGATAAGATTGAGTTATATTTGAGTTGTAATTAGTTAGCTTAGTTTACTGAGTTAAGTCTAGTTAAATTAGTTCCAAATTGTTTGAGGAACTAATTGTGAGTTATTAGTCAGTTGATGCATGCATGCACTCAACCAGTGTACTCCAGATAACGGAAGATTGCCTCATCAGAAATTCTTGCATGTCTGTTTTGAGAAAGACTCAGTTGAACTAAATGTCAAGGACAGTGTACTATCAGTTGCATGTTTTCTCCTATAAAGGAAACTCATGCATGTAGAAGGACTAATGTTCCTTGAGGATTGCGCAGTCCTAACAGTGTGTTAGAGCAATGTGTGAGATCAGTGTTACACTTGGTAGCATGAGATCATCCACTAGGTAAAACTGCGCAAGGAAATAGGAGCTTGGAGGGTAGAGGAGCAGGCTGGTGAGAAGCTTTGATTGCCTGTGAGCGTCCAGGAGGATTGTACTGAGAGCTGGCTAGCTATGAGAGCTAAGGCTTTGTATAATTCTGATGTATTTCCACCTTGTATGATAATATAGATAGTGGGGTTTTTAGCTGAGGCTTTCCCTTGAGTGTTTTTTGTGTTTCATGTGTATTGATTCTTCTTCTTCTGGTTATATGTGTTCAGCTCGATCTTGCTCAATCTTTAAGCTTCCGCAAGTTTGATAGTAGAAGTAGATTATAGTATTTGCTTTAGTATATTGCATTATCGGGTTAATCTACAATCAGATTTTCTATATGGTCTCAAAGAGAGCTTTGTAGAGAATTTGCAGAATTTCTACATTATGGGTGTATGTTGGTATTTGTTTTTAACTGTTCAGCGCTTTAAATTTGGTTGTTTATGTTGATATGTAAACACATGTGACAGTAAATAATACAGCAATAAAACAAACACACAGAACAACTATATAATATGGAGCTCACCCAAAACTCTTGGGCTATGTCTTCTTGAGCTCTAGTCAACTCGACTAGGCTCTATGGGATTATGGCATAAGTCCTTTTACAAGCTCCATGCTCAACTCCACTAGTTTACACAGAACACAATGGGCTTAGAACACCATCTTATCCCTGGCTCTGAAGCTCTCCGACTTTCTGGCTCTGGCTGTGGCTGTGGCTGTGGCTCTTGGCTTTGGCTCTTGGCTCTGGCTCGTGGCTTTGGCTCTGGCTCTGGCTCTGGCTCGTGGCTCTAGCTCTGGCTCTCACTTTGGCTCTCGGCTCTGGCTCTCTGAGCTATCAACAGTTCACTCGACCTCCAAGCGATTGTCTCATTAACTTTCAGCTCTCTGGTTTTTCGCTCGACCTCCAAGCGACTCCCAAAAACTCCCTTAGATGCTCTGCGCTAGCCACTACCCCGTCAATTGAGCTCTATGGCTTCTTTGAGGCATCCTTCTGGCTCTATGGCTTCCCCAACCATTTCTCTGTGTGTAATCATTCCTCTACGGCTCTATGGCTTCTTCTGCTCCTTGTCTCTTCGATTGGCCATCTGGCTCTGTGGCTCTCTCTGCATTACAAACACATCATTGTCTATAAAATGCTCGCTTGCAGTGTGGCACAATGATTAGGGGCAGTTACAAAGGAATCGGGGCTTTCCTTCAGGCAAAACCTAAAAATGGAACAAAATTCCAATACACAGAGATTTACCAGAAATACATTATGGGGCGCAAAATCCCGGACTTCAAATTCTATGAAATCGCTCTCATATCCCTATCGGGTCCACCCTTTTATGGCTGTCGCAAGCCCACTGTTGATTTGCGTGATCTCCAATCCAATGGGTGACAGCCATTTCGGGTGACTTATGTGCACGGAGATTACCCGCTCGAAAAGGCGGTTTTCTCTCTCCTGCGCCATGCCATGTGTCAACTAGTGTATGGGATCGGGCGGAGCCCATCCAATACCACTTACCGCCTGAGGCCCACCCAAAATCCCGCTTACTGCAGATTTCCCTTGTATTTCAGTTTTATAATGGAAATGCGCTAATACACAGAAAAAGCTCGAAAACACTTTTATATCGGAACTCAAAATTTATAGGGCTGCATTTATAAACCCTATCGGGTCCGCACCTTGATCGCTAATCACAATCGCGCTGTGTCAACGGCCCTTGGTATCGGGGATTGCCGATATCGGCGTATCGCTATTGGCCCCGTCGCTATATCGCACATCGCAATCGCAATGGCCTCGGGGGTCTTCCCTTTGACCATGCCGATTGCCGATCCACCGATCACCGATATCGCACCTCGCGTATCGCATCGGCGGGGGTCTATGTCCCTACTCCTCCGATCGCCGATATTTCAATCGCTAATCGCATGTCACCTTGTCTAGGGTCCCGATATCGGGCGAAGGCCTACCTCCGATGCGATAAGTCGGAAGTCACAATCTGGGTTCCTTCCGCCTTTGCCTTAAGTCCACCCCTTTGCACATTTGCGATGTGATTTCTTTAAGGAGCCTTTTTTTCCATTTTTAGAAGAAATGCCTCCTTTTTCAAAGGACAAAGGCAACCTTCTTTTTGCGGTAACTTCTTCATCCGAAGTCCGTTTTAGCCCATTCAAGTTGCGGTAGATTTAGAATGAGAAGATCTATGAAATGGGACTATTTCCAAGAGCATCCTTGGACTTTCATTTTCCTCTGTGAGGAACACTTCAGACTTAGAAGTCTATCCAAGATCCATTTTGGATCACGCCTTCCCACTAAAAGAACTTTTGGTCTCCAAAAGACTAACATACTGATCTGAACAGTAAATGAGAGTACCTCACCCTCTTCTTTCAGCCTCCATACACTTGCCTTGCATAGTGCCTCTGAACCAAAGCCTTTGACCACTCTCCTTCCTGGATGTGCTAGTCCTCTTGGGAAGAACTGTTTTCCTCCTTGACTTCATGCAGAACTCCTGCTGAGATGGTCACAGAAGGTAGTTTGAACTTCTCTGCCTTGATCATTGATCCAAGGTGGCTCAAAAAAATGTGAAGTTACATCTTCTTCACAAAATTTTCATTTGTACTTGTTTGACAAGCTGTTAACAAAAACGGAAATACAGACAACAAATGGATGGCATAAACTCTTGCCTCAACAAAAGAAATAGATTTTCACATCTTGTGAATACCCCCATGTCTTACATCTACATACAAATGATGGAATAGATACCAAGCCCACAAAACATGCCTTTAAAACAAATGACCCTTCAAGTCAAGCATGTAGAAAAAGACCTCTAGGACTCTTTTTCAAAGATGAAACACTTCATCATTATCTCCATCTTGGAGACCAAATCAACTTCTCCCAAGTCAACATTGCATCACATGCATGTCAAAGCAATCAACCCTGCAAGTTAATTACACATACATGTTCAAATACAAGGAAATCATCAGCATCCCCATGTTCATGCACATCAAGCTTATGCATGCATTTCATCCCTCAACTTTCGCTTAAGCACACTGTACTTTCGAAGATGAAATGAAATATAATGTTGCAGCAATAAAATGAGTCTCCTACTCAACTTTTCCATTCACCTTCTTGGTAAAACCTACAACTTTCATTCCATTAACAAAGAAATGCAAATAGATGCATCAAATCAAAAGACATGCAAGCTTTAATTGGATAAGAACTCTAACCATTTCTTACCAATCCATTTCAAAGGTCTTTCCTTTGTCTGCACATCAGCATCAACATGTGAATCATCCTGAAACACATCATCCATGGAAACTTCCTTTCCATTTCTGCCATCTTCTCTTTCCACTTTCTTCAGCTTTTGTGGAAGCATTGTTGGATTTAGAATCCAACATCTTTCAACAAGATGCCCTTGCTTATGGTAGTAAGTGAAACACATGTGCATCCTCTTGACAAAATGATTTTCCTTGTCCAATGCACCTTTGGCTTCTTGCTTCCTTTCCTTCAAAATTTTCCTGCATGTGGCTATCCTCTTCCAACATCTAGAAACATTATGGTTATCCAAACCACAAAAGGAACATGCAATTCTTTTCCCATATCTATGTGGAAATTTATCATGCTGAACATAATCAAAAGGAATATGGTTAGAACCAGATTTATACCTTTCTCTTTCACCTTTGTTTCCTTCATGAGGAGGTGAATCAAATGAAGAAGTGGCTCCCTTTGGAGCACCATTAATCTCTTCAAGACTGTCAGAGTTTCCACAACTCTCTAGTTCAAGTGCATGCTTATGAACATCTGCATCTTGCAAATGATGTTTCAAGCTATTGCATTCTCCACAAATACAATATGCACACTCTTGAGGTAGTAGACTTGCAATGAAACTCCTTCTTGGAACTGTTTCAATGGCCTTCATGGCAGCTTTGGAACTTTCTCCATAAGACTATCCATAGCCAAGACCCAAATACTTAGGCCTTTCCTCAACCATTATTGGCTCAACAATACCCTGTGCATGTTTACCCAAGCCTTTTCCTTCATAGCCCATCTTGGACATTATCTTGGAACCTATGCCTCTAGTATGTTTTTCAAAAGACCCAACATAATCATTCTTAGAGGAAATTGAAGACAAACACGAATTATTTACCTCTTCTTCAAGCTGATACTTGACTAAGGCTTCTTTGGCAACAAAGAGCTGTGTCTCCAACTCATGCATCCTTTTTAGGTTCATATTTGCAATATGAAGTTGCCTCTCCATTTCCTACAATTTGTCAGAAAGCAACTGCTTCTCTTCCTCCACGGAATTCAACTGCTCTCTAAGTATGTTGCTCTTCCTTCCATCCTCATACATTTCTCTCACCATATCCATCATGGTGGACAAGTCTTGCTTCATGTCTTCATCAAAGACTCTTGTGAAGAAAGAAGAATTTGAGGACTCACTTGTAGAAGTTGTCATTATCAAAATGAACAAAAGAACTTCAAACAAGATTAACAAAGAGCTTATTCAAGCAACCTTTTGCAATAAACCTCTTGTACTTCAAGGATTTCCTTGAGGTCCTTTGGGATAAGAAGAATGCCTTCAGCCTTTCTTCCTTTTTGTCCTCTCCTGGACTGAGCTATCAATAAATTTCCCTTCAACTCTGCAAACTCAAACAATAGTCAGTTTGCAAACAAGCAAACAATCAACCTCTGACTGTTTAAACACCTTTCAGATAAGCAATCTTTGCTCTGTCAATCATGCATTCTAATATGATATCACATGCTCTCGTATAACCAGCTTTGATATCACCTTCCTGAAGGTGGGGTTAATCAATCTCAAGTTTCGATACCACCTAATCTGAAAATGGGGCACTAAAGGCTTCTTGTCAAGCTTACAAGAACCTCTCCCACTTCCAAAGCTTAAATATTCCCAAGATATTATGATTAACCAATTGTGGAATTAATAATGCTTGAAAATAGGTGTATGCTGGTGTTTTTTTTTTTAACTGTTCAACGCTTTAAATTCGGTTGTTTATGCTGATATGTAAATACATGTGACAGTAAATAATTTAGCAATAAAACAAACACATAGAACTGCAATATAATATGGAGTTCACCCAAAACTCTTGGGCTACATCTCCTTGATCTCTAGTCAACTCGACTAGGCTCTCTTGGATTATGGCATATGTCCTTTTACAAGCTCCAAGCTCAACTCCAATGGTTTACACAAAACACAATGGGCTTAGAACACCATCTTATCCTTGGCTCTGAAGCTCTATCGCTTTCTAGCTCTGGCTCGTGGCTCTAGCTCTAGATCTGGCTCTCACTCTGTCTCTCTGAGCTATCAGCAGTTCACTCGGCCTCCAAGCAATTGTCTCAGCAACTTTCAGCTCTCTGGTTTTTCGCTCGACCTCCAAGCGACTCCCAAAAACTCCCTCAGCTACTCTGCGCTAGCTGCTGCCCCGTCAATTGAGCTCTCTGGCTTCTTTGAGGCATCCTTTTGGCTCTGCGGCTTCCCCAGCCATTTCTCTGCATGTAATAATTCCTCTGCGGCTCTGCGACTTCTTCTGCTCCTTGTCGCTTCGACTGGCCATATGGCTCTGTGGCTCTCTCTACGTTACAAACACATCATTGTCTATAAAATGCTCGCTTGTAGCGTGGCACAATGATTAGGGGAAGTTACAAAGGAATTGGGGCCTTCCTTCAAGCAAAACCCGAAAATGGAACAAAATTCCAATACACAAAGATTTACCGGAAATACATTAGTGGGCGTAAAATCCCAGATTTCAAATTCTATGAAATCGCGCTCATATCCCTATCAGGCCCACCCTTTTATGGCTATCGCAAGCCCACCATTGATCTGCATGATCTCTGATCCAATGGTTGACAGCCATTTCGGGTGGCTTATGTGCACGAAGATTACCCGCTCAAAAGGCGGTTTCTCTCTCCTGCGCCATGCCACGTGTCGGCCAGTGTATGGGATTGGGCGGAGCCCGTCCAATACCACTTACTGCCTGAGGCCCGCCCGAAATCCGGCTTACCACGGATTTCCTTTGTATTTCAATTTTATAACTGAAATGCGCTAATACACAGAAAAAGCCCGAAAACACTTTTATATCGGAACTCAAAATTTATAGGGCTGCATTTATAAACCCTATTAGGTCCGCACCCTGATTTCTAATCGCAATCGTGTTGTGTCAACGACCCTTGGTATCGGGGATCATCATTTGCCGATCACTGATATCGGCGTATCGCTATCGGCCCCATCGCTATATCGCACATCGCAATTGCAACGGCCTAGGGGGTCTATGTCCATGCTCCTCTGATTGTCAATTGCCTCGATCGCCAATATCGCATCAGCGGGGGTCTATGTCCCTGCTCCTCCGATCGCCGATCACCGATATCGCATCAGCGGGGGTCTATGTCCCTACTCCTCCGATCGCCAATCGCCGATATCGTAATCGTTAATCGCATGTCGCCTTGTCTGGGGTCCCAAAATAGGGCGAAGGCCTACCTCCGATGTGATAAGTCGAAAGTCACAATCAGGGTTCCTTCCGCCTTTGCCTTAAGTCCACCCCTTTGCACATTTGTGATGTGATTTCTTTAAGGAGCCTTTTTTGCCATTTTTAGAAGAAATGCCTCCTTTTTCAAAGGACAAAGGCAACCTTCTTTCTGCGGTAACTTCTTCATCCGAAGTCCGTTTTAGCCCATTCAAGTTGCGGTAGATTTAGAATGAGAAGATCTATGAAATGGGACTATTTCCAAGAGCATCCTTGGACTTTCATTTTCCTCTATGAGGAACACTTCAGACTTAGAAGTCTTTCCAAGATCCATTTTGGATCACCCGTGATGCTTGAAGCATGCAAACACTAGACGAGTTAGGCTCAGAAAGGACAGGCGATGGGCCATAATAAGCCCCAACTTGCGTGGAATCTTTATAGACTCCAGGATATACATCGGTAAGGGAAGTTAAAGTCTTATTGTCAATGATTAATGATATAGTGGTTTGAGGAGATGTCATAGTAAGTTGATTGATTGATTGTGATGATATTTCCATTGTGGGGAAAGCACATCTTGTGAAAGACAGTGGATGCGATAACGGACATGGCATAGGTGTAAATATGACCCAACAGAGAATCAATGACTTCGATATCAATTAAGACAGTCTTGCTAGCAATAATAATGGGATAGTTTCGATACAAACCAAGGGGCTGCGAGGGATGAACGTCCCAAGCCTGAAGAGTGATAGTGGATGGGGAAAGTTTAGGGGAGCTAAGTTGCTTCCAAACACTAGCGGCCATCACACAGGTGGAGGCACCTTCTTCTATGATACACAGCTAGAACATGGTGTTCTTTATGGAGACTAGTATTTTAAAAGAAATTGATGAAGGAAGGGGTTTATGTTTCACTTTATCAATGTCAAATACAATCAAACGGTCATTAGAAGGATCCACAATGCCTAAAGCATAGAGTAGAGATTTCCGTTGGAATGGGAAAGTCTGGAGGACTTCCAACATTAACATCGTAGTGAGGGACTGCGCCAAGTCATCTACTATGTTATAGGTATGGGCGACTTTGGAAGAGGCAACATTTCGAAATAATGGAACTTTGGGGATCTTGGGGGGACCTCAACTTTAGGTAGAGGGATCTGTAAGGTGCCATTTGGTGACGACATAGGCTTAGTGGAAACTTTGGGTTGGGGATCAGTTGTTGATTTGGAAGGGGGCTTGTCATATTAGTGTGACCGAGTTTGAACGTTGACTTGTTCAATGTTGACTTAGTCGAAATTCATCAGGAGGATCTGGTAAATTTTCTAGCCAGATTGTGAAGGGTGAGGAGTTGCATCACCCTGTGTGGGTTGGAAAGCTACGTATCCCTGATGCGGAAAATGATTGGTAAGCACAGTCGGTTGTGATGAAGCAGGAGGGGGAGGAGGTGGAACAATGGGATGATGTCCTCTAGAAGCAGTTGCTTGAGCTTCCCATGCTTGGTGCATCTAAGGTAAAATGGGACACTTGTGAGTATAATGGCCAAATACTTCATAACAAGCGCAAGGTTTATTAATTTGAAGAGCGTTGTTTTGTTTGGGTTATCCACCCTTTTGCTGGGTTATAAGAGTAGGTTGGTCACCTTCATGGGAATTAGATGGTGTACCCTGGTTTCCTTAGTTACCTTGAGATGGTTGGTTCAGGTTTCCCTTCCCCTTATTCATTCGCTTGGGATGGGGGGTATTGGTTGCACTCTGTTGAGCATACACTTGACCTTGAAGAGGTGGTTGTTGTTGTGGCAGAGGTGGAGGAGGCATGGGAGGTTGGGGAACTGGTGTCGAAGGGGCTCGAGCGTTAGGTGATGCATAAGGATAGAAAGAATTGGCGACAACATGGGGATAACCAGGTGAAGCAACATCTAGCCCTAGGATTGATTGATGCAGATGGGGATATGCATATGACGTGCTTGAACCTTGGTAAGGGTTTGCATGGGAAGGAGCAGGAGGGGGATAGGTGTAAGTGGAACTGGTCCCCCCGTCCGGGTTGACCATAACTCATGCGAGGTTAAGGATATGGTGGAGGTGGAGGTTGTGAGATAGATCCAATGATATCGTTAGCAGCATGAGATGCCCCCGATGCATTAGCAGCACTAGGTTGAGCAAATCGGGAAGGACAATATAAACATATCCTTATTATGCATAGATCATGTCGAATTTCAAAACTACTTGGAGTGCTTCTTCCTAATACTGGGGAAAATGGGAGGTGACATCTTTACAAATGGGGGGCAAAAACGATCTAAGGAACCCATCCATATAGACATGATCTTCAAATTCAAGACCCCTACATATGCTACTTTTTCTAAGCCATTCTTGAACATGGTCAAATAGGAAGGTGCTAAAATTTTGACGGAAAGAGGTCAAGCTTTCGGTACCAGTGTCATATTGAAGGGGTAACTAGAAGTATGACAAAAAATCTTTGGCTAGAGTCACGAAGGTGGAATGGGAGGCATGAGGTTGGTCCACATACCACTTGGCAACATCTCTAGTAAGGGTGTGTTGGAACAAACGAAGACAAATGGAGTCATCAGTGATGGAATTGGATGAACACCACATATGAAATGATCGAACATGATTTGTGGGATCTTCTTCAGGATTACTTTTAAACTTGGGGATATTAGAAGGAAACTTGGTGGGCATATTCAGCCAAATGGGGTCATGGAGAAGAGGGTAGTTGATGAGTTGGTTGAAATCTGGGAGGCTCAAACCAGGCATAAAGGGATGCAATGGATGAGTAACCATACCGGTAGAGGTTCTACTTGTGGGGTTACCTTGGTTTCCTGCACCCACATTGGTGCCTGACATGGTGGTGGTACGGGACTGGGAAGAGATGGAATCAAAGGAAGAATTGAAAGAATCGGCAGAACCAGAGTCAGAATGAGGACTCAATGGAGGACTAGGAGGATGAACTCTAACTTGGCGAGGAGTAAGATGTCCTAAAGGAAACTAGGGGTGAAGGCCACGAAGTCTCCACGAAAAATGCCTAGGGGGTGCAATGATGTCAAGATAAAGATGACTCAATAGACTAAAAGGGGATGATAAGAGAAAAAGAGCAACAAACAACAAGCAAACACCTAGTGTGGTAGTGCCAAGTGTAAACTAACTAGATTACGATGCTGCTATAATTCAAGAAAACACATCATATCAAAGAAAAATAACCTCTAACCTATAGGTGATCTAAATCCTCAAAGAAGTCATAAATATATTGTTTTAGATGGCCTTCCAAAAGACTTCTTACTTGACAGAATCTGATCCCCACAAGCAGAGATGTCCAGAGAAAGGTGGCGTAGAGAACCCACTGTTGCACACAACCAGTCCTATAGGGTGTTTTCCTATGATTGGTCACTATAGTTACCTTCATCCCATAAGAGTGGTCGTTTCTTAAGCTTCTTGGTGATCAAACACTACACGGGATTCCCTGCCACGGGTTGGGTAGCCCCGAGGAGAACCAATCGCACGATGATTTAGCCTAACCCCCTCTGAATCGGGTTTCTGATTCACTCCTGCTTTAGACCATGGGATGGTGAAGGATTTTAAGCTCTCTAATATGTCAATTTCTATGTCTCAATGTAAACGATGGATGGGTGTTATCCGAAACCTATCCTACCGATTCTACACCTAACTACACAAATTGTTTGGCCTTGGTGCCCAAGTGAGCTTAATCTATGTGTGTTGAATTATTAAGGTGTAGTGTTTCAAGTATTGTCTTGGCGGTGTTAACCAAGCTCACGTTCACTTAGGGTGTGTGTGTGTGAAAATTATGTGTTAAGTGGATAAGTTAATTGAGCATGTTTTATGATGCCATGTGTTTCTGAAAATAAAGTGTGAAAAAATGGTAAATAATGTTGAAAATGGATAGTAAAATGAACAACAAATCCAAGCACACAAACCCCCACCCAAGAAGGCTATCAAGCAACTAAAAAAGAGGAGGCAAACAAGCTACTCAAAAACACATAAATGGCCAACATATCTAATGTTTAATGGACTGGGATCTAAAGGCACTAATCTTTTGTAAATGGTTCAGACTAACAACAAAAATAAGATATGAAAAATGCTTCAAAGGATAGGCTCGAAGATCCAAAACCCTAGGACACACAAAGGATCCTAAGGGGGAAAGGAAACACCAAACTTTAAAGGGAGTAAAATTTTGAAGAAACCTATCCAAGAGGGTTGTAAAATAGTGGATAAAATCCTAGAAATCAGTGGTTGAAAGTGTTGTACGCTAGAGTCCTCAACTCAGCAAATCTCTTCATAAATGATGGAGGTGTACTATAAACCCTAGGGGGATTTCTTCTTCATTAATGAGAAATTACTAAGAGAATTTGGCCTAGGGGTGTCTTAGGAAAGAATAGAAACCCTTCCCAGTACACACACAACATAGTTAATAAATCTGAAAAATTTGGAATTTTTTTTATGAAAAATGACAAAATGCAGATTCAGACCTGAAAAGTGCATTGGAATGCAAAAAATGGGCCAAAAAGTGCGTTCCGAAACATATATAATGGGCCAAAAGTGCGTTTTTCTCCTGCAACTTTCGCTCAACAAATTTCACCCAGATTTTTCCATCTCCTGCTCGGTTGGTACTTATGAACTGTGGAAAGATGCAGAAAACCAACAAAAACCAAAAACTTTTCCAAAAAACAAAGTGGATCTAAAAATAGAAATTGAGAGGCTTAAAATAGCTGGAAAAACAATGAAGAACACTAGAATGACAATCACCAAGGATCTGAATTACTACACCAATGTAGTCGCCATTTGTTGATGACTGTGTAGCTAAAGACTTAGTGGAGTTGTTATTTGTTAGTGTAAAGATTTCAGAAAGGCATACCAAAAACTCTTCACTTGAGTCACTGATCAAAAGTGACCCTAACAACAATATATGGTTGTTTACACTTCGGATTTGCAATGACAAAAGAAGAAAGCCCTGCGCTAAAAAGATCATATGCAACCCAAAACATAGAACTACAAGAAATAATTGATACAATAACCCAATAAAAGAAGAATTTAAATGAATAATATTTTTATTAGAAACACCTAGTGAAGGAGGTTTACAATAAGGGTCTGCAAATCCCCCTCCGTGGGATGGGTCCTTTGATGTCCTTGTGCTTAAGCGATTTGTTTTTCTCTCTCAATATGCAGAAAACCCAAAAGCAAGATAGAACTCAAGTGGGAGCTCAAATGTGAGAAGACAATAGTGGTGACGATGATAGTGATCATGGTGAAGAATGAATGGAAAACCCTCTTATTTATAACAAAGTATTGGGCTAAATTAGGAATTGGAAAATAATAAAATATTATTGACCAAATCAAGATCTAATTGTTAAGAATACTTTATTATATTTTTTGAGAGTGAAAAGATATTTGAAGTGGTCAAATATTTTTATTTAGAAAATGGTTAAATTAATTAACAAATAAAATGATTTATTAATCACTTTGCAAGGATTAAGAAAAATGTGAATTCGAAATAATTATTAAATAATGATTTAACAATTATTCCAAAAATAAGAATAAAGAATAATAAATAAATAGTGATTTATTTAATTATTCCAAGGTGATTTAGTCAAATGTGTTAAGAAATAATTATCAAATAATGATTTAATAATTATTTCTAGAGAAAATTAAATAAATAATGATTTATTCAATTATTCTCATGGGTTTTTTTTTTTAAACAAAAATAATCTAATAAAAATGATTTACTAAATTATTTCCTATGGTGAAAGTGATTTTACAATGGTAAAATTAATCCTACATGGTGTATTTCGATCCACCTAGTTACAAATGGCTAGGTGATCCTTTTTTAGGTGATAACATGATTAAACACTTAACTATTCATTTGGAAGGTTGATTGCAGCATCACAGCTAAGGGAGTAATTCAGGGAGAAGAGAAGAAGGGTATTATTCAAGGAAAGGAAGGCATTGACTCTTTTATTAGCAAGAATGTTAGAAGTATTGTAGCACAATATTGTGGATGGAAAATCCTAAAGCTCATGTATATTGCACTATAATAATTCATTAGTCCACAAACTCAAAATTGGAGTTACTCAAATCCTTCACTAGGGAAATGTTTATAAGTATGTCATGGTTATATTATTTTACGTACAACTACATTGATGTTTACCTGCTATGAGGTTGGTTCCCTTTGACCTTAATCAACCTACCACAATATTTTAACCATGATGTATTAAAATGTTTCCTCAACTTACAAGATGCCTAACAATATATTGTAGTAAATGACAATCATAAGATATAATAGACATTGCTTATAAGTTGGGTAAAAGTGAATACATACCGCCCCTATAATAGCAATATTTGTATCTATTTGATTCAAATTGTAATCAATGAGAAACTCTTCCCTTGCAACTATTGATTTAATGGCACATACGAATACACGATTTCCTTCATGCCCCTCGAATATGCAATTGGTTTGCTTATTTGTGGTCACGGGTCGTGTACTATTTATAAAACCTGCGATATTCCCTACAATTGTTGGTCTTCCATCAATATACACAGTCACACCTTTATTTTATTCATTGTCTTTTAGTTGTATATAATTTGTGGCCACTCCATATCTTCGCATACTTTTGGTATATTGGACTAGTCGTACCTAATCATTGTAGTTGTAACAAGGTCTGACATACTCCATCAATTCAATTAATCTTTTGTAACATACCTTTATGCCATCCATGGAAAATAGCCCCAACCATGTAATGACGATGGGTCAATGTGATATATCCTTTCATTAACAGAAAAATCATTGTTTATTTCAGGAAGATCCTTGGGTGCCCATTGTTTCACTAGAGTTTTGTACCTCAAGGGCACCTCAATGACATATATTCTCTCATTATCATAAGAAAGTGACCCCGCTTTAGTGAGAAAAAAATCCATGCGTCTATGGAATTTTCTTCTAATATTTTCACCTTTAGTTGATCTTCCTCTGCTAGATGGCGCAGTAGATGTTTGGTCAATTTCTTCTATCCCACCTGAGCTTCCGTCACCCGACGAAGATAGATCTGACAAATACTTATTTGGTTGAAAGTCCTATAACACTCCATCCAAGGAGAGTAACTATTAGTGAGTGTCATAAGAGATGTTGATAAAAGTCTTGACGAAACCACAAGAACATTATAATAGTACAAGTGAGTTAGAAGAAAGTTATTTGTGTTTAACCCTATGGAATTCCTCCCTCTAGCTGCATCACAATAAACATTTTCATAGGATGAGTCATATGAGCCATATTCTTGACTATGTCAATAACAAGATGTCCACTATCCACAATTAGAACTACTCTGGGTGAATTACCCTCATTCATGTCCTTGGGACAAACTTCTCCATTACACAGACCCACCCCATGATGTCAAGTAATGGAAAACCGAGAAAAATCCACCATTAAGTGGACCACTACATGGAATCTAGAACAACAAATGACACACCCATATAGTTAATAATATGAGTATAGGAAATATCACCACTAACAATTTGAATTGATTCACATAAACCCTACCTAGCATTGATATCAACTAGAATCTAGGCCATTAACCACTTATTCTCTACATTTCCATCATCACCTATAATATAGGATCTAATTGCTTATCCTATGGCTTTAATTCCCACATTATTCCAAAGTTCAAGTGGGATATTGGGCAATTTTACCCAAATCAAAACATTATATGATTTATAAGTATCCACACATCAAACAAAGTGTGCCATAATATAAGCCCAAGAAAAAAATGATTCATTAACCATATTTGGGCCAATATCTTCCATGCTCGCTCCTCATACCAAAGGATAAAACCATGCCATCCTCTCAACATGAAATAATGGTGCTATACATGAGAAAAGGAAACCCAAATTATTGCATACACAAAGAAAAAAGACATATATTAATGCATGAATTAAAGAACTTATTGACTAATGTTTTGTTGAGAAATTACTCAACTTGATAAAGAGAAATGTCCTTTCCTACCATAATATAAATACTATTCCCATGGGATTTGATGGGCCTTGTCCTATACCAATTACTATTGTGGCTTAGTTTATGAACAGGTAATGAACTTCTATGTTCCTCAATCCCTAATTCCACTCCAATGGAGGGAAAGGACGAAGAGTGCCAAACATAGAGTTTGAACCACCTTCCATTGGAATAGTGCTACATGTCATGTTATGGACACCTATACCCACAAAAACATTCACATTAAGTGCCACATGAGAGGTATCATGCCTATTATTAATCTCAAATGATGGTGGATGTAGACTACAAAATCCATGAGTGGAAATGTTAGGAATTTTCAGTGAATACTTACTCATCTCTATCATTTCACCATGATATAATCTTGTGTCATTGTTAGAGTGATTTTTTGAGATTTACAACGACATAATTATGATAAGTAGATATAAGAAAATATGATCCTTGGAGAGAGATTTATCCAAGTATCCTATTAGCTAGACATCCTCATCATCTAGAGAGGGACCTATGCTGGGATCAAGAACCTCTTCCTTGACAAGAATTATTTTTTTCCATAAAAGAAAGCCTTCAAAACCCTTAAACCCTTGCTAAGAGATCAATTTGGTGACTAGGGTCTGTTGTATATGGTGGATGACATAGCTAGGGTTTGAAGAGCATGTTTTATATTGGCTTGTATTATGTTGTTGGTATCTACTTGTAACTTCATCCTATGTATATATGAATATTTCATTGCTATCACTTTGTTGTCTTGTAGATCTAATTTTCAACTTGTGTTCTCATAATGATTGAGTAATTTGTAGAGATAGTTATGGTCCTCCATAATAAAAATGCAAATGTATTCATATGTATGGTCCCCCATAATAAAAATGCACAATCAGGTCTCCTTCTATCTCTTTATTGTCAGTGTTGATTTCTAACAATGGTATACATCATGAAGAAGTCAAAACAATAAGGTATAAACTATGAAGATACTTTTGCATCCACAACTTAATTTATTGCCATTTTTTTTAAGTTTTCAAAGAAAATATTTAGGTGGTAAGTTCACTAAATGGATGTTTTTTTGAAGACATGAATAGAGTTGATATGGATCAACAATAGTATTTTATTACCAAAGGTAAATAGGTTTGCAAGTTAGTGAAAAACGTATATGGATTAAAGTAAGACCCCAAACATAGTATAAGAAACTTGATCAATGCCTTAGGTACAACAATTTAAAAAGGAGTAATTCAAATCCATACTTCTATATTAAATATGAAAATATGAAATAAATACCATGATTCTGTTAGGTCCCTATAATACTAGTGATTACCCCATTACTATTGTAGTTGTATCCCTTATTAATATTGTTGTTCCCCTATTGTCCCCATATTGTTATTACTGTGCCCCATAGAATCCCTCTATTGTTATTTTTGTGGCTTTATATTATTATTGTTAGGTCGGCTAGGTTATATTGTGACTCCTTAGACTCCTATATATAGAAAGGAGGTTTTGTCATTTGAATCATCCAAGAATTGTTCAATTATGTAATGTAAAGGAGGTTGCCCCCTCAAAGAGGCTGAATTCTAAGGCGTTGATCTATATTTTTTTATCTTTTTGTGAGCTGGTTTCATAACATTTGGTATCAGAGCTTTGGATTCTAGGGTTTTGCTGCTCCAAATAGGTGATCGTGGCATTTTCACTATAGCTTTTTTTCTACGACATTTCATAAGCTAAAAAAAAAAAACCATTTGAGAAGAAATCGCACTGAACCTCAGGTCCTAATTTCAGAGCTTTTCACGCTATATTTGTGGAGATATGATCTAAGGAAGTTGGTCTTTTTGCAGACTCTTGAATTACATTCCAAACAAGTGACCTGGTGAAAATCGTCATAACTTTCTCTCTGAGCATTGGATTGAAATTTCGTAAGAAGGTACAGAAAGAGGATGGACTTTTGTTTCTTGTATATATTTTTTAGAGGAAAAGGTAAAAACAGTGACTCGTGGAACGTTGTACAAGTTCGCACTACTGAACTAGTCTATAATCAGGTCACTGTGGGAGATTTGGCATAACTCTTCCTTGGAGAATCCAATTTGGATCAGACTGGTGGCATTCGAAAGAGGACACAGAGGACTACTGCAGGTCACAATTTCAGAATTGGATGATCCGAAATTACAGAGATACATCAGAGGCAATATCAAGCTCCTACAAAGTGAAAAAAGGTGTGTAGATTTTTTTAAATTTTTTCTTAGGCTTGGTTTGAAAAATTATTTTGAAGAATTCAAAGGGCATAGTACAACATTATTATCGGTAACTGATGCCCCGAGGAAAGAAAATGAAAACACCTAGTAAGCAACCTGAAAGCCCTAGCATGACTCATGAAAAAGAGGAAGAAATGCTACATGATATATCAAAATTATAAGACCAAGTGCAACAAATGTCACTCTCACAAAAGCTAACATAAGCTAAGATAAATGGTGTGGAATCTAAGATAAATAGTGTGGAATCTAAGATAAAGGGCGTGGAAGCTAAGATGAATGGCATGAAAGCTAAGATGGATGATTTGAAGATAGATTTCAAGACAGGCATGGAAGATTTGAAAATAGATTTGAAGACAGATTTGACAAAGTTTCTACAAGAAATGCTTACTAATGGTGAAAGGGTAGTAAAGGAAAATCATGATGAGAACAAAAGAAATGTTAATCATGATTTCATAGACTCTAATGTTGGACCGAAGACCCACCATATTCCAAAAATTGATATGAGGAAGTTTGATGGCAAGGATCCTGCAACATGGATATTACAAATAGAGCAATTTTTCGATCTCAATAATGTGCAAAACACACAAAAGGTACGTATTGCAACTTTATATTTGGAACCAAATCAGTTTGTATGGTATCAATGGCTTTGCTCTCGTAAACAAATTATCACTTGGGCAATTTTTATGAAAGAATTGACAGCACATTATGAGGATACAAAAAGCAACACTTTTTTTAGCCAATTGATAAGTCTCAAACAAAAGGGTTCAATAATGGAGCACATTGAGGAGTTCCAAAAATTGAACATAAGGGTAAAAAATATTCCAGAGGAGCATAGGATTGATGTGTTCATAGGTACTTTAAAGGATAATATCCAACATGATGTTCGCCTTTGGGAACCTAATTCATTAGAGAAGGCATTCAGGTTAGCAAGAAAAATGGAAAGCAAAATTATGGCAACCAGGAAGCATACCACTCACAACTATAAAGATGGAAGTGTTGTTGCCCCTAGTCTTCCACAACCTATAAGGTTGACACCACAACAATTGGAAGAAAAAAGAGAAAAAGGGCTTTGTTACAGTTGTGATAGCAAATACACTAAAGGTCATAAGTGTGCTGAGAAGAAATTATTCTACATCGATTGTGAAGAGGAAGAAGAAAATGAGCAAGAAAGGTCAAAAGAAGAGGATATACTCTAGGAACAAAGCCTAGATAAAGAAGAAATGAATCCGACCATATCTTGTAATGCATTGGCTGGAATTACTACTCCTCAAACCATCAAGATAGAAGGACAAATCAAGAAGAAAAAGGTGATAGTGTTGATTGATTCAGGAAGTACCCACAATTTTATTCACAGTAAGATATCAAAAGAATTGAATTTCTTCCTATATCCAGCACCAAAGTGTCAAGTGATGGTTGCAAATGGAGGAACGATAAATTGCTCTGGAAAGTGCCATAATATCAAGCTATCCATGGGAGAATATGTATTGAATACCCAATGCTTTCCATTCCAATGGGAGGTGCTGATGTTGTACTAGAGGTGCTAATGTTGTACTAGGAGTCCAATGGCTACAATCCTTGGGTACAATAGCTTTTAATTTTCAAGAACTTTTCATGAAATTTTCTGTGGAAGGAAAGGAAGTTGAATTAAGGGGTATTGCAGGGAAATCGGGAAAGATAATCAGCTCTAACGGTATGACAAAGCTTCTAAAAAAGGAACAAAGAGGTGTAATTGCACAATTATGTTCACTAGATGTTTCGACATTGGAATCATCTATTTCTCCAGATCTCCAAAAAGCCTTGGATAATCATTCCAAGGTATTTGAGACTCCCAAAGGTCTCCCACCTATTCGTGATCATGATCATGCTATTCATCTAATTCCAGGAAGTGTTTCTCCAAACATCAGGCCGTATAGATATCCCTATGCCCAAAAGAGTGAAATTGAACATATGGTTGCAGAAATGCTAGAGGCGGGTATAATTCAACCTAGTCAAAGTTTTTTCTCTGCTCTAGTAGTATTGGTGCACAAGAAGGATGGATCATGGCACATGTGTCCGGATTATAGGGAGCTCAACAAGTTCACTATTAAAGATAAGTTTCCCATTCTTGTCATTGATGAATTACTGGATGAATTGCATGGATCAATTTACTTCACCAAGTTGGATCTTCGTTCAGGATATCATCAAATCAAAATGAAGACTGAAGACATTCTGAAAACAAAATTTAGAACTCATGAGGGTCATTATGAATTTTGGGTCATGCCTTTTGGCCTTACCAATGCACCTTCTACATTTCAAGGTTTGATGAATTCCATTTTTAAACCCTTCCTTAGAAAATTTGTGTTAGTATTTTTTGATGATATACTAATCTACAACAAGTCTTGGAAGGATCATGTTGAACATGTTGACAGGGCGCTACAACTATTGGAGGAGAAACAATTATATGCAAAAAGATCCAAATGCTTCTTTGGAGTACAAGAGGTGGAATATATGGGTCATATTGTATCTCATGAAGGAGTTAAGGTAGACCCTAGCAAAATTAAAGCCATTAAGGAATGGAAAATCCCCACATCCATAAAGCATCTGCGAGGATTTCTCGGGTTGACAGGGTATTATCGGAAGTTTGTTAAGAATTATGGGAGAATAGTAGCACCTCTAACAACATTATGGAAGAAAGATGCATTTTCATGGACTCCAGAAGCAACAAAGGCCTTCGAGCATCTTCAAGAGGCAATGTGCCAAGCACCGGTCTTAACTACACCAGACTTCACAAAAGCATTTATTGTGGAATGTGATGCTTCAAGAAATGGAATTGGTGCTGTTTTAATGCAAGATGAAAGACCCATTGCTTTTGAAAGTTGTCCAATCAAGGGAAAGTTTTTACACAAAGCTATTTATGAGAAGGAAATGTTGGCAATACTCCATGCACTTAAGAAATGGTGACCCTACCTAATGGGAAGACACTTCAAGGTAAAAACGGATCATGATAGCCTTAAACACTTTTTAGAACAAAGATTATCCTCTGAAGAGCAACAAAAGTGGGTCACAAAGATGTTGGGTTATGACTTTGAAATCAACTACAAAAAAGGGAAGCAAAATGTGGTGGCAGATGCACTCTCAAGAAAGGATGAGGATGTGGAAGCATTGTTGTGCGCCATTTCTATTATCCAACCAGATTGGATAAACGAAGCAAGTGAGGAATGGAAGAATGATGAAGAAGTATGGGCACTTATTCAAAAGTTACAACAAGATTCCAGTACATCTGATACATTTAGCTAGCAAAATGATTCATTATGGTACAAAGATCGCTTATATCTCTATAAGAATTCCCAACTAAAACAAAAGATTCTTATGGAATTGCACACTTCTCCCTTAGGAGGGCACTTAGGATTTTTAAAAACTTACCACAGGGTTAAGAAGGATTTTTTTTGGGATGGCCTTAAATCAGATATTCAAAAGTTTGTGGCGGAATGTTTGGTTTGCCAACAAAATAAAGTTGAAACAATTAAGACACCGGGTCTATTACAACCTTTATCCATTCTAAGCCAATGTTGGGAGGAGGTTTCAACGGATTTTATCACAGGTTTACCCAAGTCTGAGGGAAAGAGTGTCATCATGGTGGTAGTTGACAGACTTACCAAGTATGCAAACTTTTGTGCATTATCACATCCATTTAAAGCCAGTACAGTTTCTACTGCATTTATGGAAACAATTCAAAAGCTACATGGAAACCCAAAGATTATTGTAAGTGACAGAGATCCCATTTTCATTGGAAATTTTTGGACAAAATTATTTTCTTTCCTTGGTACTCAGTTAGCTCATAGCTCATCTTATCATCCTGAATCTGATGGGCAAACTGAGATAGTAAACAAATGTTTGGAAGGATATCTTCGTTTCTTTGTATCTGATAAACAAACATAATGGGTCAAATGGTTGCTTTGTATCACATCATATTTAAGAGAAAATTCTAAGGTTCAAGCAGTGGAACATCACATCGAATATCAACAACAAGTCCTCCAACTCTTAAAGGATGACCTCATGTTGGCACAAAATAGAATGAAACAACAAGCAGATCAACATCGCAGCGAAACAAGTTTTGATGTAGGTGATTGGGTATTCCTACGGCTACAACCATATAAGCAAATGTCCCTCAAGCAAGCTAAGAAGGATAATAAATTATCACCAAAGTATTATGGTCCGTACAAGGTGTTGCAAAATATTGGTACTATGGCTTACAAATTGGAGCTTCCTGCAACTTCTCGATTGCACCCAATTTTCCATGTTTCATGTTTAAAGAAGGTTATAGGCGACAAGCTCCTAGTTCAAACAATATTGCCAGAATTTAACGAGGAAGGAAAAATTATATTGGAACCGGAAGCAGTCACAGAAACAATAACTCGACACCTATGAAATCGATCAATTTCGGAGTATCTTATTAAGTGGAAGAACTTATCCGCTGAAGATTCCACATGGGAGGATGAAAATTTTATATAGAAGCATCCAAAACTACTCAAGCGTTGAGGACAACACTTTTTTGAAGGAGAGGGGCATGTTAGGTCCCTATAATACTAGTGATTACCCCATTACTATTGTAGATGTATCCCTTATTAATATTGTTGTGCCCCTATTGTGCCCATATTGTTATTACTGTGCCCCATAGAATCCCTCTATTGTTATTTTTATGGCTTTACATTATTATTGTTAGGTCGGCTGCGTTATATTGTGACTCCTTAGACTCCTATATATAGAAAGGAGGTTTTTTCATTTGAATCATCCAATAATTGTTCAGTTATGTAATGTAAAGGAGGTTGCCCCCTCGAAGAGGCTGAATTCTAAGGCGTTGATCTATCTTTTTTATCTCTTTGTGAGATGGTTTCATAACAGATTCGTCATGTTAATGACTTGATAAACATATGAATAGGTCCATTTGAATAGAGGAAGAAAAATCCAACCATTGTGAAGTAATTTATATGATAGATTTAGGCATCAATGCAATATTGCTTACACATAAAAGTTTGGTAGAAAAAATAATATGATCTTTATTATATTGGACAATTAGTATGAATTAGAATTTCTTGAAAATTTCAAGATGACTTTGATCAGGCAATAATGGAGATAACATTAAAACTTTCAAAAGATGGAAGTTTAAAGATGTAAATGACTTGCCAAACCATGATGAGAACATGGGTGCCTAGTAAGCATGGAGTTATGTTTGATCATTGAGCTTAGTTGGTTATGAAAAACAACTATCTTAATCCAATTATATGGTTAAAATATCAAATTAAAAAATGAAATCAAATTATACTCTATGCTTCATTTTCTCTTTCCTGCAAAATGTTAGGCTAAGTCTGACTTCTTGTGTTGCATTACTGAGTTTTTGTCCTGTATTGCACATTTGTTTGTAACATGACATGTGGATGCTTTCTCTGAGACTTCTTTTGAATAGATGTTTATGGGTTAGTTTTGAACCTTGGGTAGTGTATCTTTGAGAAAACAATGGATTGGAATGCTTTGTAGATTTCTTATCGCTATGCACATATGGATGTTGGTCATGGAGGATGCTTGTGAAATGATTTTGTAGACGTAGAAATGCAATACAATGGCTAAAGTATTTACTCAATACATTCATTACCATTCTTTGACTGCTATAATGTAGTAATGTACAACAGGTTTAAGGTTGTTGTGTAGTAATATTCCACACCAAAGACATTAGAAAAGTAAGTGAGACTAGAAAACTAAAATATATCCTAGATTAGTATCATACTCTAAATATATATGTTTGGGACTCAATTACTGATTGGAAAGCTATATTATTTGATTACTGGAGTTGTATGTGGATAAAATAGTCATCCAAATTCTTATTATCTAAGGTCTTAGTTGCCTAGGTACTGCTCTCGGGAGTTGGGAAATCCATTCCTGTTGTCTTATAAGTGTTGAAAGCATTGGAAGTTGTAGGAATATTCCAAAAGCATGGAGAGTGGTTTTTGGAACTTGGCGGGAGATTTTGGGTGTGGATTGTGCCTCTACTGGAATTATTTCCATGACATTTTATGCAATATTGACTGCATGGTACCCAAATTACCTTTATTTTTGTGTGTTTCCTACCATTTTGGGCCGACAAGCTACCAACTAGGAAGAATTCCAACAAGCAAGGTTCTTCAATGTCATTTTACTAGGATGCATTTTGACAAGCCACTAACTCTTTTCAAGTCCAGTGTAAGGATAAATGATCAGCTACATATGAGGTTAAAACTATTTTGCTGCCTATTTAGTGTCTTTTGGGAGAACCAAATAATGAATCTCCTCTTAATATCCACACGGTATCAATATGGAGAAATCAAGAAGAATTTAAAAAGGCGGTGCAAAAGAAGTACAAGGAAGTGGGTGGGATAACTGGTCAATAATTTCAATCCATGCCATTTTCAAGCCTAATATTCTTTGTGTTTGGTGCAATCAAATTGTTCTAGGTGCTAGTTCTACAATTTTTTGAAAACCCTAGATTTGCAGGTGTTTAAGAAGGAATGTAGACTTACCATTGCTTTGCTATGATACCTTAATCTACTAGCTACCATGGATTCGTGAAGAAGTCTGCATGGGGAAGGAACGACGAATCAAATGTAGGGAGGAGCCATCGAGAATGCTCGGGCCAGTTTGCAAGAATCGAATGTGGGGAAGAGATATTGAAAAACCATAAGGTCTGCAAGAATCAAATGTAGGGAGGAGCCACCTAGAAACACTCAAGGGAATGCCAAATCAAATGTAGGGAGGAACCACCGAGAATCCCTACAAGTCTGCAAGAATCGAATTTAGGGAGGAGCCACCGAGAAACACTCAAGGGAATGTCAAATTGAATGTAGGGAGGAGCCACTGAGAAACCCTCAAGTCTGCAAGAAATAAATGTAGTGCTACAATAATCGAATGTAGGGAGCAGGGCCACCGAGAAACACTCACGGTCTATATATCTCTAATCTATGCAATGACATGCCAAAACCATATATTGAGACGAGCTAGGAATTAATAATAATAATTAATAATATGGTTTTGATTTAATAATATAATTCATAATGTAATTACTAATTTCAAAAAAATAAAATACTATTAAAAAAATAAGTCAACAATCATGTGATAGAAAATAGCGATTAATTTTATTAATTGATAATCAAATTACACTAATGGTTACATTTTAAAAAAATCATGTAATGTGAATTAGTAGAGGTAGACTTTAGTTGATAATTTTATCAATTGTTATATGATGTCTTAAATCACTATAATTAATACACATTCAATCCATATTTTGGTGAGTAGGAGAGCTTGCAACAAATAATGTCAATTCATGGCATTCAATATTCAATAGAAAGAGTTAGTTAGCCATAAGCATCCATGGCTCACAATATGATAATCTTCATGTATTGTCTTGTGATTTTCTCTATCAACCTCTACATTAGCTTGCAAAGATCAGCATAGTAGCCCTCAAACATATCTTGCAATTGAGCCTTATAATGTATTTGCCAATCATCCTAAAACTCCTTGAAATTCCCCTAGATGAGCACTTCCCATTCAATCACAAGGTTTTTTTCCTACGAGACGTAGAATAGACAATGATGGGGTATACTTTTAAGTCACTCCATGATGTGAAGGTCACTGGTTCAAAACTTTGTGGGAAAAAATCTAGTCATGTTAAGGGTTGGTGTGGCCCAAGATGGGTACGATCCCCCAGTGATTTTGACAATTAGTGAACAATCTATCAAGCTTCTTGTGAATGTAGAAATCCTTTACAAGAGAAGTCATCTTTATAAATTATAAAATGGGAGAGTATCCTTTGCTTAAATTACTCATTATTTCTTCATGAAAATTTGTATACACATTGGCATAGTGTTGTAAATGTAGGATTATTTATTGGAATGAGTTATGGGGGAGATTTAACCTAAGGTCTATATATATATATATATATATATACATTTTCCACATTGTACTGAGATCCAATAGATTGATACAATTTGTACTTCAAAACATTTGTCATTTTATGGAGTTGAGAAAATAAAGCATTTATATTCGCATGAGTTATAGACATGAAATATCACAAGTCATGGCATGATATAATTAAGAATTTTATGCATTTGAAAAAACAATATTAAGAAAATATCACAAAATCTTTCTTTTAGAAATAGTTTGATGCAACACATCACAAGCTATTCATTTCAAGGATAGTATGAAGCCATTACAATGATATACTCATTAAGATATCAACATGTCACTTGCAGGAATTAAACATAAGTGGGGATGATAACAATCATGCCTCCCAACAACTTAGGTAAATCCTATTAACAACTAGATTGTTTTAATTTGTTGATTCTAAGTACCATTTTGATTATACTTATGTTCATAGCATTCCAAAATTGTTGAAGAAAATGTTTCTACCTTAATGACTTTCAAGAAGTCATTAATAACTTATACAATTTTCCAAAAGTCCTTTTATACATTTTGCAATGGGTTTCTAATTAATTTCTTGAGCCATTATATACAATTCAAGAATTTGATAGTAGTTCGATTGTCAAATTCTTTCTGTGAGTCGTATTTGAGTCTCAAAACCCTCTCATGTCATCAATGCGTTCATGTACCATAACTATGTCAAATTTTAGAGCATACGAGCACAAACTGGAAAAATTTCAACATTGGACCCATTCTCAAGTCACATCACGACTAGCTCAAGAGACTTCTGCAGCCCTCTGAAAATCGATTCATTGAAACTTGCAAAGAATAGATAGTGCAAAACAATAAATTATACAATCAACTAATAACACTTTCAAATGATGATGATGGTGATGAGAATAATGGTGACGCCTCCTGGTAGTAGAGAAACAAATATATCAATCAACACAAATCATTAGCTCATAAATGACAACAAAATATTATCATTTGTTAGTACCATTTTGCATAATCAATCAATTATAAATTGACTTTTAACACCTAAAAATTAATTTAGTCAATTTTATAAAAATCATTATGAGACCCCCTTATGGGAACTTTGTTCATGGGTAGTCAATATGGGTCGACCTTACTTCTTTTGTGCAAGCACCCCTTTCCAAGTAAGGTTGACCCACCAACTCCTCAAACGGGTGCCCCTTCTGGGCAGGCTCCCCTGCGTGCCTAGCACGCGGTGCCCTCAATGGCGCCTAGGTGTGGGCGTTCACCCTACCGTGCAAATCAGTCAACACAAATCATTAGCTCATCAATGACAACAAAATATTATCATTTGTTAGTACCATGTAGCATAATCAATCAATTATAAACTAACATTTAACACCTAAACATTAATTTAGTCATTTTCTAAAAATCATTATGAGACCCCCATGTGGGAACTCTATTCATGGGCAGTCATGGTTCGACCTTTTCTTTTCTATGGGCGCCCCTTGCCAATTCAGGTCAACCCATCAAATCATATTGAATGGTTGCTCCTACCGGGCGAGCAGCTTGGCGTACCCAACATATGATGCCTCCATGGGTACCCAAGCCTTTGTGTGGGTGTGCCCCAGGCGGAGACGTTCGCCCTGTCGTGAAAATCAGACAACAAAAATCATTAGCTCATCAACGACAACAAAATATTATCATTTGTTAGTACCATGTTGCATAATCAATCAATTGTAATATGACTTTTAACACCTAAACATTAATTTAGTCAATTTTCTAAAAATCATTATGAAACCCCCTTATGGGAACTTTATTCATGGGTAGTCAATATGGGTCAGCCTTACTTATTTTTTGTGGGCACCCCTTTCCAAGTCGGGTTGACCCACCAACTTGTCACATGGGCACCCTTGCCAGGAAGGCACCCTAGCGTGCCCAGCACACGACACCCCCATTGGCACTTGAGAGCCCTGCCTTTGTGTAGGTGCATCGAGCGTGCAAGCTTTTGTGCTACCATGAAAACCAGTTAACACAAATCATTGGCTCATCAATGCCAACAAAATATTATCATTTGTTAGTACCATGTTGCATAATCAATCAATTATAAACCGATTATTAACACCTAAAAATTAATTTAGTCAATTTTCTAAAAATCATTATGAGATCCCTTGGTGGGAACTCTGTCCATGGGAAGTCATGGGCCGACCTTACTTATTTTGTGTGGGAACCCCTTGCCAAGTCTAGATGACCCACCAAGTCATCACATGGGCACCCTAGCGTACTCAACACATGATGCCCCCATGGGCACCCAAGCACCCCACCTTCGTGCGAGCGCCCCCAGGGTACAGGTGTTTTCCCTACCATGCATTTCTCACTATGACTTTTCCCATTGGTTTCTTCACTCAATTGTCATCGTTCACCTAACCGCTCACACATCTTATCCTTTCTTATTTTTCATGTCTGCTCGACCGCCCTGTCGCCTAACTTGCCCAGTACGTCTACTTAACGAACCAATGTTAAAATTTGAAATGATGGTGTAAATGTAAAGGAGCTTCTCTTCGTTTCAAGAATAATATATTCTCTGCTGAATAAGGCTAACCACGTGAAGGTGGAAGCTCATATGCCCTCCCCCCCCACCTCCCCCAACCACTCACATCAATATCAATTCCTTGGTACCCAATCTATCTACTATAATATATTTTAAAGAAACACAATAACATTCAAACATAAAATCTAAGAAAATAAAAATTTAAGGTGAACGAAAGGGAAAAAACCAAGTGAAAACATATAGATACACACCTCGTACTTTTCAACATTTTCATATCATTAATCTTCTTCCTAATCCAACTCCTCATCTGTATCTTCTAGTTCAGAATTCATGTTTAAAGGATTCACCATACCAACATCATCATCATTGTCTCTATCATCATCTGGAACATGCTCTTCTACATTTGGTTCAACTTCTTCAAGTTTTTTGTCTGACACAACGTCAATATCATCTAGTTCATCCAAATTAATGTTGTCTCGATTAACATATATTCTTTTAACTTATTCGACGTCTTTGTATGACACTGCATGAATCCCCTGCTCCTCTACATCATCTTCTTCTTCAATTTCATCTTCTTTCACTCCATTATACTTTAGGTGCCTTCCTTTGGGGTCATATCTAACAACATATGACCAACTCGCTTTACCTGGAACGTCTACGTAAAATACCCGTTCACATTGTCTTGGAAGAGCATATGACTCTGATCCCGGCTTGAGATTCCTTGTATCAACCATGGTAAATCTATTAGCATTCTCAACAACAGTTCTGTCAAGGTCACGTTCATGGATTCGTAGCCTAAACCATTTGACATTGAACACAACTATTTCGAAGGATTCAAATTCATACTCAAGTATATCATGTAGATACCCATAGTATCGATTTTTAGAGACTTTTGGATGTCTGTCACCTCTAGAGGCAACATTTATAACTTGAAACATTGCATTTATCCCACCTTCATCTTTTCATCCAACCTTCTGATGCGAAATTTGCAGCCATCACACCACATTTTTTTGTGGTGTTTCAACTGCAATATATCAAACACACGAAAAATGTGTTGTTAATTGATAAACATATTTGTACTTTCAAAATTTGCAAATTAAGAAAACAACATGCCATATGCATCAATATAATTGTAAAAAAAACTTAGTATGGGTGGATATGCTTGCCTGATAATATTTTAAACCATATGCTAAATCAATTTCCCTCTTTGTAATATTGATATCTCCAATATGTTGAGCTTCTTTGACAAACGTAGACACACCATACCATGATAACCTACCATTATTAGCTTGTTTGCATCTTTCATTCCATACCTTCATCCAATCAAGATTATTCACAATGTATAAATGTATTTCATCCCACTCTCAACCTAATGTATTAAAATAAAACAATTCACATATATAAAATTAGTTACCATGTTATACCTCCATAATAATGAATTATGAAAAAAGACTAAAAATTAAATAAGTAAGATATACATAAAAACAAAAAAGTCAAATGTGCTGTAAATCTCCACTATCTACTTACATCTCACTTTCCTCATTCTACCTATCCCCAATAGGTGTTGTGTTCCCCTTAAAAAAATTTCATGGAGTTGACATCCCAAATACCATCCAATACATTAATACTTTTTCCTATTGCACAACTATATTGATGAATATAAATCATGGTTTGATATCATATATCCCTCTACCATAGAACCCTCAGGACGTGCTCTTTCTCTAACTAAAGCCTTTAGTGACTTCAAGTGCCTCTAAACCATCCACATTGATCTTGTGTGTATAGGTCCACACTTTTCAATCTCCTTGACTTGGTGCACGAGTTAGTGTTCTTGTGCATTGAAAAATGTTGGAGGTGGATACTTTTGCATTTCGCACATTAGATGAAGAATTTTTTTCCTCCAATACTTTGTATCTTATTTATCAATTTCTTTAGATGACAACCATCTACAAATGAAGTAAGCAAATCATAGGGTTTAACAAAAAAAGTGTATAGTACATGATGACAAGTAAAACACATGCAGTCAAAAATATGTGACACAACAACTTATTGAAAAAATTACACTTTGCACATAAATCTCCACTTACCTCATGTATTTGCCGAGACCATATATAACTTATTTGACATTATTGTAAAAAATTTCTAAGAAAGATAGAGGTAGAACATAATGTAGCAAAAATAATTATCGATCATTATTTTTCCCAAATAGTAGAAAAAAAGAATATTAATTAACAAGATGTTTCACTAATGTATAAAATATATACACCAAAATAATTACTTTAATGAACTTATTCCAATCATGAGTTTTTACCTTACCTAATTCACCTTTCTTTGTTAGGATATTCTTTATGTTTGAAGAAAATCCTGTTGGGATTTTCTTTTTTCAATAAGCTCTTTAACATCCTTGCTTTGGTGCTCTGTCAATAACTATGGAAGGGTGCTTATATTTTGGTCGTCTCCATCACTATTTGAATGACTCGCACTTTGCAAGGCACGGTTGGCCTCCTTAAGGTCATTACAAATCTTGACATTTTTTTTCTTTATCTCTCATTCCATCTAAGATTCGCCATAAGTTCTCTGTTACATTCTTCTCGATCTGCATTGTATCAAACAAATGAACAATTTCTAGGTGCTCATAGTAGGGGAGTCTATTTAATTGCTCGGGATAAATTTTCATTCCTCGTTAAAGTTCCATATTATTAATGCCTTGATGACCTACACCGTGAATCATAGTTAAAGATATTATAACAACAATATAACCCGTTAATTAGTACAGTGAAGAAAATGCCATAAAAATATAAAATTATCCAAACATATCATGTATATTGATACATAGACAATTCGATCCATACCTTCAGAGACTCTATTATATTACAACTTCCATGCACGAGGTGTCATTCTCTGTGGTCTTAATCTAGTCTCTTCTTTCCCATTGAAAAAATGTTTGTTGGTAATTCGGTACCTATGGTTCTTAGAAAGGAAGTGCTTATACTCATCTTACACCTCCTTTCCTAAGCTTCTTGAGCGACAAGATTTCAACTTAGGACCACAAACCTGACAAGCAAATTTACTTTTGTTTAAAGACTCGAAGAGATGAAATAATTCTTATATCAATTATTTTAAGTATGTACAATGAAGGCCAAACTATTTAAAAAACATACTTGAAATGAACCTCATCAAATTAAACACTATTAAAGTGCAAGGTAATGTTATAACATACAACAAAAATGTGTTAAACCTGGGGCATCATGAATTTTCCATACAAGCATTGCATGGAATTCAAATTCCTTTTGTGCATCTACTAGTCTAGAGATATCATTGTTATAGACATATTTGGGCACTGCAACCCCAATCACATATGTCCATAAACCAAGGGCTTCTAAACCCCTAAAAGTGTTGTTTCATACCCTAAAGGAACAAGGTCAGCTGATTACATCATCTCCCAGAAGTTCTCCATGAAAAACTACTCAGAACTGGTCAAAACAGGACCATACAGACTGCTCCATGCATAGGGTGTGATGCATCTCACCTATTACACACGGGGGGTGCGATGCATACTGGAAATCCCTTCTATAGGGTGCGATGAGTGAGAGCAGACAAATGGCAGAAGCAGTTTGCTAGGTGGAAACCCAAAGAATCTTCTAGAAACTACTCATATGACACTTGCCTCTCTGAATTCGCCCAGGGATGAGTAAGAGATCTGAAATCTCCAAGTGGAACCAAGAACTATCAGTGAAATGACACTAATCAAAATCCCAGAAGCTGACTCACTCTCCTGAAAACATCTATATATGGATCCCTCATCCAAGAGATCCAAAGGCTGGAATTTTGTAATTTGCAAGGAAGTGTTGTTGGTTTCTCTTTGAAGACATTGTTGGGTGATCTTGCTTTGTATGAGGTGAAGAGGGCTTTCATGCTGGGAGGATGATGCTAGATCAGACAGCCTGGTTGTAATCCTCTCTTCTACTACTTCTATCAATAAAGTTATTTGAGTTTTCCTCCATATGCTTGTATATCTCTGAATCTTGTTTGTGTATGCATTTATATGGTTAATGTACATCTGATCCTACATTATTTATGGTTATAGATCTCTATGCTTTGATGGTATTTTTCTGCCTTGACTCTACAAGTGTTCTTTGAAGCGGGACAAGCGAGAAAGGAGTGGCGAAAGCTCTATCAAAGGAGAGAGGAAACAAGCAAGGAGACTAGTGAAAGACTGAGGTTGGTGTTCTCTGCTTCTCTCTCATCTATCTCTCATAAAGGAAAACACAAGTAACTTTAATCTGTTTGTTTCTAAGATAGCTACCCGTCTTAGTGGGACTAGCAGCTCTGAATGGACACTAGTTTTCCCGATAACAATCATACTGATCCGGATTTAAATAGGAATGCAATAAATTACATATATAACCATAAATACAGAGATGCAACAGAAATAATACTTCATTTCATTAATGTGAAATACTAAAATATGCTTATAAACATAAATGGAAATAAACTAGCTAGGGTGATGGTAGCTTATCTCTTGGAAGAGATGTGGCGGCTACATGCCTCTGAACTGTCTTACAATGAGGCTCGAAGGCCTATTTATTGTTGAGAAACCATGGAAAACCCTAAACATCCAAAACCCTAACCCTAGGAGATGAAGCGCCAAACTATGGGCCCCGATTTGGGTAAATTGGTACATCAACTTCTGGGGTCGTAACTTTGGCATACGATATCTGTTTGACACGCAAAATACCTCGTTAGAAAGATCTATCCGAGGACTACAACTTTGGGATGAGAAAAATCAATACAAGGATCCATGTTGCTCCCAGTTTTCCCAAAAAAAGGTCATTTATGGCCTCAAAACGACTCCGGAAGTTCATGACTCAAAAAACTGCCAAAAATAGTAAATTGTGCTTAAAATAAGGAAACTAAAAAACTGAAAGAAACAATGGTGGGGGTCTAAGTGGAATTGGTGGGTGGCCACCAATCTCCACCTAGATCATTCCTCCCCCCATAAGAAGTAATGGTCCCCATTGCGTTGAGTTCCTCCATGAGATGAGTAAACTTTTGCTGAACTTGGTCCTTGGTGAGCCACTTGCCCTGGTGAAGGAGTTGACCTGCTTTGAGAACTCAATATAGTTGGATCTTCTGCTGGCGAGTGTGCTTGATTTGCGTGTCCATGATCCGATCAGTTGTAGCTTGTTCCATGCAATATGGATTTAACTCTGTTGGTGTGAGTTGTTCTGCAATGTTGGATGTGTCTAGTAATGGTGGAAAGTATGGCCGAAGGTGGTCCACATTGAACACTGGGTGCAGGCCAAGGAATGGTGGAATTCTAAGCTCAAATGCATTGTCTCCCACAACCTTGGTAATAGTGTAAGGACCATATCGCAGTGGTCTGAGTTTCCGATAGGCTCTGGTAAGGCATTCCTTTTGCAAATGCAACCAGACTTTGTCACCCACCTGAAACTTGTGTGGCACCTGATGTTGATCATGTCGCTACTTGTACTTGGAATTTGATTTCTCCAGAATGTCGTGGACCTACTGGCGGATATGTTGGATGTGCTCAATGAAGTTGTTTTCCTTATTTGTTTCAGACTGGACATGAGCTGAATCTACCTGAGTAGCTACAAATGGCATGGCCACATCAATGGGACATAGTGGCTGGAATCCCAAGCCCACCTGAAAAGGGTTGTGGCTAGTCGAGTTGTGGAGAGCCTGGTTATAGCTATGCTGAACATAGGGGGAGGCTCTCATGCCATGTGTGTGGATGCTCTAAGTTGTACATGCACATAATGTGTACGATCATCCTGTTGACAACCTCTGTCTGGCCATCAATTTGGGGATGGAAGGCTGTGGACTTAGTGAGTTTGGTGTCTAGCATCGACCATAGACTGGACCAAAATGTACTAAGGAACCTTATGTCCCGATTTGAGATGATAGAATGTGGGATCCCAAAGTGTACCCACACTCATTGAAAGAAGAGTATAGCGGTGGCTTCTACTGTGATATTCTTCTTGCAGGCCGCCATAATGACCATCTTTGAGAACCTGTCGACGACCATAAAAACACAGTGGTTTCCAAGCTTAGTAGAAGGGAGACCCGACATGTAATCCATGGAGATGGATTCCCAAGGTCGACTAGGGGTAGGTAAAGGAGTATAAAGGCCTTGCTTCTTGATGGTCAATTTGGCAATGGCATAGGTAGTGCAGGATATGATGTACTTTCCGACATCATGTCGAAGATTCGGCCAATAGAAATACTTCTGCAGTACTGCCACCGTTTTCTTGACCCCGAAATGCCCATCAACCCAACTGTAGTGTGCTTCCCAAATCATCTTGGCACGCTCACTTGAAGGAACACAAAGGTGACCGAGGTGGCATAACAGGGCATCTTGGAGGTGAAAATATGGAACATGCTAACCCTCCAAGAGTGTCTGGTGTGTGTGGCCGAATTTTGGGTCTCTTTTGTAGAGAAGTGGCCAATCAGAAGTCTTGTGCCCACAAGAGTTGAGCACAATGGTTAATGCCATGATCAGTGGTTGACTGAGGCAATCTGCAACATTATTGGTGATGCCCTTCTTATACTTTATATTCAAATGGAACTGTTGCAGGTATGTGGACCACTTCTGATGGCGATCATTCTACAACTTCCCTTGCGTCTCTATGAACTGCGGGGGTCGGCGGTCTATGTGGATGGTCGTTTCCTTCCCCAAAATGTAATGCTTCCATTGCCAACATGTCTGCACAATGGAATACATCTCTTTGTCATAAGTGGGATACTTTTGGATTGTGTCTAAAAGTGTCTCACTATGATATGCCACTAGATGCCCGTGTTGAGTAAGGACTGCCCCAATAGCACAGTCAGAGGCATCTGTCTCGACCTCAAATGGTTGTTGCAAGTCTGGTAATACGAGCACTGGTGTCGAGCAGATGCGATGTTTCAACTCTGTGAATTCCTTCTGTTGAGATTCAGACCAAAAGAATTTTTCTTTCACTCCTCCCTTGGTGACTTGACTCAAGGGCCAAGTGATATAAGAGAATCCCAAAATGAACCTGCAGTAGAAATTGGCAAGACCCAGAAAGCTGCAGAGCTCTGTCATAATGGTTGGAGCTAGCCAATCTCAAATGACTTGGATCTTGGCTAGATCCACATGCACCCCCCGTTCATCAATAATGTATCCCAGACAATGAACTTGGGTCATGCCAAAAGTGCATTTCTCCAAATTGGCACATAGCTTGTGTTGTCGCAGTGTTTGGAGAACCTGTCGAATGTGATGGAGGTGCTCTTCCCAACTTTGGCTGAATATCAGGATGTCATCCAAGTATACCACTACAAATGAGTTGGTGAATGGCCGCACAATGTCATCCATTAGCCTCATGAAGGTTGCAGGAGCATTTGTCAACCAAAAATCCATAACCAACCATTCGAAAAGGCCCTTCTTGGCTTTGAAGGCAGTCTTCCACACATCAGAGGGTTTGATCGGTACCTGGTGATATCCTAACTTCAAGTCAATCTTGCTAAAATATTTCCCCCCCTTCAGTTGGTCCAGAAGGTCATCAATTCATGGGATCGGGTACCTATTCTGAACAATGATCTTGTTTAGCGCCTGATATTCAATACAGAGTCTCCAAGTCCCATCCTTCTTCTGTACCAACAAGATCGGGCTCCCGCAGGGCGATGAAATTGGTCGGATGTGACCTTTCTGTAGCAGTTCCTGAATCTTCCTCTTGATTTCGTCATTCTCCAGAACGGAGTTCCGATAGATTGGTCCATTGGGCAGTGGTGCACTTGGGGTCAGATTGATGGAGTGCTTGACCTGGCAATGTAGAGGCAACCCTGCGAGGGAGGTGAAGATGTCCTCATACTCCTCCATGACCTTGTTCATTTGTTGTTGTCATGTAGAGGGGCCCTATCTGAAGGTTGTGACCATCGTCTTCTTCTTTCCTTGAGGGCGTATCATCAGGAAAACAAATTTCCTGGTTTTGGAAATGAGATTACTACATTGTTTTGCAGTAACCAAAGAGATGGCGGTAGGCGGTGCTACCTCCGGTATCCTATACAACTTATTTTCCAAAGTAACAATAATAGCACGAGGCCTTGCCTCATACACAACATGTCACTTCCACAAGTATGGTTTGCCTAATAATACATCACAAACATCAAGGGGAGCAACGTCACATAATACCTCATCTGTGAAGGGCTTGATGTTGTATGGAAGGCGACACTGCTAGCTCACGTGAAGATCCCGTCCTTGGTGAAGCCACCCGATGGTGTATGGTTGTGGACGGGTTGTGGTTGGTAAGCCCAGCCGCTTCACAACCTCTGCCAAAATGAGGTTCTTCTAGCTCCTGCTGTCGACAATGAACTGTAGCGGGGAACCCTTTACCCACATCTGGGAGTGGAAGAGGCGCTCCTCCTCCTTTGGATCTTCGGGTTCCTCCTTCTGGATCTTCGTGGTGGCAACAGTGGCATTGGGCTCCACATTGATAATCTGCTTCCCTTTGTCATTCCCCTTGTCGGGTTTTGACTCAGAGTTAGAACATGCATCTGATTCTGAAGCCTTTAGCTCAGCCACCAGTGACTGCTTGGCCCAACACTCACTTGTGTTGTGAATGGAGCTCTTATGGAACTCACACCACTTTCTTGTGTCCTTCTTTGGCTTCGTGGCTGTCTTCTTTGCTTGCGGCTTTGGCGGGTTGTCCTGGGTCGCCCCGTCTTGGCTTTGTCCTTTGTTCTGCGGTTTGGGGGAACCTTTCCCTTGCTTCGGATTCGCAGATCCAAAGTCTTGCTCCTTCTGTTTAAACTTTTGCTCGATCTTGACGGCATATCGGTATGCCGTGCCGAGCGAGGAGATGTTTAGGAATTCTATTTCATCCTGGATGTACCTATGCAAGCAGTCATGGTACTTGAGAACCAAATGATTCTTAGAATCCTTGATACCCAACTTCATGCGAAGGGTATGAAAAAAATTGGTAAACTCCGACACGTCTTGTTCCCTTCCCTGTCGCAACTTTGTCCACTTTATGTATTGATCCTCATAGCTCCCGACAGGGTAGTACTACTCCTTGATGGCATCCCGAAATGAGTTCCAAGTGGGTGCGACTGAAAATAGTGAGTTCATACTTTCGTCCTTCTGCTCACAGTAGGTTTCCCACCAGTCCTTGACGTCGGGGGCTGCTTTGAGAGGTACAAAAGTGATCTTTTCCCGGCTAGAAAAATCATGAACAGAAAATTATCCTTCTAGCAAATTTAGCCATTTATTTATAGCGTCTGCATCTATCTGACCCTCAAATATGGGAATGTCAAAGTTAACTTGTACCTTAAAGGGTGTGGCGCTTCCAGAGTATCTGCTGGAAGTAGATGTGTCACCCCGAGGTAGCCGCTGAAGGATCTGGGAAAAGTTGGCCATCATCGCGTTCCTTTGTCGCTCAAGGGCTTCTTCGAGGAAGATTTTGATAGGATCTCCTGCCCCCTCATCTTTATTTTCATCCGCCATGGGAGGCCGTCAGTATTTTCAAGGCTGGTCTTGTAAAGGTTCTACCAGTTCAAGCCCTAACTCCTTATATCCCGACCTCGTTGGGGAAATGCAAAGAAAAACAAAGAAAGAGTAGACCACTCTGATACCATTGATCCAGATTTAAACAGGAACGCAACAAATTACAAATATAACCATAAATACAAAGATGCAGCAGAAATAATACTTCATTTCATTAATGTGAAATACTGAAATATGCTTACAAACAGAAATGGAAATAAACTAGCTAGGGCGATGGTAGCTTATCTCTGAGAATAGATGTGGCGGCTACATGCCTCTGAACTATCTTACAATGAGGCTCGAAGGCCTATTTATTGTTGAGAAACCATGGAAAACCCTAAACATCCAAAACCCTAACCCTAGGAGATGAAGCGCCAAACTATGGGCCCCGTTTTGGGTAAATTGGTACATCAACTTCCCGGGGTTGTAACTTTGGCATACGATCTTTGTTTAACGCGCACAATACCTCGTTAGAAAGATCTATCTGAGGACTACAACTTTGGGTTGAGTAAAATCAATTCATGAACCCATGTTGCTCCCAATTTTCCCAAAAAAACGTCGTTTAGGGCCTCAAAACGGCTCCGAAAGTTCAGGACCCGAAAAACTGCCAAAAATAGTAAATTGTGCTACAAATAAGGAAACTGAAAAACTGAAAGAAACAATGGTGGGGGTCCAAGTGGAATTGGCATATGGCCACCAATATCCACCTGGATCACATAAATAGTGACACCATTCCATAACTCCACTAACTCATCAATAAGAGGCTCGATATATACATTCATATGTTTGACCTGGTACTTACCTAATTGATTGAACATATAATACATAATTACTACAAATATGAGTAAATAAAAAAAAATTATAAGACATAATTATAAGGCATAATCTAACTTATATGAGTAAACAAAAAAATATATGACATAATTATGAAACAAACAAGACAAATGAGATGTTATTTTTGTGTAGATTATCTTCTGGATTCATCTCGCATTAGGTTTTTGTTCTAATTGACGTTTCGAACCAGCAACGGTGGTTCATCTTCAGGATGTGAAAGATTTGTGGAACACTGGTCTTATTATTTAGTTCAATAAACAGATGTTTGAGATGCATTGCCGACAGATCTTAGGGATTATTAATTTATTAAATTATTGTTTAAATTATGATTTATTAGTGTCATAATTGTTCTAATTATATTTTATTATTTTTTAATTTATGATTTATTAGGGTCATAATTATTTTAATTATATTTCGTTTTAATTGTTTTGTTTCAATTATTTATTAAGATTAATTATAAATATGGTTATTTAAAATGATATTAAAATTTTATTAATACTTGTTATGGAATTAGTTATTGTAGTGATTTAGATATCTTTTATAATTAAATTAAAGTTTGTTTAAAGTTTTTATTGTCAATTTGTTAAATTATTGTTAAATTATAATTTATTAGGGTCCTAATTATTTTAATTGTATTTTATTTCCCATTATTTTTATTTCAATTATTTATCTTGAATAATTATAAATATGGTTCATAAATTAATATTCAAATTAAAATTCTTTTAATCTTGTTTGAAATGTATATGATTTTGATTATTAGATCAATCTTTTATGATTAAATTAAAGTTTGATTAAAGTTTTTTTAATTGATTTATAGTATGATTAAAGTTTTTTTATAATTAAATTAAAGTTTTGATTAAAGTTTTTTAATTGATTTGTAGTATGATTGAAGTTTCTTTATTATGATTAAAGTTTTTATTGTTATTAAAGTTTTTTTTATTGTCATTAAAGGTTTTTAGAGGGGAAATTGTATGATTTAATATTTGTTTAGAATTGATGTTTTAATTATAATGGATTGTTGTATTAAGATTCATTTAATTAATACTCCTGATTAGATGTTTTTAAAACCATTTTTATTTGTCCTTGGTTGGTTAAACAAATTAATTATATGTTATTTTGTAAAAAAAAAACATTCTAAACATATTAATACCTAGAACAATCATTGTCAACATTATGTGCTCCCTCACCCCCGGATGCGGGTGGTTGAAGATGAGTTATTGCGAATGCAACGCTGGTCTGGCAAGTGGCCGAGCCACATGGTCTTCCGCGCTCTCACCTGTGGGAATTTAAGGCAGGCCTCTGTCTCTCGATTGGCACCATTAATCCACTGCGCGGATCGAGACCTTCCCTGTAAGCTTAAAATCATGGCTTCGAGCCCTCAGCAGACCTCCATTCTGCCTCTGAACTACTCTTGCCACCCTGCTGCAGTAGAGCCAAGCTCTCGCACCGCAACAGGGCGGCATTGCAGGCTTCTCAGCTGTGTCAACCTGGGAAATGGTATTCACTTCTCCCACTCTATTTACTGCACCTTGCATTTTGATGCCTCGGCCCCTGCCTCTGTCCCTGATTTGAATCCCCCTGTCATTTATAGTGTTAACTCTGCTGCCCTCGTCCAGCTCCTAGTTTGTAACTTGACCATTTCGGCTCACTCCTCGCTACAGCACCCCACTCAGAGCAATATGATGCAACGTCGTCACCACATGCGAAGTAGGCGTGAAGGTAGCCATAGAAGAGCCATCTTCCCCTGTTCGTCACTTCCCTCTACATCGACTTCCCCTTCACCCTCCCCGCCCCCCAACCCATCCACTTCCCATTTCCATGGCAGTCATTCGGTTACCCGTAGCAGAGGAGGACGAGCTCGTCCTGGTGAGACTCGTCGGGTTGATGGGGCTACCCAGATGCCCAATCTAAGTGCTGTCACCTAGTCTGCTCAATTTCGTTTCCTTTGCTCCATGGGCAGACCTGTCGTTATAGCCACCATTTTGATGGATTTCAGGGAGGAAGATGGCACGCACAATGATCCAAAACACAGCCCAACGAAGAACCTGGTTCATCCACCCGCCGAACATGTTCAGAAGGTGCTGAGCACTAGTAATCAGTAGGAGGCCAAGGATCATCCGACCACCAGCAGACCGAAGGCTTTGAGCGACAAGGCCACCAGCACATCCAAAGGAGTTCAGGATGAAGCCAGAGAGACACACAACAATATGGGTGGCAAGCAGGTAGAGGATACTGATTCAGGTGAGTATGGGTGTCCGATTGTGGAGGAGAAGCCACCGTCATAAGACACCTAACACTTGCATGCAGACAGGTCACGTGCCTAGCTCAGTCTTTTTAGTAGTTTGTCTTTTACTGCTGTTAATTTTGACAGTTAATTTTGAGTTTTGGAGATGTAGCCCCTGCGCGGGCAGATGGTTTTTTCTTTCTCTCGTCTTTGGACTGGTTTCCCCTCCCGGGGCAGTCTCGTTTTAGTTTTGATGTTTAAACTGGTCATATGGTTGTTCTAGACCCGCAGAGGCCGGGGCCTCACTGTAAATTATGTTTCCATTAATAGATTTAGTCTTACTTAGAAAAAAAAAACATTATGTGCTCCCTCTTTATTGACTTCCACGGAGGAATGTTATTGTTGATAACAAAAATGGGCCACGCTGAGTAAGTAGATATGGGCTCTCTAAATGGATTGACATCGTCAAATGCTAATGAAAGCCTAAGATTACATGGTTCTCCTTTAAACTTTGGCCACTTTTCCTCTATATTCCTAAATGTAGATTCATCTGTAGGCATTCAAAGTACATCATCTTCACTTTTATTTGTTGCATGGTAATCCATAATTTTTTCTATGCTTTTTCACTTGAAAAATTGTCGCATATATGGATTTATGGGTATACAACGAAGAACCTTGCGAGGCACCTTTTTGTTAATTTATCAGGTTAATATCTAGTCTCATCACATTTTGGCCATTTGTCTTTCGACACATGTTCTTTATAATAGAGAATATCATAATTAGGGCATGCATGAATAACTTGATACTCCATTCCAATATCTTTCATAATGGCATGTAAATCTCAGTACGTACGAGGTAAAACATTTGACAATGGTAACAAAAATTCACCTAATAATATACAACATAAAAAAAAGTAGTATTGGTTAATGTACTAAACAATATTAATCATACATATTGCATCCAAATGTTACAAATTAATTAAATGATGATCAATGTACTAACATTAAAAACAAAGGAAAAAATAATTGCTTTATCATGTATATAGTACTAAATGTCACAAAATATATTACATACCTTAGGAGCTATGTCACACATGTGTTTGACAAACCATTCACCACCTTTAAGTTGACCAACAGTAATACAACAGAGAGAAGAGATGTTTTTGAGCCTTCATAAAGACTTTTAATTTCCCTCACAAGTACAGGTATATAAAAACCACAGTCATCATACTGGTTGGCATCATCATCCATTCCAACATTATTAAATGTCTCATGGATCAATCTATGTGTCCCATCTTATTCAACTATGTTATCAGCATCATTATCTTCTTCCATATGATCATTAACTTGATCCTCAACATTAATCGCTCCATGTTCTTGAATATGCGCTTGTACTACAACCACCTTTTCCTTGTCAAGCAATGCCCTAAGGGGGGCATACTATACAATTACAATCAATATAGTAATATTAGTATATATAGCAAATATTTAAACGTCGATATAACAACCATTTACAAATATAATATATAAGGAGAAAAAAAAATAAGAAAGACAACTTAGGTGAGACCAAGAAACAAAGACAACAAATTAACGATGATTCTTGTGCAATTTATCAAGATATTTAAGAATATGTTGAAAAATCTAAGAAAGATGTTACTTTTCTTGACATGTAGGAAGTGAGACACATTCTGAGATATATAGTCTCAACCATAATAAAAAAAACAGATTGACCTTATTTTGCATTCATTATTATAATGTCATATTCTTTCTTAAATTCACTTAGATTCAAGAAGTTTTAAGAGCATGGGTGAGCAACGATGAGCTTAGTTGAGAGAAAGAAACAAATACAACAAATCAATGTGATCATGAAGCTTATGCAATTTAGCAAGATGTTTAATATTATGTTGAAAATATTTAGGAACAATCAACATGTGTGAGCTATAGGAATGTGTCTGACACATATTCTAATGATATGTAAGAGTGTTTAATGCATAAAAGTGCACTAGAAATAACTCTAGTGATGTACAAAGGTGCGACACATATAGGGGTGAACATATTTAAAAAAGACACCTGCGACTGTAAGGATACATGAAAACAACACTTGCACATGCGAACGACCTTGAAAACGACACATGATGAAGTGAAGATAACATGAAAACGCCACTTATTAAAGTGAAGGCAAGCCAAAACGACAACTGCGAATGTGAAAGCGACACTTATGAAAGCGAAAGTGTGCAAAAGACGACAATTGAGAAAACTCACCAAAATAGAAGTACAAACACAACCAAAGTGAGGGAGGCTATCAAAAAAAGTGTGCACTGACTGTCGACATGAGTTAAACATCACGCAAGCATTGTCTTGATGGACGGTGTTATGCTTGTTTAAGCTTGCATAAAGGAAGTGTGTTTTTTTCTTTAGGAAAGTGGTAAGGAACCCACTAAAGACATTTTTTATAGGAAACCATTTTTTACTAAGGCATGATGTCAAATATCTCTCCTTCTACACAAAATGGGGTATTCTTTCTTTTTGACTACTTATTTGATTTGACCAAAATGTCAAAAACTCACTCCTTTGTACTTAGTGGTAAGTGAATGTTATAGAATAAAAACATTGTGCCTACTTCAAAGGACATTCAAAATGGAATGTTCTACCTTGCATGAGTGATAATAAGTAAGATAAATTTGGAAAAAATAACCATTGATGATTTATCAAACATTTCATTAATCTACCCTTTTCCTATAACTATTATAGCTTTGATATTACTTCAATAAGTTTTCTCACAATTTACAACAAATGAGATCGTTTACTTATCACAAAAAGAGACTTTATATAGAGAATTATTCACTCTATATCACTTGAGCTTAAAAAGTTCATTGTCACCTAAAACATTTTGAAACACCAAGTGCAAGGATTGTGTCCCATAATTTTTTCCTTAAAAAATGAGAAAGAGTCTCTTTTATGAGTGAAATATAATGTGCTTAGGAACATAAAATTTTAATCAATTGTGGTTTATAAATTTAAACTTATATATATATATATATATATATATATATATATATATATATATATATATATATATATATATATATATATATAGATATATATATCATAAAAAATGGCTTTGTATTAATTATCATCTTACCTAAATTAATAAAGTAGACTCCTTTTATCTTTATCCAATCATCCTTCTCTATAATAATTTTAATTTTAATCAATTTTTATTTAATTAATTTTTTAATGTTATTTATATTTTATTATTTTGTCTTATAATTTTATTATTTATTTTTCATGGAAAAAGGCGTAATTTTATTAATGAAAACAAAATTACATGTTTCATTGGCTAAGAGATAGCATCATCTAGTCAAAGCCTGACGATAATCATAAATAAGTAGAAAATACAAGATAATATACATGATGGGAAAAAGCTAAGCTTTTCTCCCTTTCTTTTTCTCAACCCATCATCATTCCCCTTGGGACGACACCGAAGAGACAAGTGCTAGTTCATTCCCTACCTCCATTTTGGGATTGCCCTTGTTTGAATCTAAAATATCGGATGAGTGAATACGCTTATTCCCACTAATGTCCCCATCATCAGGAATCAAGTCTGCTTGCACCCGTTGATTCTGAGTTTTGGTTGGGTTTTGTGGGGTTCCCTCCCGTGATTCGGGTTCCATTGAATTATGGTTGTTCCCCTTCGGTGATGGATCATCCTCAGCTTCGTCCTCCTCCTCTTCGGGCTCTGGTGGGGGATATTGCCAACCTTTGGGTTGTTTCCCAAGACTCTTCTTTCTTCGAGTGTCTTTTTTAGCTTCTGGACACGAATTGTGTAGGTGCCCTGTTTGCCTACAATTCCTACACCTGAAAGTTGTGTTCTCATAATCTAAAATCTGTGTCCAAATATGCTTGTTGTGTATTAAGTGGATGCTATCCGGAAGGCCTTTGTTGAGTTCTACTTCTACACATATACATGCATAAGTGTATACCCTTTCCTCTATTCGATGGGAATAAGTCTTGATGAACTGCCCTAAATTGTTTCCAATGCAAGCTAGGACCCTGTCGTCCCATAAATGTAGGGGGAGATTGTGCATCCGAACCCAAACTGACATTCTGGAGACTATCATGGTATTTGCATCAAAATTAGGAAACCAGGGAGTAGTGAAAAGGCTAGTCGAACCCTAGAACCATGGTCCATCCTGAAGGATTGTATCCCTAGCTTCAAGTGATGGGAACTTTACAATAAAGAATCCTTTTGAGCAGAGATGTATATCGCATTCTAATGACCAGTAAGTTAAAATCCAGTGGAAAATTTCAACTAGTTTTGGCCAAAAACAGTTAAAACGACAAATAATTGCATGGGATTCGAAAGAGGCGCAATGCTTCTCTGTTTTTGGCGTGTATATGTTTAGTTCTGTGGTGTAGTTTAGTTTCTCCACTATGTATGGGCTTGGAGCATTTCCTGCCTGTTTGGTTGGTTCAGAGGCTGCCTTTTTCCCTTGAAGAATGTTCTTGAATGATAGTCCCCCATTTGCGTGCTTCTGTTTTGTTCCCGAGCATGTAGTTGTGCTACCTCCCAAGCTCGATTTGTTGTTTGATGCAGCCCCACCACGTAATCTCAAATTGAGCATAATGGTGGAAGTAGCTAGGATATGATACACCTTCAAGGACCGGTTGTCCTGTAATGATTTGCCTTCGAAGATCAAATTTTGAGAGTGGGTAGGGTATCCGAATTTTTTCGAGATGTTTTGCTTCAAGTCTATCACTTTGTCTATGTATTTAGCCCAGATTAAAACTGAAGACCCCGCAGGGGTTTTTACAAAAAAATGGAGACAGGGTGAACATGCTAGTTTTTGGAGTCCTGCACCCCGAAGAGATCGAAAGACTGCTCGAGAGTAGATAGTCTAAAAGGTGCATAGGGCACAGGGGAGCACATGCAAGCGGGGAATAGAAGATGGGCCACCACATTTGGGCTCAGAACCAAACCCAAAACCGGCCAAAGCATAGGAGGGTTGAGGTTTGAGCAAATGCCCAGGGACAAAGGCCATACCAGGGAGCCAACAATGGCTGAAGTTTCTGCAGCCCACCCGCCAAAGAAGGTAGTCCAAACTCCCCACGTAGTGGTAAAGCCACATAGCGGCAGAGGACCTGATTTCACTGCAACGTCAAAACCCCTGAGACCTATCCACCTGTACACACCGAAAGCAAAGTTACTCCCCAAAGCTAAACCGTCTGCAAGAAGCAGGCCACCACAGGGGTTCGCGGTTCCAATCCTACAAAAAATACATTCAAAAATTGCTTAGGAGACGGAATACCTCGCAAGCCGTTGAAGCAGCCAACATAGCCATGACAAATATATCAATCGGAGAGAGTTGACCTCGATGGGCCCAAAAGGATAAGGGGAACGAACACAACAGAGCAGCAACTGATTTGAAGCCCGACTACCTAAAACCTCCTTTGGACATTTAGTCCCTGTTCTATCAACTTCCAAGTCGCCCGCCAACCAATATCCTATTTTTTCCCTCTGAACTGATCCATCTAGTGAAACCCATCCGAGAGAATGGAGCCTCTCGCGACTTGGTGCATCAAATTGCTTGTTTCCCAATGATCCGACCGAGGGAAGGAACATGGCGGTTGCTTCGAAACCCCCATTTTCGCTCAAATAAAACCTAGTTCTGATTTGCTCCATTTTCCCTCTTAACCAAGAGTGACGGTCAGAGACATGTCTTATAAAATTTTATTAAAATATATTATATAATTATTTTCTTTTGTCAAAGCGTATCTTATGATTTATCTTGTGATTTACGCCGAAAATTTTCTCTTAAACTTGATATGGATCACAGAAGCCCCAATTCAACAATTATTTTCTTCTTTCCTATAAAAATGTATTCACTATGTCCGTCATTTAAATTATCTTCATAATATACTTTAAAAACTTATTAATAATGCTCCATAAAAACCCATGATTAACCTCTAAATCCTCTAGGTCCTAATTAACACCCTAAACATACATTAACCACCTAACACCTTAAACCCCTAACCCCTAAACCCTTAAACAATAACTCCTTATCCTTAATCCCATAAAGTAATTAACCCCTAACTCGACCTAACCTCTTAATCGATCCTAACGAAAATAATCAAATAATATTTCTCCACATCAAGATGACAACATAGGTCAAACACCTCCCAAAACAATATAAAATACATTTAAAATAGAAAGATAATACAATTTACAATACAAAGACATACAATCTAAAATACAATATACATATAGACATTTTCAAAAAAAACCTACAATACAAATACATATAATGAATAACTCAATAATGGATATCCATGTCCGCATTTAGCCTTTCCATAGTCTCTACAATGTTTTTTAGCTAATTTTATTAGAATTCTCTTTGGCCTCAAGCCCTTGCAATTTCTAAAAAGACAATAACATCTTCTAGAAGCCCCCGATGCCAATCCCACGTATCCTTGGTCTCTTTGAGGAATGTTATGTGACAATTTTTTGTCACCAAACTTTCAGTAATGATTTTGTTCAAAAATTAACCTCAAAATAAGCCTACAACCTTTCAAAACAATCACAACTAATATAGCAACTATGTCAAAGTAATATGATGTTCGGGCGTGTATATATATATATATATATATATATAATTTATATTATAATCATATAATATAATATTAATATTAATATATTATTGATATTAGTATTAATTTATATTAATAATATTATATATAATTATAATATTAATGTTGTATTTATTATAAATAGTTAAACTCAATGTAAAGCAGACCCATATTAGACGTTGTCAATGGAAGAAAGCCAATAATGGTGGAATTGAACGTTATGCAACAATTAATTTCCATTTGTCGAATATTGGACAACACTTTTTCATATTGGATAAAACGTCGAATATTCGATGGTAAAAGAACTCCCGTCAGATATGTGAGGACCATAGGGATTATAAAAAAAATACAAAATGTCAGATAGTCGACAAGTAAAGACCTTCCGTCGTATATTTGACAGTTAAAGAACTCGCTTCGGATATTCGACGACCGTTGGGATTTAAAAACAAAAAGACAAAAAATACATTTAACTTCCAACACTTTTTCTGATTTTATTCGTTCTGTCATATTCCACCGTCGAAATTTCCACCCAAATGTAGTAGTGATAGGTACATGGAAGATCTCAAAATGACGTGCTATATGAAGAGTCACAACACACACAGTGCTACAGGTTAGATACCCGATGAGGGAATCTAACGGGTGGAACTAAGGTGTGTTCCAAGCTTCAACATCAATAGTTACCACCAGGTTTCTACTCTAACACCAACCTAGGCATCTAGGTGTGTATCCAAGGTCATATCTCTAAGACCAACACAACGCTCCCTCATATTGATGTTCCACCCTAAAATTAATCCCCCTGAATGGCATGCGACATCCAAAACAAGAAAATGCCAGAGGGGAAGAATGGATTTTAACAAAGAAATTGCCTAGTCACCCTCCATGATTGATTCTTAATGAAACAATATGTGAGGTGAGTGTATATTCACTAGTCTCCTTATAGCCATTTTTTTGGAGGGGTTGGCTAATTGCTTTCAATTTAGGGATATAATCTCCATTTAGGTCCATATGTAGGGCCAAATGCTCTAAGGCCCTGAATGATGGATGTTCTTTTACCAAAGTGAATTTTAGAGTGTGTTTGATCCTGAAGAGAGGCACGGGTGAATTCTATTCTTGTTGTTCATAGAGGAGTAGTGACTACAAATTGAATCAACTTTTATGATCCATCCTTTTGGTACTTGGATTTACCAACCACCTTGTTTTGTGGTTGCATAGTATTATGTTGCATGGTAAATGATGACCTTAAAATCTAGATGTGACTTGTTTAATTCATTTTGATTTCATGCATGTCACTTTTCTTTAAAAATTATGTTATGTAAATTATAAATTTGACAATTTCTGTGAATTATGCTATGTGCAGGTTGTTTTGTATGGCTGTGAAATGCAAACCTAGGCCAACATTTTGAATTTTTTTTTATCATATTACAATCAATTTAAAAAGTAAATAAATTGTAATCATTAACAAGCATATTTAGATTTATCCAAAATTTTGAGTTTATGAGTTCAAGTTTTTTGAATTTAAGTTTAATAGTTATTATTGTACCTTTTTTCTTCTTCTTTTAAACCTCACATAATCCAATTGCTCTACAAATCATAAATGACTGAATGCATTTATTGGAAATAAAACTTCTACAGAAACTCTCTATCTCTATATTATAGTTACTATATAGGCATCATAACCTCTCCATCTCCACTTATACCTCCCACCTCCCCCCACCAATAATCATGTAGTAGTTGCTTCCACCAAGTGCTTAGAACATTACTTAGAAGCATAAACATCAAAACCTAGTGAGCTTAGTTAGTATGGGTAAGAATCTTGTTCCATGGATTGATTTCCTTGGTGTCTCTAATAGTTGCTTCCCCTTCGTCATATGAATCTATGCACCCATGGAAAGAATTCAGTGCAAAAATATACAACCTTAATATTAGGCTAAAAAGGCCCTTTTCTATTCATTTTGGTAGGATATAAGAATTATGAATAATGTTATTCTGATTTTAAGCTTAGTTCTGAGATCAATGAAGCTTGCCTTAGGTTTGAGTTATTTTTTATTATTTAAATTTAATTTGATGATTAAAAAGTTATGTTTTGAAAATTATATTGTTATATAGCCCTGATGGGTAGCCCAATTAGTTGAAGGCCCCCCCCCTCGCGCCAAGTAATTGTCCCTCTGTCATGAGGCGCGGGTTCAATTCTTCTTGGGCCCATTAGGGTCAAGGCCTAGCAGTTGGGTCGATTGGGCATGAGGCTCCTTCGGGTGGGCCCACCTAGGGGTGTTGCAAAGAAAATAAGATAAAATAAAATTATTGTTAAATATTTTACAACTAATAATTTGTAAGACAATCATATTATATATGAAATTAAATTATTTTCAAGCTTCATATTAAAAGAACAATTTATTTTAACTTGTCAACCTAGAAGGGTTAAACCAACCTAGATCTATCTTAACTCTAGATCTATTAAGTGCCAAGAGGGATCAAATCCCTCAAGCGCAAAGGGGGATCAAATCCCTCTCAACACTTGATAGATCATGAGTTAAGATAGATTTAGGTTGGTTTAATGTGTGTGTGTGTGTGTGTGTTTCATATTCACTCATTTAAATTGGCTATATTACCATTAACAAAATCATGGATTGTCAAAACCTCGAGCCCAAAAATCATCAATCATAAATTTTATTTTAATAATTAATAATTAAAATTATTAATTCTATCTCTTTATTTTTGTTTTTGTGTAATTTGACCAAGTAAAAATATTTACGTCATAGGACATTACAACATATTTTCCACATTTGAATTGAGGATCCCTCTGAGCATAATAAATTTAACCTTTCAATTTAAAATAGAACATTACCATGCTTACCAACATGGTGGTTATTATTTACCCCAGTGTTAGGACCAAGGTGGAATTTGGATTTCTCTTTACTGTCATACAATTTTTTTTGTCATTTTGGGTCCTTATGCTTCCCGTCAAGAAACGATATGTTTAAATTTTTTCCCTTCAAGAGTGAAGTTCTCATAGTAAATTAACCCTTCACTGATAAAGGTTTGATTAAAAAATTACCCTTCAATAACATAATTATGTTAATTTTTTTTACATTTTTATCATATGGAAAAAAAACAAAATGACCATAACACACAAATGACTTACTAAATCTTGAATCTTGGTTTGAAATTGCATGGAACACTCACAATCAAATCTTTGGAACTTGAAATCAAATGTCCTTGACCCGGACATGCCATAACGTTTGTATGTATGAGATATGACTAAGGAAATCTTATGGGACATATAAGATGACAAACATAGTAAAACTATTGAATGTTATCAATAAAAACTCAAAAGTGATTAATTAATATGGTTTATGTTATGATCTTCATAGTTTGATATATACTATTAGATCTAAAGATAAAGTATATTTTATCGTATATATTTTAGCATTGCTTCAATGGATCATGGGAGATACACCAATATTAACAAGATTGAATGCATAATATCCGAACCTTTTAAAAATTAAAAGAATAAAAATATAATAAATGGGCATTCTAAATGTCTTAACATCATGTTATAGGATTATGTTACGATTTCCTTCTTCATTATTACATTCTTAGAGACCAAACACTTATAAGTATTAAATATCGTAAAAGCATGCTCTGATAAAATCTTTCCTTCTATTAATCACCAAAATGTAGTAAAATTGACGTATGTATATATAACAAAACCAATGTGTATTAAAGTAACATTGAATAAAATCATAACAAACTCACTCTAAAAGGGCTCCATATCGTATCTAACTAATTTATTTTTTAGACAAAAGAATTTCATTGAAAATTGAAAAATAATTTTCACCTTGGTGTATTATTTAGAGACTATACCCTTTAATCTAACTTGTAGACATATCAACTAAAAATTAAATATATTTAAATTATAATACTTTGACAAATACAATTGTGGAGGTTTCAACAAAAGTGTTGAACATTTGAAACATGCTTATTTTTCTTATTGAAAGTATATAATTAGTCCTAGGTAAAGTACTTGATGGTTATCCAATTGTGTATCTTTAAACTACCATTTAAAAACAAAAATTTATATTATGCCACCTGAATATTTAGATTCCCAATAAGATTAAGTTCCATGCAAATTCAAAGATAATTTCTGACATTAACTAATATAATTTTTGATACAAAATAGAAATATATGACACCATAAAAAGGCACAAGAACATACCACCAACGTCCAATTTTCAGATCCACCTAATAAGAGAAATGTATTTGGAAACAAATTGTTAATTGAACATATACATACCACTCCAAATGACGGTTTACTCCAAAATCCAGTTACACCAAACTAATGTCACAACTTACGAGTTTATAAATTCCATTGCTCTAATTATAATGAAAGCAACGAAATGCCTCAAGTTGCCTGGAAGCTATGCATTAAAGCCAAATAAAGAGGGGGGTTGGATATTTGTGCAAAAGAATCTCCTCATATTTAAATGTGCCTTGGGAAGCATAAAGGGAAAGATGTTATGCCATAGTAGAAAAATGCTCCAATCTAAATGTGTCACATATTTTACTGCATTTTTCAAACGGTTGGTAAGAGGTGGGCCACTTACGTATATGAGATGCAAATGGACAAAAAAAATAATCAACATCTCATTCGCCAATATGTGGTGTAGTGGGGCCTTCAAGACTATACAAATTTATTCTTTTAAGATTAATTTTGACATAAAAATGCAATACTTTGAGCTTAATTACACTCAATAAAAATATATCATGTTCAACTTCAAATTTGTCTTGCCATAAACGACAAAACTCAAATTCGAAACATAGATGCACTATTATGGATTTATTTAATGTTAAATTACATGACATAAATTAAAAATTGCACTAAAAAAGAAATGCAAACTTTTCACTCCAGAAAAGGGATACCTTTACCAAAAAAAGAAAAAAACTATCCTTAACCTAACTTGTAAATAAAAATATTTAGTGGGCATAGCCTTCCTGGGAAAGTAGGCCTCAAAATTTGACCAATATCTCTAGAATTTGAAATAAGTATTCAAAACTACAACAAAGATGCTATGAAATTATAGTAATATGGCAATAAGTTGAGCAAAATACCTAGGTCAATAGGTTAAGAACACAAAACTTGAAATAAGAATGTAAAATAAAAGTAGAAATGTCATCAATATGTAACTACAACGTATGAAAAATATTTCAAATGATATATTTGATTTTTTCTTATAGAAACCATCATCCATGTAAGTATTAATACATGTATGCCACATTCCATCAATATACAAAGAACATTAAAATTCCATATATCAAAAAAAAAATATAGTGGAGGACAACCAAAGTAAAAAAAAAAAAATCTATATAAATAAACTTTATGCAAAATAAAAAAAACATATAACTTAATAATTCTCACATGTCAAAAAGTCTTCTTTCCATTTCATCTTGCCAAATCTCATAAACTCATTCCCATTTCACCTCTGCTATGCTAAGACCTATTAATTATATACACATCAATGCATCAAGTGTGTTAATTGATAATCTTGTTCTCCTTATATCTTTGATCAAATTTTTCTTAGAGGACCTTCATTCACATGCAATGGTGCTTGCTAGTATGACAAGCATTGTTTGCCATAATTTTAGCATATTTGGATACCTGGAGTGCCAATATTTTGTTTGAGAAGATACTTTCCATGTATCTTTCATTGGGAATTTTTCTACATTCAAATAAACCACATCAATAAATTGATATAATTCTCTTTTACAAGTTGTGATATCAAATGTTGGTACATTTTCACCTTCATTACATCTTTTATGCTGCAAATGTAAAAAAATATTTCAAGGTAATGCTTTGCATTATTTTATCTAACATAAAGATCTAACAGATAATGACAAGGACTAAACAACCTTGTTGCATTAAAAATATGAAGATCTGGAAATCTTGAATTGAAACTCTCAATCAATACTTGGAGAATTTCTTGTAAGTTGTATGCAACTCTCGAGGGAGTCGTCAATGTAAGCATCAATTGGTTGTGACAATTGTTCATCATGGATGGGAATATACAACAAATCATGTTTATGGGTAGTCCCCTCTTTGTCAACATTTTCAAAGAAACCATGTTTAGGGTCTTTAAAAAATTTAGTAAGATGTATAACACCTTCTACAAAAGACTCTGGTCTACAAAAATATCTTTTAAGAGTATTTAATGCATGGTCAATAACTATTCCAAGCAATGTGACATCCACATTATATTCTTGAATTTTTTTTGTTTAGATTATTCAACTCCTTCAAAACATCAACAAGGATATTCAAACAAAATTGAACATAAAAAATCCTTGCCTTATGATACCATGAATTATTTCTTTCTCTCTTCCACAAGCTCAAAATAGCAAGCATCAACGTAACTATTCCTTCAATAACTTGACCACTAGAGAGGCATCAAATCCCATGGATTTGAAGAACCTGCAAGTACTCTAATTCCCTTATCTTTGATGAAGAAATGAGCTAATTATTTCTCTTTGCCAAATTTCCAACCCATGAGTATACCTTCTTTGTTATTTTCTCAACATACTACAACTCTGGTATCTTCTTTGAAGCATTTGATGTTACAAGTGCTTCATGATATGCAATACAGTGAGCACCAATAAGATTTGGTAGATCATTCTTTATCAATATGACAAATCCATGTTTACATCCAACCATAGATGAAGAACCATCAATCGAAACTACTATTAGTTTCTCATTTTTCAATTTCCTTGTTTCCTTTAAATTAATGATGGTATCATATTCAATCTTTCCTTTCCCATCAAGAACACTAAACATTTTCATAAATTGCGAGACCAGAGGGCACAAACCTTTTAAGTCTAGATATGTAGAATACACAACAAGGTGTTGTTCCATACCATTGTCTGTACTTTAATCTAGCGTTATAAAGAAAAATGGACTTTCTAACATTTTTCTAGCTTGCACTTGAATCAAGGTAATTTGATATAGAGTGAATAAATTCAGTGGCTACATTTCTAATCATGTAGGAAGAATACTCCATTTGAGAAGGCATATTAGGCATCTGTAGATTATTTTGAAGATGAAATAGATATTAATAAGTAGCAATTGCAATATCCTTCTATGCAATAAAATATGCTACCTACATGGCGGTTATGACCCTTTCCTTATTAGCCTCACTTATAGCCACTGTGTGTTTTGTAATGGATTTTTCCAACTTTTCAGTTTCATACAAATTTCTTTGAGCTGATGTTTGATGAACAACAAATTTTGCATGAGTTGTCACGACATCATATTGAATGGTATTACATCCATTTCCAATACCCCATGGACCTCGAGCCCTATATTTCTCACAAATTTTTCACTTCATGCAAATCTTTCCATCTTCAACATTGATATTATACACCCAAGGATGTTTTATTGTCCACTCTTCTTGAAATTCACTTTTTGAGAGAGTCTTCCTCCTCGAAATACTAGATCCACCATCTTGTTCTTCCTTTTCATGCCCAAGAATTTATAGATCATCAACAAACTCTTCATCCATATCTTCATTAGTGCCATGATTGAAATAAGTTATATATGAAATATATTTAACATTAGAAGTCTTTGATGTCTTAGAATAACCATAAAAATTTCTATAGTTGATTGACCCTTCCTTTTTGCAGGCATTTCTATTTAAATAATTTACCTACATACAAAACAATTATAACAAAGTAATAATGATGGCTGCTATGTCAGCAAACCACAATGATGTTACAGGCTCTCTCAGCAAACTACAGTGCTGTTGCAAAATCTCTCAACAAACTACAGTGTTGTTACAGAAGGAACAACAAATCCTTGCTCTCACAGCAAACTATAGTGTTGTTACAGGCTCTCTCAGCAAACTACAGTGCTGTTACAAGCTCTCTTAGCAAACTACAGTGTTGTTACAGGAGGAACAACAAATTGTTTTTTTTTCCAGCCACGCAGTCTGTAAAAACACAGTTTAAAGATCCCTTCGTAACTCCCAACCAAGGATCATTTTGGGAAATCGCTCACGAGTTACCAAATAGACCCTGCTCTGCACAAAACCCAGATGCAAGAATTTCTAATTTCATCTTCCTTTGATCATAAATTTACCCGAAAAATTGATGACGGTTTTCCTTTACGAAATTTCTTTCCTCTGTTTGTTTGATACAGAGTGCTTTGTATTCTCGAATCTGTAATGTAAAATGAATCTCTCCAATACACAATCTTGGATGCACTCTGGGTTCTCATTTAAATGTAAATAACAGAGAAAATACAATGCAGGAATTCCTCATTCAACTCAACAATTTAAAGACCAAATCAATTTCAATCTCCAGATATCAATATTATGGTTCCTAAACCTCACAAACACATATAAAAATAATTGTCTCACGCACACTTACAAATTTGATTTGTTGATACAAAAAACCATTGGTCTAAGAAATATTGTTCAATTAACTTCAATCTCACACCAAAACTTCCAGCGCCCAAAAATGTTCCTCCTCTTTCCTTCAAAACTAAAAGCCACTGTCCAAGAAATGAGTTCATGGATGTGAAACAATTTTTCTTAGCCCTAACTACCTACTAGATATTAAATCATTTCTTTTAATTAGATATTCCTAACTAATCTTAACTGGAGATCAAAAAAATTTCACAAATAAACTTCAAAATGTTCTATCCTTGACATGTGATCAATCCATCACATTGCTAGGCTCTTGGTCTGGCTTTAATAACTTATCATTTTTATGTGCTCGGCCTAATGCACCTGCATCAGACTCCCCAAGAAAGAAAATTTTATGAACTCCTACTCATAAGATCTTTTATAGAATGATCTGCTTTCTGTGGTGTTGCTTCATCCATCAGGCGGTCTTTCCACTTCACAAGATATTCCAAGTATTCTTTCCTTCTGGTCTTCTTGGAAACACGTGTATCCAAAATCTGTTCAGCCTCTAAACTCTTTGCCACAGGCATTTTCTTCAGCCATTGTTGTTCCTTTCCTTCATCCTAGTCAATATTCCCAGAATCTTGATCTGCATCACCAACTGTGTAGGGATACAAATCTGCTACATTAAAAATGGGTGAAATGCCAATTCCTGGAGGTAACTCTAGCTCATAAGCATTCGTTGAAAACTTGCAGAGGATCTTACAAGGTCCTATCTTCTTCATTTTCAATTTTTTATATTATCCCCTTGGAAACCTCTCTTTTCTTAGGTGAGCTAGGACCATATCTCCCACTTCAAAGTTTACCTCTTTCCTGTGTACATTTGCTCATTGGTTGTAGCTATTGCTTGTATCTTGTAATATTTTTTTTTACTTTCTCATGCAACTCACTCATGGTTGTTGCAAAATCCTCTCCATCAACACTTCTATGCTCAAGCTTTCCCAAGTCTCTTAGCTCATAAATTCCCCTCAAATGCATTTCATACAAGATCTGAAATGGACTCTTTCCTATGCTCCTATTTGGTGAGTCATTATATGTAAACGTAGCCTAGGCTAGCACATGATCCCACTTCTTTCGTCGGTCACCTACTAAACTCCTCAACAAATTAGCCAAACTCCTATTTACAATCTTTGTTTGCCCATCACATTGTGGATGATAGGCTGAGCTAAAATTTAGCTTAGTGCCAATTTTCTTCCATAAGGTTCTCCAGAAATGTCCAGTGAATCTTGTGTCCTTGTCAGAGATTATAATTTTTGGCAAACCATGCAACCGAATAATATCATCAAAAAACAAATTAGCCACATGGGTAGCATCACTAGTTTTGAAACACAGAATAAAATGATTCATCTTAGTAAATCTATCCACAACTACAAGGATTGAATCATTACCTCGTTGAGTTCTCGGTAAACCCAGAACAAATTCCATACTCACTGAATCCCAAGGTCTGTTGGGAATGGGTAATGGCATGTATAGTCCAGCATTCTGACTTCTCCCTTTCACATGTTGACATACCCTGCACTTACTCACGTACCTTTGTACATCTACCTTCATATTAGGCCAAAAATAGAAGTGACTCAGCTGCCCAAGTGTTTTCTCAACACCAAAGTGTCCAACCAACCCGCCATTATGCTTTTCTTGGACCAAGTTTTCCTGCATTGAGCAATTGGGAATACATAGTTGATTGTTCTTGAACAATAGCCCATCCTACAACATAAACTCTTTCCATGGACTGTTGTCCCTATTGACTGGATTTTTACACGCTGCAAAAGCTTCTTTAAAATCAACATCAATGTCATATAAGTCCTTCAAATAATCAAAGCCTAAAATTTGTATTTGACTTTCATGCATGATTAAGCATCTCCTACTCAAGGCATCGGCAACCTTATTTGCCTTCCCACTAATGTGCTTTAAAACAAAAGTGAAATTATGAATAGACTCCACCCACTTTTCATGTTTCTGATTTAACTCATGTTGATGCATAATGTATTGTAAGGCAGAATTATCCGTGTATAGAACAAACTCCTTAGGCATCAAGTAATGCCTCCAATGCTTCAAAGCTTGAACCACCGCATAAAATTATTTGTCGTAGGAAGAGTATTTATGTTTTGACTCATTTAAATTCTCACTGAAATATGCAATGAGCTTATCTTCTTGGCTCAGTACAGCTCCAATGGTTGTCCCACTAGCATCACATCTCACTTGAAAGGGCTGATTGAAGTCTAGCAACTTCAACACCGGCTTCTCAGTGATCTTCTTCTTCAATAGTTTTTTTTTTTTTTACTGCTACTATCCAATAAAATGGTTGCCTATTCTTCTTGATGGTGTCAATGATAGGTGCACAAATGCCACTAAAATTCTTGATAAATTTTTTGTAGAAGTTGGCTAAGCCATGAAAACTTCTCACCTCAAAAATATTCTTAGGTGAGGGCCAATTTACAATTGCCTCTATCTTTTCCAGATCCATTTTCAAGCCATCCTTAGAAATGACAAAACCCAAGTATACAAGCTCACTCTTCATAAAAGAACACTTCTTCATGTTAATCAATAGCTTTTCTTGCTGCAATCTCTCTAAAACATACTTCAAATGTCTTAAGTGCTCTTCTTTAGTTTGACTGAAAATTAAAATGTCATCCAAGTAAACAATGACAAACTTACCAATGAACTCCTTCAAGACTTCATTCATCAGCCGCATAAAGGTACCGGGTGCATTTGACAAGCCAAATGGCATGATCATCCACTCGTACAAGCCTTCATTGGTCTTGAAAGTTGTCTTCCACTCATCTCCTTCTCTGATCTGAATTTGATGATAACCACTTTTTAGGTCAATCTTTGAGAAGTAAGTTGCTCCACCCAAGCAATCCATCATATCATCCATCTGTGGCAATGGAAACCTATAACGAATGGTGATCTTGTTGATTGCTCTAGAGTTAGTGTGCATTCTCAATTCTCCACCCTTCTTTGGACTTAATACTATAGGTATCACACACAGACTCAAACTTTATCTTATTAGTCCTTTGTCCAACAATTCTTGGAATTGCTTCCTCACTTCCTCATTCTCTTTGGGTGTCATTCGATATGCAGCCTTGTTCAGAAGACTTGCTCCCAGTATCAAGTCTATGTGATGACTAATGCTTCTTTTGGGTGGAAACTCACTTGGAAATTCATCAACTACAATATCATGAAACTCATGCAACAACTCCTGAACTTCAATAGGTAAATCTACAATTTCAGTGTGCATAAGTACTACCTTTGGCTTGCAAATCACTGCATAGCTTACCTCTTCTTCTTCCATATGTTGTAGAAATTCCTTTCCACTAAGTAGCAGTGCTTTTGGGCTGCTTGTTTCAGTTGTACCTTCCTCTTTCAATAGTACAAGAGTGTGTTTGATGCCATCCTTTTCGAACTTGTAACAAGTTCTCCCAACATCATGTGTCACCTTCCTATCAAATTGCGATGGGCAACCCAAAATAATGTGACAAGCATCCATTGGAATTACATCACAGAGCACCTTGTCTTTATACCTTTCTATCTAAAACTCAACTTCACTTTGTTCATGCACCAAAAATTGGTGTCCTTTTTGCAACCACGATACCTTATAAGGTGTGGGTGCTTAATCTTTTCCAATCCTAATTTTTCCACCATTTCTTGGGAGACTAGATTGTCTGTACTTCCTTTATCAGTCACCAATTTGCTACATTTGCCTTTTTCCTTACACATTATATTGAATAAGGATTTCCTTTGGACTGGTTCAACAATCTCCTTTGTTGGTTTTAAAAGGACTTTATGCATCATCAACACCTCTCTAGTCTCTAGCACATTCTCTACCTCAGGTACTTATGCCTCTACTACTTCAGTTTGAGCTATGTATGCACCTCGTTGTCCCGTATTTTCATTCTCAGGACATTCAAAAGATCAGTGACCCAATTTGTTACATATGTAACACCAGTAGATAGTCTCTTTGCCTCTTCCTCTACCTCTATGGTAAGGGCTTCCTCCTCTGCTGCCACCTTCTTTCTCTGACTGCCCTTGTTGATTTGAGTTGCCTTCACCATTATTTTGCATAGGAAACTTTCCTCTTCCATTTTTCTATCCTTTCCCTTTGGAAAAACCACGTCCTCTACCAGAGCTTTGCTTCCTAGCTATCTTTTCTTCTGCCTTCAAAGCGCACTGGTATGCTTCCTCTATTGTCCTTGGAGAAATTATGTTGATTTCATCTTGAATATCTAGCCTCAAACCATTGATATACCTTGTTGTCTTTTCTGGGGTATCTTCTACATAGCCTGCTCTCAAATTCACCTTGTAAAACTCTTCGGTGTATTCTCTCACTGTCATTATATTTTGTTTAAGATTTTTCATATGTTTGTAAAGAGTTAGCTGGTAATCCTTTGGCAAGAACTTACTCTTCATCTTTGCCACCATTCTATCCCATCCCTTGATCAATGGTTTGTCCTTCTTCCTTCTTTTAGCCAATAAATTTTCCCACCATAGTGTAGCATGGCCTTTCAACCTTGTCACAAAAAACTTGACTCTCTTATCCTCATCAATTTCCTCATACTCAAAATACTTGTCCATCTCACTGATCCAATGTAGTAGATTCTCATCTTTCAAACTGCCATCACAAATAGAGATTTCAAGCTTTGGCCTTGCACTTGAGCCCAATACTACGCTCAACAACTTGATCTCAGCAGGTTCTTCAACAAGGGATGCTCCTTCTTCTTCAAGTTCATCTTCGACCTCACTAACATCTCCACCTTCAGAATCCTATTGTCTCCCTACTTCCATGGCTTCTAACCGAATTTGTAGTCTCCTTATCTCTTCCTGGAGTTCTGCATTTTCTACAGGCCTGCCTCGTCGACCTCGTGCCCTTCCTGCACGCCTATTCATCTCTCTATACTGTAGAGACCAACAACTTTAAGGCTCTGATACCACAAATTGATGGTTATTATCTCAGCAAACCACAGTGTTGTTACAGGCTCTCTCAGCAAACTACAGTGTTGTTACAGACTCTCTCAACAAACTATAGTGTTGTTACAGGAGGAACAACAAATCCTTGCTCTCACAAAAAACTACAGTGTTGTTACAGGCTCTCTCAGTAAACTACAGTGTTGTTACAGGCTCTCTCAGCAAACTACAGTGTTGTTACAGGAGGAACAACAAATTGTTTTTTTTCAGCCACGTAGTCTGTAAAAACATAGTTTAAAGATCCCTTCGTAACTCCCCAACCAAGGATCTTTTTGGAAAATCGCTCACGAGCTACCAAACAGACCCTACTATGCACAAAACTCGGATGCCAGAATTTCAAATTTCGTCTTCCTTTGATCATAAATTGACCTACGAAATTGATGACGGTTTTCCTTTAGGAAATTTCTTTCTTCTGTTTGCTTGATACATAGCGCTCTGTATTATTGAATATGTAATGTATAATGAATCTCTCCAATACACAATCTTGGATGCAACAATACTGGATTAAAAGATTAACTGAAATATGATTCTTCAGGTTCTCATTTAAATGTAAATAACAGAGGAAATACAGTGCAGGGATTCCTCATTCAACACGAAAATTTAAAGACCAAATCAATTTCAATCTCCAGATATTAATATTATGGTTCATAAACCTCACAAACACATATGAAAATAACTATTTCACACACACTTATAGATTTGATTTTCTGATACAAAAAACCATTGGTCTAAGAAATGTTGTTCAATTAACTTCAATCTCACACCAAAACTTCCAGCACCCAAAAATGTTCCTCCTCTCTCCTTCAAAACTAAAAGCCATTGTCCAAGAAATGAGTTCATGGATGTGAACCAATTTTCCTTAGCCCTAACTACCTACTAGTTATTAAATCATTCCTTTTAATTAGATATTCCTAACTAATATCAACTGAATATCAAAAGCTTTTTCACAAATAATCTTTAAAATGTTTTAGCCTTGACATCTGATCAATCCATCACATTGCTAGGCTCTTGGTTTGGCTTTAATAACTTATCATTTTTATGTGCTCGGCCTAATGCACCTGCATCAAATAACTTATAAAACAAAAACAAAAATATAACGCAGTTAGCTTAAAATATATTATCTATAAATAGAAAATAAATATAAAGAAAAATTCAGTTTATATTTTAAAAATAAATCATATTTCTCGATAAATAAAAAAGTAATTTAACCTTTCATTGAACTCTAAAATGATAGTTTGATGTTTAATTGTCTTTAAGTTTTCTACAAGATATAGAAAAAGACAAATATAGACTTGAATTATCTAAATTTAAACCATAACTAAATCACAAGAATGGAATAAAGAATGGAGGATTGATAATCATTACATAAGCAAGATGTCAGCTTAAAAAGGTGTTATTACTAAAAAATTACACCCTCGGCTACGTCTGTGATCACCAAAAAATGTCATCAATTCAAGTACACTAAAGATTTCCATGGTAATTAATAATATACCCAGAGTCAAGTGAGAAAACTATAGAAATGATAGTGGTGGTGGCAGTGGTGTCACTATTGGTCAGCCTCGACATCAATGTGTCTCTACCATGTTATGGTCACATAAAATGATTATCAGTATTTGATGTGCAAATTTAGTTAAGAAAACATTAAATCATAAATGCAAGTTTGTATGTGGTTATAGGTTTTTTGCTATTATTAGTTGCATGCAGGTGTTACTGATACTGAGGTCAAGGAGGGTGGTATCACTACTTCCTTATCTTGATTTGAAGGGTAATCATCCTAATTGATGGCTTGCTTTATGCCTAGGGTCATAAAAAATATAATTGATTAATTAGTCACATCCTAAATTGGATTAATTAATTAATAGTAATTAATTAATCTAATCCCACACAATATTATAATTTAATTAAATTAACTAGTTCCTATTGATTTACCTCATAATCACTGTGAAAAGGCCATTTTGTCACATTGGCTCAAAATTCCTGCAAACCGGATCAATCAAAATCCATGAACACTTTGTCATAATCCCTTTGCAAATCCTTGAGCATCAGTTCTCCAAAAAGTTTGAGTTTCAAGGTCTATGTGTTCAAAAACCATATTCTTAGGCCCAAAGCACCATGTGTTCTTATCCAACAGCGTTGGGTGCAAGTTGCTCCTTTCTACACCACTGCTGATTAGCGTCAGTTGCTCCCTTATATAGGTGCGTTGATTCTAGAAATTCAGGAAAATTAAAAATAATTTCGAAGCCTCTTCTTCTAGAAGCTTCTAAGGTGGTTTTAACTATTTACCACCAATAGAGATCTCGAATTCCTATCTGATCCTATCTTGGATACCTTGTCTCTTATCCCTTGAGCTCATCCTCCCCTCATAAGTGGATCTCAAGCCTAAATTGGTAAATCCTAAACTACCATGTTTACCCTATAAATTTACTACCTCCCATGGATTTTGGGTTGGATTTGGAGATTGTTAATGCCCTCATTATGTTTCTTCGAGCTTAAGGAATCATCATTCATTTGCATTAGGGTTGAGTGTGAAGGTGTGGTTTGTGACAAGGAAGGACAAGTCAAGTGGGCAGACACATCTACAAAGTCAACTTCTATATATGGTTGTAACTCTCTCCTTTATTTATCAATACAAAAAGCATCTTGTTTTCCTATACTTGTGTTATGCTTATGCTCTTGTATTTCAATGCCTTGTTGACTTGTTGAATAAATATATTAGATTATACTATGTGTATGTTATAGTTTCTTTGCTTGTTTTAGTCATTGTTGCAGGTTCCATTAATAGCGTGTGGAGATAGGATTGGAGCTTATAAACGAAGAAAAGAGAAGGACTTACTACGAATTCCAGGTAGGTCCCTTTTACATATTCCAATCTCTTTAAGGAAAGCATTGGTTCTTGTTGTCCTCTGTTGTTCTAGATTATACCACTAGATCTATGGAATTCATTTTTTTCTGTGGAAGTGAAATTCCATATAACAAATTGGTGACCATACTGGGGATCGATATTTCCCTTAGTGGTTTCCTTGGCCTTAACATCTTTTCACCTCTCAAAGTGACCTTAATTGACTTATTCAGATAATGATTGACCTTAGGAAACCATTTTTTGAGCTTGGTTGGGTTTCTTGTGTCATGTTTTGACCAAAATAGCCCCAACGCATTCAGTGTTCTAAGACAGAGCGCCCGAGTGCATCTGTTTCTTATATGTACCTGCGTTGCAGTACACTGGTTCCTGTTCTGCACCTGCACTGATCTTGTAGGATGCAAAATTTTGTATTCCTTTGCCTTGCTCTTTGTTTTGCTTTGTTCCAACAAGTTCTCCTCGAGTCTCTGAGTATGTCTTTGTCTCTAAAAAGCCTTCATTATGTTTTCTTTTTATTTTATTAGCCTTTGATGAGAATTTCTTTGGATTTTTCTTTGTTCTTATCAATTAGGTCTTTGGTGAACATTTTGCTTGATCATTGATTGGCTTGAAGAAATTGATATTACAGTCATATTCTGTGTGATTTCTTTTATTAGTGATCTAGTTGCATCTTAAATTTAATTTCATTTGAATATTAAGAGGAAATAAAAGAAAAACCTCATTATTTGCATCATATAGGGTTTTGTATTTATGTTGGAATAGTTGCATTAGAAATATCTGCTTACGAAGCTTTGTTTGTTGCATTAATCTGTTGTGCATTACTATTTGTTTCTTCCTTCCCGTAGATAGACTTTTCATTGAAAATAAAAGAGTTCTTATTGACATGATAGATTGCATCGTAGGGAATTCTAGTGAACTCGTGGTGAGCCTTGAAACTGAAACATAATAAAAAATCAACTCTAAAATTTACTCAATCAATCTAAGGAGCATTTGGAACATTAACACAAACATTTAGAGGTCTAGGCTAAAGACGTGTTCCGTATGAAAATTCCATCTATCACAGCAACTGGAAATTATTTTCCTAATTGTTAATTTATTTAACAATTTATTTGTAGTTTGCTACGACAAATACCAAATAATTCACACTGTGATTTTCACAAACAAAATAATGCGGAAATAATAGTGTTGGAAACTGAGAAAATCTAGCACACACACAAAATAAAATGACACTGTTATTTTTGGACAATTGTCCCCGGAAAAACCTAACTTGGGAAAACCGGTGCAGCAGATGAGGGTTTTTATTATTAAGCAGCAGTGAAATTATGAGTATAATATAGATGCCTAAAACTGGCAATCCACAACAAGAAAATCTGGCCAAAATTATTAAAGGCAATTTCCCTTCTTCCACAAGTAACCCTGGCACAACTTCCCTTCAGAAAATTCATCCTCCTAGACTCTTTGCATAGTGCTTGTGTAGACCCTTGGACGTCTAAGCCAGGAACTGCCTCTTATGAAGTCATTCTACCTCTCTCTATTGAGGAAATTGATTCTTTCGCCCTCTTGAATACTTTCCCATCCTCTAGAAGCTTAATCATTTTTTCCTCCAGCCAAATTGAATTGCTTTTCTGAAGCAACTGCACAATCCATTGCATTGCCTCACTGGGAATAACCCAACCTCCTTGTTGCTACCTCTCTAAATCTGGAGGAATTCCTCCAGATCATTGTCTCTTCCCCTCACTGTCTTTGCTTCCTCACTGAAGCTCAAACTCTCTGGCAACTGAATGTCACTACTCTAGAAAATCGAATTCTCCAAGTGACTCTAGTGTATTCTCCATCACCACATCGATCCCTTCTTATATCTTCCTATTGGGACTCCAACAACCAAGATTAGATCTTAATCGATGGTTCATATCATTTCTGGATTGATCTGTGTGAGTTTCTAGAGAACTCTCACTTTGATTTAGTTAATTCTGATTAATTAACTAGTTTTCCTAAGTTTAGACTTAGGAAATATTAAAAAAATTGGTTAATAATCTAATTAAGTCATCTCTTGGTGGAATTTCTAGAAACGATTTCTGGGTTTTGGAGATATCATGTATTTTATCCTCTCCGCAAAATTTTGTGGCTAGAACACATCCAATGCTACAGAAACTAACACTCCCTTTTAGCGAGGATTGTGTTCTATCTAGTGTTGCACATCTTACCACAACACTTTGTCTCTGTATCAGCTCATGGCACGCTGCTAATGTATGGACATATTTCCCACCAACCACTACATAACTCGAATGTTGCATCTGTGTTACTGTTGGCACTGCCATACTTCTTCCAACTTTGCATTTGCACTACAAGCCCCTCTCATATGTTGTTGTTGCAACTGCAACTAAGAAGCATCCAAAATAATCAATCATTTGTGTTCAGTATGATGCATCTATCTCCCGAGTCTTTGCATGCTACTAGCATCTATACTGTCACTGAGGAATCCACGTTGCTGCTGACTTTGCCACTGAGCCACCTGCTCTGCTGGCAACACTGCACTGCACTTCTCAACATCTGATTGTTATTAGTCTGCAATTGTCACTATGGTACTAATTGCATCAATTTCCAATGATACATCCTGCTAATGAATATTATGGGCCCATCTATCTAGGTAATGATCCATGAGGTGGACTTCTCAACGACCCTTCCCAATCATTGTATCTCTCTAGGGCTTCAACTCCAAGTCACCCCACCTCACTCCTGGAGGTATGGTTGCCATCATCATGAAGTCTTCCTCCAACCTGGAGGACAACCTATCTATCTCAGCATGTGTTGTTTCTTGGTCCTGCTTCTCCTACTTGTCCTTCTTTCTGAGAGGATACTGGGTATTGTAGTGGTCAAACTCACCAGACCTGAAACACTTTACCTTAGATAGGTCCTTCTTCTTCTTCTTCTTCTTCTGCTCCCCCTACCCTTGACTGTGATATTTTGATGCAAGGGCCACATTGTTGGGTGTGTTATATTCTTTCCACGACTAGGATGGGGGGAAGACCCAAATATGGTGGGCGAACCTACCCATGGTTTTGTGCATGGGTTTGGGCATGCTGGTTTTCGGCCTATGGAATTTTGTAGATTCGATCAAGGGAACTATGGTTATGTTCTAATACAGGGTTAATGGATTGGGGTTTATGAATGCTTTGGCATGTATATATATGTATTGTAACATTGAAAGGAATGAAAAATCGATCTGGTAGTCTCAGTTTTGGGATCCAGGGGAAAATCTTTGTGTATTTATTTTATGTTCTTGCCATTGTATATTTTTTGTTTTAAGAATTCGTTTGCAGGTAATTATTGTATAGGGTTAAAACCTACATTTGGTGTCATATTTGTTTCGACTTCAAGGGTATGCCTTTGCTACTGAGGGGTTTTGCTCGGGCCTATGGTAGACCATGTTCAGTGGGACATATGCGGGATCGATTCTTGCGGTGAAAGAAAATGGAAAGCAGTGGAAAGATAGAGATCGAGAAATTTAATGGTTAGATTTTTGAGTTGTGGAAGCTCAAGATGGAGGATCTACTAGTGGATAAAGATCATTGGATCACAATAGATCCGGGTAATAAACCAACGACAATGTCAGCAAAAGACTGGGTGAAGTTGGATCGGAAGGAAAAGAGCATGATACAGTTGTGTATCTCAGATTCAGTATTGTTGAATGTATCAGGGGAAGCTATGATGAAGGATTTGTGGTTCAAGTTAGGAAATTTGTACCAACCTAAGTCTCTGGTGAACAAATTATTCCTACGAAAAAAGTTGTATAACTTGAGGATGAAGGATGGAGACTCGATGACACAACATCTAAATGTCTTTAATACTGTGCTAAGCCAGTTTTTATCTATTGATATAAAAATTTCATACGAAGATAAGTGCATCAGTTTGTTGTGTTCTCTACCGTATTTGTGGGATAGTCAGGTTGTTGCAATAGGTATCAATACAATTACCTTGAAGTTTGATGAAATAGTCTCGTCCTTGCTATCAGAGGAGATGAGTTGGAAAAATATGGAGAACCAGAATGGATATGCCTTGTTTGTACGAGGATGGTACTAGAACAAAAATAAAAATAAGTCCTCAAGTGGGAGATCTAAATCTCCAAGAAAACCTATAAAGCTATGTTAGAAATGTGGAAAGGAAGGGCACTACAAAAAGGACTATAAATCTAAAGCTCCTGAGAAAGGAAAGGGATCTGATGATGCTCCTTCTGAAGACATGAAAACCACCTCAGATGAAGGTGGGGTTATGTACTTGGCTTCCTCTTTAAGCACACATGTAGATCATGAGGCATGGTTGATTGACTCAGGTGCATCCTTTAACTTCACTCCCCATAGGTAGTGGTTCTGCAAGTATGCTAAATATGATGGTGGTGATGTCTTCTTAAGGATTATATGAAGGCTAGAATCATTGGACGCGGAAAAGTTGTGCTGAAGTTGCAAGGTGGAAGGATTATAAAAATTCTTGGTGTTCTACATATTCCTGCATTGGCCATAAATCCGATTTATGTAAGCAAGATGGATGATGCAGGTATAAAAACAGTGTTCGAGAAAGATACCTGCAAAATGGTTCAGGGAGCACCCATTTTGATGTGAGGAGTTCGTATTGGAACTTTGTACAACCTTCTGGGTAGCACTATTATTGATGGGTACAACAGTTTTGTGGTTCCTGAAAGTGGAGCAGAAAACCTAACGGTCTCTAGAGAAAATACCATGTTATGGCATCAAAGGCTTGGACATACAGGAGAGAAGGGCATTTGAATATGAATGTTAATGGTATGGTAGAATGTATGTCTACTTGCTCTCTGATTTCAATTTTTATGAACATTGTATATATGGGAAGCAAAATTGGGTGAGTTTCCCCTCTGGTTCTAAGAGGGCAAAAAGCATATTAGAGCTTGTGCACAGTGATGTGTTTGGACCTGTGTCGGTTCCATCACTGGGTAAGTCTGTGTAGCATGTCTCCTTTATAGATGACTTCTCAAGGAATACATGGATATATTTCCTCAAGAAGAAATCTGAAGTCTTTAACAGGTTTAAAGAATTTAAGGCTCTGGTGGAAAATCAGACAGAGAAGAAGATCAAGGTGTTGAGGAAAGATAATGGTGGAGAGTTCTACAAGAAGGAATTTGAAGAGTTATGTAATAAGTGTGGCATATCACGATAGAATACTACTCCATACACACCTTAGCAAAATGGAGTTGTAGAAAGATGGAAAATGCAAGAAACATGCTTAGTGGTATCGGGTTAGGACAGGAATTCTGGGCAAAGGTAGTGGAGACTGCATGTTACCTAGTTAATAGATCACCTTCATCAACGTTGTAGGATAAGATTCTGCATGAGGTATGGACTGGTAAGAAACCCTCTCTTTCACATATGAGGGTATTTAATTGTGATGCAAATGTACATGTTCCAAAAGAGAAAAGAACCAAGTAGGATAGTAAATCTAAAGGTGCATCTTTATTGGGTATAAGGATGGTTTAAAAGGTTATAAGCTTCGGAACCCAGAAACAAGGAAGGTTGTGTACAATCGAGATGTGGTGTTTAGAGAGGTTGAAATATGTTATTAAACATGAATTCCTACCAAAGGAACCTGAGGAGATAGAGTTTGAGCTAAAGGAGGAAGAATCAAACTCTATAGCAAAACAAAGATCAAAAGATGAAGAGCCACAAATTCCAACTTTGAGAAGATCAGTAGAGAAGGAAGTCATAAAGGTATAGTCCATCTACTTTCTATTCACATTTTTCTTTATCTATTACTAATGATGATCCCAGAACTGTCAGGGAGGCAATAGATTTAGAGGATGGAAAACTCTAGAAAGAGGTCATGGTTGATGAAATAACATCTTTGGACAAAAATGAGGCTTGGGATCTGGTGGAGCTATCGGCTGGATGGAAAACCAATGGAAACAAATGGGTGTTTAAGAAGAAGATGGATGCAAAAGACAAGGTGGAAAAATACAAAGCTCGGTTGGTAACAAAAGGTTATTCCCAAGTTTCGGGAATCGATTTTGGTGATATTTTTTCTCTTGTTGCCAAGTTATCTTCTATTAGATTACTTTTATCTGTTGTTGCTACTTTGATTTTGAGGTAGAATAGATGGATGTGAAGACAACATTTCTTCACAGGGATCTGGAAGAAGAGATCTACATGAAGCAACTTGAAGGTTTTGCGATGAAGGGTAAGAAAGAATTGGTATGCAGGGTAAAAAATTCTTTGTATGGGTTAAAACAGTCACCAAGGATGTGGTATCAGAAATTTGATACATACATATGAGGATTGGCTTCACCAGAAGAAAAGCGGATCAGTGTGTATATTTTAAATTATTTGGTGACTGTGTTATTTATTTAGTCTTGTAGGTGGATGATATGTTGTTGATTGGAAATGAAAAATAAATTATCTAAGATTTCAAGACACAATTGTCCTCCAAATTCGACATGAAGGATCTTGGTGCTTCAAACTGTATTTTGCGCATGGAAATTAAATGAGATCTGGGAAAGAGGAAGCTTTGGTTAAACTAGAGGAAGTGTGTTGAGACAATACTGCGGAGGTTTAATATGCAACATAGTAAACCGCTGAAGATTACTATTCTTGTAGGTGTAAAGTTATCTATTGAATAGTGTCCTGAGAAACAAGAAGAGGAAGAGGACATGTCCCATGTTCCATATGCAAGTGCAGTCAGTAGCCTGATGTATTCAATGATTTGTACTAGACAAGACATTTCACATGTAGTGGGAATATTGAGCAGGTTTATGTCCAAACCAGGGAAGGAGCATTGGACAATAGTGAAGCGGGTTTTCAAGTATTTGTGTGGCACTAGTGATTATGGTATGTGCTACCAACGAATACCAATATTGGACAGAGTTTTGGACATCCGTGGCTTTTTTGATGCAGACAGGGCTGGAGATCTGGATCGAAGAAGATCTACAAGTGGGTATGTATTTAACCTATTTAGAGGAGTAGTCAGTTGGATGAGCAAGAGAATGTTTGTAGTGGCACTTTCAATTGTAAAGGCAGAATACATGGAAGCCACTCATGCAAGAAAGGAAGTAGTTTAGTTGCAGGGATTGTGTTCAAGTATGACGTTAGTACAAAAAGTTGTAAGGATAGACTGTGACAGCCAAAGCACAATTTCCTTGGTAAAGAACCCTTCTTATCATTCAAAGAAAAATCACATTGATGTTCAATATCACTTTGTGAGGGATATGGTTGAGGACAAAAAGGTGTTGCTAGTAAAGTTGGACACTTTGAATAATGTTGCAGATGCATTGACGAAGTCTGTGAGCATGGAGAAGTTTTCTTGGTGTATATAAACAATGGGTGTTGTAGGGATGGACCAATGACTAAGCTCTCCTATGACCCCCTTTATCGAAAAGAAAACAAGTGGGAGAATGTTGGGTGTGTCTTATATTCTTTCCACGACTAGTCGCACGCGTGGGGGGGGGTCACAAGGGGGTTGTAAGCTGCCCATGTTCATTGCATCAGGCGCAACAAGGGGGCGGTAGCCCCCCTACATGGGGTTCGGGGCGACGCCCCAGCAATTTTTTCTTTCGTTATATATGCGGACCCAAAGATGGTGAACAGACCTACCCATGGTTTTGTGTATGGGTTTTGCACATGGTTTTGTGCATGGGTTTTGTACATGGTTTTGGGCATGATGGTTTTTTGTCGATTGTATTTTGTAGATCCGGTCAAGGGAACTATAGTTATGTTCTATCCAGGGTTAATGGATTCAGGTTTACGAATGCTTCGACATATATACATATGTATTGTAACATTGAAAGGAACATAATGAAAAATCAATATGGTAGTCCTTGTTTTGGGATCTAGGGGAAATATCTATGTATTTGTTTTATGTTCTCACCATTGTATATTTTATGTTTTAAGAATTCATTTACAGGTAATTGCTATACATAGTTAAATCCTACTAGCAGATCTCACCTCAACTCCTCCTGTTGTAATTCAGCCCACATTTTGTCCCATCCTAGTAGCATATCTCTGCCCAATATTCTTTGGATGAAGACTTTCCAATCCTCTAAAACATTGTTTAGTGTCAATCGTACTAGCTCTGAAGGTTGAGGTGTTGCCCCAATAGTTGTTAGCTCGTCTCAGACCTCCTAAATCCTAGTGAGAAAGGGATCTATGCCTTCCCCCTTCTGCATTATGATGCATCTAATATTTTATTCCTGGAACATCTTCCATTGCTCAGAGATACCCTGGTATAGTGTGGAGAGAGCATCCCACATCTCTTTGGTCGTTCCCTTAGCCGTTATATGTGAGACTATATGATCTCAGACTCCATCCAATATCAACCACTTCACATTCGCCATCTCCTTCCTGTATTATTTGACTTGATCCGCATCTTGGGGAACTGCCACCACATTATCTATGTTGGATTTCAGGCCTTAGTCATCTAGAAGGAAGGACATCTTAGCCTTCCAAATAACATAGTTGGAAGCTCCATCGAACCTATCCTGATCTCTAAGTCCTGTTGTGGCCATCTCTGAATCTGTTAAAAACTCCCTCTTTCCTTCTGCTTGGTTGTTGCTCTGATACTCACACTCCCTTCTAGAATGCACAGATATGCTAGCTGCTACTGCCAATCTGCCTGGAAAAATCAAACTTCTGAGACTCAAAATTCCCTGAGAGAAATTTTCCCTCTGTTGTGTGTGCTTTTCTCTTCCACTCAACATTGATTCTGCTACTGCAACTGTAGCAAAACCTGTGTCCAACCATAAATATGCTCAGCGAAAAATTGAGCAACTGCTACTCCCTCTGACTACTGGAATCACAATCTTGGGCAATTAGACATTTTTGCAACCCTACAATTGAAAATCGAATTTTTTTCCATAACAATTCGACATGCCTATCAATGGACTGAGTTGCCTCTAGGAATTTCGGCCTGCTACTCCTACTAAATAGTGAAATTCCCTCTTTTGCTTTTGAGCTTCCTAGCTAATCACTCATGCTTTGATACCATGTGAAAATTTAATCTATCATAGCAACTTGAAATTATTTTCCTAATTGTTAATTTATATAACAATCTATTTGCAGATTGCTACAGAAAATACCAAATAATTCACACTGTGATTGTCACAAACAAAATACTACAAAAATATTAGCATTGGAAACTAAAAAAATATAGCACACACACACACATAAAAATGACACTGTTATTTTTGGACAATTGTCCTCAAAAAAACCCAACTTGGGAAAACTAGTGCAGTAGATGAGGGTTTTTATTATTAAGTAGCAATGAAATTATGAGTACAATCTAGATGCTTGAAACTAGAAATCCACAGCAATAAAATCTCGCCAAAATTATTTAAGAGAATTTCCCTTCTTCCACAAGCAACCCTGACACAACTTTCTTTCATAAAATTCATCCTCCTGGACCCTCTGCAGAATGCTTGCGTAGACCCTTGGACATATAAGCCTAGAACTTCCTCTGATGAAGTCGTTCTACCTGTCTCTCCTGAGGAAATTGATTCTTTGACCCTTTGTAAGGCTTTCCTGGACTTTGGAAGCTAAATTGATTTTTCCTCCAACCAAATTGAATTGCTTTTATGAAGCAACTGCACAGTCCTCTCCACTGCCTCACTGGGAATAACTCGGCCTCCTTGCTGCGGCCTCTTCGGATCTTGAAAAATTCCTCTAGATCATTGTCTCTGCTTCCTCACTGAAGCTCGAACTCTCCGATAAGTGTCTGCTATTACTTCGGAAAATCAAATTCTCCAAGTGACTTTGGTATATTCTCATCACCACATCAATCCCTTCTTATATCTTCATGTTGGGACTCCAATGGCCAAGATTAAATCTTAATCAATGGCTTAGATCATTTATGGATCGATCTGTGTGATTTTCTAGAGAATTTTCACCTTGACTTAATTAATTATGATTAATTAACCAGTTTTCCTAAGTTTAGACTTAGGAAATATTAAAAAAATGGTTAATAATCTAATTAAGTCATCTCTAGGTGGAATTTCCAAAAAGGATTTATGGGTTTTGGAGATCTCATGTATTCTAGCCTCTTCACGAAATTTCATGGCTGGAACACATTTGATACTATAGAAACTAATATTTCGACGTCTTTAAACATAGGAGCTATTGTTCTTTGTCTGTGTTACATTCTGGAGGTAGTCAGTATTCCACATACGTAAGTGTATAAGATCATTCTCCACATACCTTCAGGTATATCGGATGGCGCTCCATCCATGAAAATCATATGGGAATGCTTCCTATCATACAAGACACATTAGACAACACTACTACAAACTGAGCTTTCATGCACCTCCAAGTATATTTTGGAAGTCCCCTATAGGTTTTTATACCACCATAGGTACTGAGTCAACTGCCTTGCACATTGTGATACACTGAACACATCATTCGGGGATATTGTTTGCGCGTACGTAAATCCTTGGTTTACCAAGGTGGTATATTGTAGGATGCAAATATTTCCTCCTTTACCTCCAGAGGCAACACTTGGACATTGCAAGAATAAAAATATGCAAACTATCAAAACTAGTACTTCGGAAACATCCCCTTCTAGTACTACATCTAAAGTCAATCAACATAATCCTATCTTCCTATAAGTGCTTGTTATACTGTTCAACAATCCACATTTTAATATATTAAAAAATTCCTATGAAATTTATTATATTAAATTAGGGAGCCTTTAGTTTTAGAAAATCAACATAAAAAATGTTAATAAGGAACTATAACCAAAGTTTAATACTTAGGCTTTTTAATTAAAACCCAAGTATTAAACCTTGATTATCCAAAAAACCAAATTTTAATAGCCCCCGAGACCAAAACTATACTTAGGCTTAAAAAACCTTAAGTATTAAAAAATATGGGTTATTTCATAATAATAAAAAAACAAAAAAATAATCAGAGTTTTTAATTCCCAAAGATTTTATCTTTATAAACTCTGACTCATTCAAATCTTGCATCACAAAGTTTCTAAAGGCTAAGACTCCCCCGCATCGCAAATAAACAAAGTTTCATAAAGAAAAGACCCCTCTGCCAACTCCATTCTGATTGCGATATAAACCAGACCCACAGGGATTATTCAATACAATTCATTAAAATCCCACATCCGTGACTATCGCAAAAGTTCCAAAAACTTAAGTCTTAACCTTAGCTCCATTGCGATTGCGATTAGGCCCGGACCCGACAGGAAAATCAACTTCACTTCATTAAAATACCGCGTCCGCACAATCACAAGAACCATTGCGCAAGTCCTACTACCTATCTCTTTTACGATATGCGATAAAGCCCCAGACCTGACGGGATTATCCATTGCAATCATAAATTCCCTGCGTCCATGGCTATCACAAAACGTTCCAAAAAGCTTAAGTTCATACTTCCGCTTTATCCCGATTGCAATATGCGATAAAGCCCGGACCTGACGGGATTATAAAATCCATTCCATAAATTCCCTGCGTCCGGAGCTATCGCAGTTACTAAAGGGTCCTTACTCATGCTGGTTGCGATTGCGATAAAGCCTCGGACTCGACGGGATTATTCACTCCAATTCATAAATCCACACATCTGCGCAATTGCAAGAGTCATAGTCTTAAACTTTTCGCATGTCGATTACAATTTGCGATAAGCCCTGGACCCGATAAAAATTATATGTCAATTCATAAAAATATCACGCCTGCGACTATTGCAATTCTTTTATCCATGCCGCCTGTTCCAAAGACTCCTGCCAAATGCGATTGCGATATGCGATAAGGTCGAGGCCATCTGCCACGTCATCCCTGTCATCATCTCGCAGATCGCAAATCGAAAATCTTTCAAGACTGTTGACGTTGTACATCTCTGTTATTGCGATATGTGATATAACCGAACTCGACGAGATTATACAATTGAATCCATAAATTCCCGTGTCCATGCAATCACAAAAGTCATAGACCTTAAGCCATTCCTCGTCTTCCCATTCCGATTGTGATTTGGTCTTATTCAGATTTTTGTCTATTTCAGTAGGGATTCTCCTTGCTTGAAATATGGTGATAATTTAACTCCTGGTCTAAAAGTGATTGTGATCTGCCATAAGACCGTAAAAGTCTGACTTGTCTTACCATAGACCTCACTCCGCATTACTCTCCACGATGGTTGTGCTTGGAATTTATTACGACTTTATGTTTTTCCTGATTTCCTGCAAAAAGTGATTTGTTTCAAATAAAACTCGCTTATCATTCTCATTAGTTTTTACTTATCGGTTCGTGTTTTCATGTTCAGTTACATGACAGAAGAAGACAGTTGTGTTGATAAGTGACAGTTCAATTCAAACAGACAGACAACATCCAAATAATCCAATGGAACAAACAAAACCGATGAAGACAACAAATCACTTTCAGAAAATTTCTACCAAAAATTTGTTTTTCTTTAAGCATATTGAGGGGATTTGTTTAAATGCCCTCAATGCTTTGCACAATAGATTGAGTCGTTTTCTGCTATTTAAGATTGCTTGTTGTATGAAATAAAGGTCCTGAATTTTATGAAAAAAGGCTTACGAAAGCTCCCACTATTGTACTTTAATCCTTTTCTCAATAAAATGACTGGTTCAATATGCACTCTTAGCGCGAATAGCTTAATAACTAGTATAGAGAAAAACTATATAAGTCAGAACATTGTTTAGGAATTTTCATAAAGAATTTTGAGAAGTTGCACTACTATACTCTTGGAATCATCTTTGTGGGAAGGAATAAACTGTTGCTATTTCTTTTATGAGTTGAGCAACCTACACCTAGTATTTCTATCTTTGTACCTCTGTTTTGTTCATAAATAAATAGTGAATTTATATTTTCAGATTGCTTATTACATGGTGTTTAAAGAACAGTGTTACATGTATTCATTTATGATCATGATGCCATTGATATTTTTAAATGCCTGTTAAATAATTTGCTTTGATATTCTAAATGCGATATGAGTTATACACATTATTTTGATTAACTATTTAATCAACATAATCATCTTGAAATATTTTCATTTCCATTGGTGTTTTATCAATCTATATTGTTATTTACTAAGGAAAATCATTATAGATCACATCTAGATAAATGCTAAATAATCTCGGGTTATAGAGTAAATTAATGCATATGTTTTCCATTTGATTCATTGTTGCAAATCCATTTATTTCACTCCACTATAAGCATTATACATTCATTCAATCACCTTTCATTGGGAAACTGGTCCCATTATCCCCAGTCGGAGCCACTACCTAAACGGAAAAGGAGTTGTCTTAAGGTCCAGACCAGGTGGTTTTCCCCCTATGTTGAAGCAGCGATTTTTGAGGCCTCAACACTTTTTGGCGCTAGAAGGAGGGCATGCAGACTATGAATGGAAAGTAAGTCCAATCCAAAAACAAAAGGCGATTCCAAGGGTCATTCTCCCTCCAAATATCCTACAACTTCCAGATCCCCTCCAAAATCTCCTACTTTTAGATCAGGAGTTGTACAATCACCTCCCAAGTCTCCTAGAATACTTCCTGAGGTATTACCCATGCAGATTATACTCCAGAATCACCAGAAATTACAGCTTTGATAAAGAAATTGGAAGACATCTCCATTTGAGCAGAAAAGTTTGAATCATCTAAAGTTTCTGAAGGAATTATAACTTCTATTTTTCAAGGAACTGGTGTCTTAACTCAATCCCGAAGTGCAAAACTTGGCATCTCACCATTTGAATTTCCACTTCAATCCCACCGAACGAAAACTGATACATCAGATTCCCAAACATCTACTAGTGAGATTACCTCATTCTCTCATTCACCAACATCTCCATTTCTTCCTTTTTCATTTCCTTTCTCTCTACCAATCACTTCATCTATTTCCATTTCCTCTACACAAACAACTAGTGTTGCCTCAAGCAGTACTATTACAGCTACCAGTTCTTCTTTCATCACATCCACCTCCCCAACTGTTATAATGGCAGCTAGACCATGGTCCAATCTGCGAGCTGTTCAAATGCCAACGCCACTTCATCCTCTACTAAAACATCCTGAAGAATGGCTTCCCAAATTCAATCCTAATGATGGGTCACCTATTGAAGAGAACCTTCATAATTATATGTTAGTCATCAATCTTAATGAGGTAGATGAAGAAGACGTTGTTGTTAGATTATTCCCATACACTCTTACAGGATCAGCTGGGTCTTGTTACTTTTCATTACTAGCTAATTCTATTACTAGTTGGGATATTTTTGAAGAACTATTTTTGACTAAATTTGGTGATGATCGCTCAATGGCATCTCTTATTAATGACCTTTCCAATTTAAAAATGAATTTAGGGGAAAAGATAAAATATTTCAATTCCAGATTTAACAGATTGTTAAATAAAATCTCAACTACTTCTAGACCTGGTGTTGATGTACAAATTGAATGGTATATTTCATCTCTTCCTTCTAACATAGCAATTTTTGTAGATAAAGCTGATAAAAATACCTTGGTAGAAAAAATGAAAGAAGTTGTGTCTGTAGAGAAAAGGATAAATGCACTAGAAAAGAAAAAAGATCAGGAAGACAAAAAAATAAAAAGAGTTACAATTAAGGATGAAGCTAAAAAGAAAGCACCTAAAGATCCCTTTGATCTTGAAATCTTGCAACAAGTCCTTAAAACTTTGTCTAACGAGATGGTAGAGATCAAAAAACAAGTAGTTGAATCTTCTTCCAAAAAACCTTTTAGAACATTCAGAAGAAATCAGCCACCTAATCCACAACCTCCAAACACGATCTCTAATGCAGAAATTGATGATGAAGATAAGGAGGAAGCAACATTTTCTGCTAATGAATCCCAAGATGAACAAATAGCTGACTTAAATGGAATGTGGGAATCTATTCTTCCTATTTTTGATATTGAAAATGAATATGAAGCATTACCTGTTAGCACAAGAAGTAAAGGTCCAGTTGATCCTATACAACCAATTCAAAAACAGAAACCTTCAACTTCCACTGCTAAAGATAAAGTTGTTAAAAAATCCACTTCCACTTCCCCCAAAGTAATTTCGTCTTCATCCAATTCTCCATCTTCACTGAGAACCTTAGTAGTTTCACATACTATTGAGTACAATATAGTTGAAGATATGAAGAAAATAAAAGCAAACATTTCCCTTCACTCAAACAACAACAAAATTTTTACTGAAAGAATTGAATGCAGTACCTGCTTCTCGTCTTCGTGATATTGTGGTATCCAAAGCCTCTACGAAACGGGTAAACTTCCTAGTCATTCATTATTCGATTCCTCTGATGCTATTCTGGTAGGTGACAAGTCTAACTCACATACCCCTCCTTTTCTTTTGACTTTTGAAATATTTAATAAAAATGTACATAACTGCTTAGTAGATTCAAGGGCTTCTTCGAATATCATGTCGTATTCAGTTTGTCTGAAATTAAATATGTCATCCCAGAAAACTGCATTTCACATTGTGCAACTCGATAGGACAAAATACAAATTCATGGGAGAAATAAATTCAGTTCTTATTAGATTATCTTCGAATCCTAAAGTTTGTCAAATAATTGATATACTTGTTGTTGATATCCCAGATTTCTACGATTTAATTCTTAGTAGAGATTGGTCATAAAAACTACGCGGTTATTTTTCCACTAATTTGTCTCACTTATGGCTCCCATTTAATGGAAAGCCGAATAAAATATGAATCAACTGAGAAAAACACATGAAACATTTAGTAGCAGATTTGGAAGGTAAAAATGAAGTAGTAGAATTTAATAACAACATTCTTGGAAACTACTCTACTGAATCATTTTTTGAGAATTTTAAAGCACAAATATCACCATTTATGAGTAGTTCTGTAACTTCTCAAATTGAAAAATTTTCACAGACAGACTTTTCCAGATGTGTAAATATGTTAGAAAAACAATTAGTTAGTTCTTTATTATGGACATTATATTTTGATGGGTCGAAATCAAGTGATGGTGCAGGAGCAGGTTGCATATTGATTAATCCTGAAGGTGTGAAGACAATGCTAACTTGTAGATTGGAATTCAAATGAACAAATAATATTGCAGAATATGAGGCATTGGTCCAAGGTATGTATAAAGCAATTAGCCTTCCCGTTAAATACCTTCAATTTTATGGAGATTCAGAAATTGTAGTTAAACAAGTAAGAAATGTGATGCATTATATCTCTACACACTTGAAGCATTATCAATCTTTGGTTTATTCTCTCTCTTCACATTTTTTAGTGTTTATCATTTCTATTATTCTTAGGATTCAAAATGCCAGCACTGACCTTCTTGCTAACGTTGCATCAAAATTGATCCCATACGAAGATTATAGTCCCGATAGATTTTTTGTAGAATTAATCTTTAGGCCATCCATTCCCGATAATATCACCAATTGGTGGGTATTTAATGATGATGAAGACATTTTAAGCTTCTTAACTTCTGAAAAATTATACGATGACCAAATAATTGATGAAGATGAACATGACAATCAATTAAAACAAAAAATCAAGTATCATCCTATAACCAAATATGTAGTTAAACTTGAGGACCTCTCTGATTTAAAAGATAGATTTAAAAGAGTTACTAATTCAAAACTACAGATTTCAACTTTGAGATTTGAATTAATAAATCTTGGGACAGATCTTAAACCTCAGAACGTCAATTTAGGACTTGGTCTCTCGTCTAAAGAAAGATTATCCTTCATTCATTTGTTTAAAAAATATAAGGATGTCTTTGCTTGGAGTTATGAAGATCTCAAAGCATTCGACACTTCCATCATTCAACATACAATCCCGATGATATCAAACGATAAACATGTCCAACAGAAATTAAGGAAAATTCATCCGAACTTAGAAAATCAAATCAAAACATAATTGAATAAACTCCTTAAGCCTAAAATGATTTTTCCTTTTACGAATTTAAGACGAGTTTACAACTTGGTACATGTGAGGAAAAAAAACAGTGATATCCGCATTTGTATAGATTTTAGGAATCTTAATAAAGCCAGTCAAAAGGATAATTTCCCACTACCCACTATGGAACAGATTTTACGATCAGTTGTTGGTTCCGAACTTATGTCTTTCCTTGATGGTTTCTCAGGATACAATCAAATCATTGTCCACCCAGATGATAGGTTAAAGACTACTTTCAGAACCAAATGGGGAACTTATGCCTACCAAAAAATGTCATTCGGTTTAATAAATGCAGGGGCCACTTTCCAACGAGCCATGGATATAGCTTTCAAAGGTCTGTTAAATAAAATGGTTGTTGTTTATCTGGATGACATTATTGTTTATTCAAAGAACAGAAATAGTCATTTTTAGGACTTAAAACAAATTTTTGAACGCTGTAGAAAATATGATATTTCATTAAATCCGAAAAAGTATTTTTTCGCTCTTAGTGAAGGGAAACTTTTAGGATTCATTGTGTCAAAACATGTAATTTACATTGACCATGATAGAATGAAAGAAATTTCTCCACCATATAATAAAAAAAAAATGCAATCATTCTTTGGACAGATCAATTTTGTCAAAAGGTTTGTCCCTGATATCTCACAAATTATTTTTTCGTTACAACAAATGATTAAGAAACACGTAGTTTTTAAATGGGGTCATCATGAAAAGAAAGGATTTGATTTAATCAAACAGACAATTATCAATTCCCCTTTTTTAAATACTCTGAATTTCTCTGATCATTTCATCTTATATACCTTTGCTTCTTCAACATCTTATGTTATTGTTTTGACACAAATTAATAATCAAAAAATTGAAGCACCCATATCTTTTTTCAGTTCAAATTTTCAGGGTGCTGAATTGAATTATTCAGAAGTAGAAAAACAAGCATTTTTTGTATATAAATCTATAAAGCATTTTAGACCTTTTCTTTTAAAAACACACACGAAAGTAATAGTCCCATTCCCAGCAGTGAGACAATTACTAATGCAGAAAGAATTAAGAGAAAAGAGAGAAAATTGGGTAACAGCTTTGCAAGAGTATGATATTGAAATAAAACCAGCCAAAATTGTCAGAGGGTAAGGTTTCTGCAAACTACTTACAGGAGAATCCAACATACCAGCCGAAGGGGACAAGGGTAAAAATGAACACATTTTTGAGGTAAGTGTAATTGATGTTGATTCACAATATGTTGATCTAATTTTTTATCTGAAAAATGGATATGCTCCTCCTAAACTAAATTATAAAAGAAAAAGAGCTTTACGATTAAAAGCAAGTCATTATGAGGTTGTTGATAGCGTGTTATTTAGGAGAAACTATGATTCCATACTGTTAGTATGCCTTGAAAAATATGAAGCACAAACGGTTTTGTAGGTGCTTCACGATGGACCAACAGGTGGACACTTTGGAGGAGATACTACTACACACAAAATCTTACACATTGGATACTACTGGCCTACTCTCTTCAAAGATACTCACGCCTACGTAAGAAAATGCAAAACATGCCAAACTGCTTCTGGAAGACAACAGATACCAACCTTGCCTCTGCAGCCAATGAACATCGAACAACCTTTCAAACAATGGGAACTAGATATCATAAGTGAGATCGTTACTCATTCTTCTAAACAACATAGATATATTCTCACTGATACATATTACTTCACTAAGTGGGTGGAAGCAATTTCACTAAAGGTAGTCAATTCTAAATCTGTTATTGAATTTAATTATCAATTTATCATTACAAGATTTGGTTTGCCTTCTGCACTTATATTTGATAATGCATCTTATTTTTCAGGTACCAGTATGATTGAATTTGCAATTAGGAGAGGTTTTAAACTCAAATATTCTGCAAATTACTATCCCCGGGGAAATGGTTTGCCAGAATCCACTAATAAAAATCTCCTTAATCTCCTTAGAATAATCAAAAGAACTGTAGATCAAAATCAAAGAAACTGGCACAAAGCTTTAATATTTTCTCTATGGATTGATAGGATAACTTAGAAGACCTCTATAGGCACTTCTCCATTTAACCTAGTCTATGGGAAGGAAGCCATTATTCCATCACATTTAGCTCTTCCTTCATTATCCCTAGTTAAATTTATTGAAGAAACACCTTCTTCTTCTTTGCAATTAAGAAATTCACAAATCCTAAAACTAGAAGAAGAAAGGATCATCCAAATTTAAACACGAACGCAAAAAATTACAGATATAACCATAAATACAGAGATGCAACAGAAATAACACTATCTCTCATTAATATCAAATAATGAAATATGCTTACAAATGGATTGGAAATGAGACTAGCTCAGGCGATGGTAGCTTATCTCTGAGAAGAGATGTGGCGGCTACATGCCTCTGAACTACATTACAATGAGGCTCAAGGGCCTTTTTATTATTGAACAATAAGATAAAACCCTAAACAACCAAAACCCTAACCTAGAAAGTTGGCTACCCAACTAACCCCAACTGGGCCCATAAACTCTTGGTGTTACATCTCATTGGGTTAGGGTTTTGGTTATTTAGGGTTTTCTCTTATTGTTCAATAATGAAAAGGCCCTTGAGCCTCATTGTAACGCAGCTCAGAGGCATGTAGTCGCCACATCTCTTCTCAGAGATAAGCTACCATCACCCGAGCTAGTCTCATTTCCAATCTGTTTGCAAGCATATTTCATTATTTTATATTAATGAGAGATAGTGTTATTTCTGTTGCATCTCTGTATTTAAGGTTATATCTGTAATTTGTTGTGTTCCTATTTAAATTTGGATCAGTTGAATCAGAGCGGTCTGCTCTTTCTCCATTTTTCTTTGCATGTCCCCAACGAGGTCAGGATATAAGGAGTTAGGGCTCGAACTGGTCAACCTTTGCAAGACCAACCTCAGAAATCCCAACGGCCTCCCATGGGGGAAGAAAAGAAAGACGAGGGAGTAGGAGATCCTATCAAAATATTGCTCGAGGAGGCCCTCGAGAAATAAAGGAACGTGATGATGGATAATTTTGCCTACAGCCTTCAACGGTTGCCCATCGGCGACGCATCCACATCCTACGCTCACTCTGGAGGCTCTATACCTTTTAAGGTACAAGTAAACTTTGACATTCCCATATTTGAGGGCCAAATATATGCAAACGTAGTAGATAAATGGTTGAATCTACTAGAAGGATTTTTTTGGTTCGTGATTTTTCTAGCCGAGAAAAGATTACTTTTTCTCTTCTCAAAATCGCTCCCCATATCAAGGACTAGTGGGAAACCTATTGTGAGCAGAAGGATGAAAGTACACCCTCATTGTTTTCAGACACTTCCACTTGGAATTCATTCTGGCACACCATCAAGGAGCAGTACTACCCTGTGGGGAGCTATGAGGACAAATACATAAAGTGGACCACGCTGCGGCAGGGAAGGGACCAAGATGTGCCGGAGTTTACCAATGTTTTTCATACCCTTCGCACGAACTTCGATATCAAGGATTCTGAGAAACATTTGGTACTCAAGTACCACAGCTACTTACATAGATACATCCAGGTTCTTGGACATCTCCTTGCTCGGCACGGCATACCGATACACCATTAAGATCGAGCAAAAGTTTAAATAGAAGAAGCGAGACTTTGGATCTATGAATCTGAAGCAAGGGAAAGGTTCCCCCAAACCGCAGAACAAAGGACAAAGCCAAGGCGAGAAGACCCAAGACAACCCACCAAGGCCACAACCAAAGGACAACACTACGAAGCCGAAGAAGGACATGAGAAAGTGGTGTGAGTTCCATAAGAGCTCCACCCACAACATAAGTGAGTGTCGGGCCAAGCAGTCACTGTTGGCCGAACTGAAGGCTTTAGAATCATATGCATGTTTCGGCTCTGAGTCAGAACCTGACAAGGGGAATGAAAAAGGGAAGAAGATTATTGATGCGAAGCCCAACGTCATCATCGCCACCACAAAGATCCAGAAGGAGGAACCCGAATATCCAGAGGAGGAGCGTCTCTTCTACTCCCATATGTGGGTAAAGGGTTCCCTGCTACAATTCATTGTCAACAGCAGGAGCCAAAAGAACCTCATTACAGTAGAGGTCGTGAAGCAGTTGGGCTTACTGACCATAGCACACCCATAGCCGTACACCATCGGGTGGCTTCACCAAGGACAGGATCTGCACATGAGCCAACAATGTCGCCTTCCATACAGCATCAAGCCCTTCACGGATGAGGTATTATGTGACATTACTCGCCTTGATGTTTGTGATGTATCATTAGGCCAACCATACTTATGGAAGCAACATGTTGTGTATGAGTAAAGGCCTTGCGTTGTTATTGTTACATTGGGAAATAAGTTTTACAGGATACCAAAGGTAGCACCGCCTACCGCCATCTCTCTGGTTATTGCAAAACAATGCAATAAGCTCATTTCAAAAACCGGGAAATTTGTTTTCCTAATGATACTCCCTCAAGGAAATAAGAAGACGGTGGCCACGACCTCCAAATAGATCCCCTTCGCACGACAACAACATATGGACAAGGTCATGGAGGAGTACGAGGACATCTTCACCTCCCCCGCAGGGGTGCCTCAACACTGTCAAGTCAAGCACTCCATCGATCTGAACCTAGGTGCATCGTTACCCAATGGACCAATATATCGACACTATGTTCTGGAGAACGATGAAATCAATAGGAAAATTCAGGAGCTGCTGCAGAAAGGTCACATTCGGCCAAGTTCATCACCCTGTGGGAGCCCGATCGTGTTGGTATAGAAGAAGGATGGGACTTGGAGACTCTGCATTGACTATCGGGCGCTAAACAAGATCACTGTCTGAAATAGGTACCCGATCCCACGGATTGTTGACCTTATGGACTAACTCAAGGGGGAAAAATATTTTAGCAAGATCGACTTGAAGTCCGGCTATAACTAGGTACCAATCGAACCCTCTGATGTTTGGAAGACTGCCTTCAAAGCCAAGGATGGCCTTTTTGAATGGTTGGTTATGCCTTTGAGGTTGATGAATGCTCTTGCAACCTTCATGAGGCTTATGGGTGACATATTACATCCATTCACCAACTCATTTGTAGTGGTATACTTGGATGACATCCTGATCTTTAGCCAGAGTTGGGAAGAACACCTCCACCACATCCGATAGGTTCTCCAAACATTGCGGCAACACAAATTGTGTGCCAATTTGGATAAATGCAATTTTGTCATGACCCAGGTTTAATATCTGGGATACATTATTGATGAATAGGGGGTGCATGTGGATCCAGCCAAGATTCAAGTCATTCGGGATTGGCCAGCCCCTACCACTCTGACGGAGCTCCGCAACTTTCTGGATCTTGCCAATTTCTACCGCAGGTTCATGTTGGGGTTCTCTCATATCACTTGGCCCTTGAGTCAAGTCACTAAAGGAGGAGCGAAAGCAAAATTCTTTTGGTATAAATCTCAACAGAAGGCATTCACAGAGTTGAAACATCACCTCTGGTCTGCACCAATGCTCACATTACCGAACTTACAACAACCATTTGAGATCAAGACGGATGCCTCTGACTATGCTGTTGGGGCATTCCTTACTCAACAAGGGAATCTAGTGGCATATCACAGTGAGACACTTTCAGACATAGTTCGAAAGTAACCCACTCATGACAAAGAGATGTATTCCATTGTGCAGGTCTGCCGACAATGGGAGCATTACATTTTGGGGAAGGAAACGGTCATCCGCATAGACCACTGACCCCTGCAGTTCATATAGACACAAGGGAAGTTGCAGAATGGTCGCCATCAGAAGTGGTCCACATACCTGAAATAATTGCATTTGAATATCAAGTACAAGAAGGGCAACACAAATAATGTTTCAGACTGCCTCAGCCGACCCCCGATCATGGCGTTAACCACCGTGCTCAACTCTTGTGGGCACGAGACTTCTGATTGGCCACTTCTCTACAAAAACGACCCAGAATTTGGCCACACATACCATACGCTCTTGGAGGGTCAGAAAGTTCTAGATTTTCATCTCTAGGATGCTCTATTATGCCACCTGAGACACCTTTGTGTTCCTTCAAGCGAGCATGCGAAGATGATTTGGGAAGCACACTACAGTCGGGCCACTGGGAATTTCAGGGTCGAGAAAATGGTGGCAGCACTGCAGAAGTATTTCTATTTGCCAAATCTTTGACAGGATGTCGGAAAGTACATTAGATCCTACACTGCCTGCACCATTGCCAAACCAACCATGAAGAAGCAAGGTCTCTATACTCCACTGCCTACCCCTAGTCGACCTTGGGAAGCCATCTCCATGGATTACATGTTAGGCCTTCCTTCTACTAAGCATGGAAACGACTATGTTTTTTTGGTCGTCGATAGATTCTCGAAGATGGCCATTACGGTGGCCTGCAAGAAGAGTATCACAGCAAAAGCCACTACTAAACTCTTCTTTGAATGAGTGTGGGTACACTTTGGGATCCCACAGTCTATCATCTCAGATCAAGACAGTAGGTTCCTCAGTACATTTTGGTCCAGTTTTTGGTCGATGTTGGACACTAAGCCCACTAAGTCCACATCTTTCCATCCTCAAACTAATGGCCAGACAGAGGTCGTCAACAGGATGATCGTACACATTATGTGCATGTACAACTCAAAGCATCCACACACATGGGATGAGAGCCTCCCCTATGTCCAGCACAGTTGCAACCAGGCTCTGCACAGCTCGAATGGCCACATCCCTTTTCAGGTGGGCTTAGGATTTCAGCCACTATGTCCCATTGATGTGGCCATACCATTTGCAGCGACTCAGGTAGATTCGGCTCATGTTTAGTCTGAAGCCGACAAGACAAATAGCTTCATTGAGCACATTCAACACATTCGCCAACAGGTCCATGACATATTGGAAAAATCTAATGCTAAGTACAAGCAGCGACATGATTAACATCAGGTGCCACACAAGTTCCAGGTAGGCGACAAATTTTGGTTACATCTGCAGAGGAGCGTCTCGCTGGGTCTCACCGCAAGATTCGTCTGCTTCGATATGGGCCATACACCATCACTAAGGCTATGGGAGATAATTCTTTTGAGCTCAGCATTCCCCCATTCCTTGGCCTACATCCAGTATTCAATGTGGATCACCTTTGACCATACTTTCCACCATTACTGGAGACATCCGACATTGCAGAACATCTCACTCCAACAAAGTTAAATCCAGACTGCATGGAATAAGCTGCAACTGATCGGATCATGGACACATAGATCAAGAACACTCATCAGTAGAGGATCCAATTGTATCGAGTTGTCAAAGTCAGCCAGCTCCTGCACCAAGGAAATTGGCTCACTAGGGACCAAGTTCAGCAGAAGTTTCCCCATCTCATGGAGGAACTCAATGCAATGGAGACCATTGCTTCCTAAGTGGGGAGGAATGATCCAGGTGGATATTGGTGGCCACTCGCCTATTCCACGTGGAACCCCACCATTGTTTCTTTCAGTTTTTTTTTTCAGTTTCCTTAATTGTAGCACAATTTACTATTTTTTGCAGCTTTTCGGGTCATGAATTTTCGGAGCCGTTTGGAGGCCCTACGTGATCTCAATGCCAAAAAAACGCTCATTTAGGGCCTCAAAATGGCTCTGGAAGTTCAAGACCCGAAAAATGCCAAAAATAGTAAACGGTGCTACAATTAAGGAAAAAAAATAAAAAAAACAAAAACAAAAACAAAAGAAAACAAAAACAAAAACAAAAAAACAAAACAAAAACAATGGTGGGGGTCCACGTGGAATAGGCAAGTGGCCACCAATATCCACCTGGATCAAAGGGAAAAGGTCAAACTCACACAAACCAAACATCAATAGATGGTGAAAGCTTCTTTTGATGCAAGTTCAGTCACACAAAGACCACCCTTCCAAGTTGGAGATCTAGTTCTCAAGCGGGACAAAGCACACGAAGAAAAAGAGAAACATACCAAATTTCAAAAATTATGGCTTGGTGCATTTCAAATTGTTGAACAGATAAGCCCATCTACATTTATACTTCAAGATTTATCAGGAAAGAGAGATTCTCTCCCTGTAAATGGGCCTATCTTAAAGAAATTATTTTCTTAGGAATTTTCATACAAAATAATAATAATAATAAGAAGAATAAAATCTGTAAAATCACTTCCATTATAAAACCCGCTGCAACTAATTTTCTTTTTACAGATTTTGTTAATAAAATATTAAGTAGTACTCTATTGACTTTTCAAACATCTTTTGAAGTTATTTTTATTTTTTCATTTTGAAGGTAGGAATTTTTAAGAAGTGGTTACCAAAATTGAAAATTAGATAAAAATTATATAACTCTAAAAATCTATTCCATTAAGTTGTAAAAATATTTAAAAACCTCAAAAAATTATATCTTTTTACTCTCGTTTTAGTCAAAAAAGGTTATCCTTAAAAATTAAAGACCGCCTTACGACTAAAACACTTTCAACTCAAATTTGTCATCCAAAACTCTTAAGGAGTCAACGATCCTCCCCATGCATTAAAAAAGGATTTTTAGAGTGTAATTCTAAAATATAATAAATCTAAAAAGATAAGAGGTCTCATCATGAGCTTGCTTACCATGTTCATAGGGAACCAATTAAACCGGCATTACCACACTGAACACCAAATCAGGGTAATGGCTTACGATTTTTAATTGTAAGATAAGGGGTCTCATCACCAGCTAGCTTGTTCAGTTTGATTATTACCGGTGAATGGCATTGTCGTTATTTGGCCACCAAACTAGGACAATGGCTTTTTAGCATTAAAAAAAAAAGACAAAACAAAATTACTTCCAATTATTGCACTATTAAATGAATGGGACACTGAATTGATGTTGGTTAAAAGGTAACCCTGTCGGGGCTATGAAAGCCTGCTGGCAGCAATGGCTCTACCTGTGACAAACAAGTATATTACAATCTAAGTCGTAAAAGCCCCCTTACTTTATTTTATAAATTGATTAATGACCGATACAAGTAAATAGGAGCTTTCATTCACAAAAGGTTTTTAAAAGAAATTGCAATTTAATGAGTTTTATAGTCAGAGTAATTTTATTTATCTAAATGTTTCAAAAAATAATTTCCACTTATTAGATTATTTTTACTGAATTTTTGGAAAATTTCATTTATCAAAGATAATTGGTTCTTCCAGTGAATCGCCAATTGTTGCACTGTTCAACAACCCCCATTTTAATATATTATAAATTTCCTATGAAATTTATTGTATTTAAATAGGGACCCTTTAGTTTTAAGGAACTATAAGGAACTATAACCAAAGTTTAATACTTAGGATTTTTAATTAAAACCCAAGTATTAAACCTTGATTATCCAAAAAACCAAATTTTAATAGCCCCCAAGACCAAAACTATACTTAGGCTTCAAAACCATTAAGTATTAAAAAATATGGGTTATTTAACCAAAACAAAAAACAAAAAAATAATCGAAGATTTTAATTCCCAAAGGTTTTATCTTTATAAACTCCGACTCATTCAAATCCCACATCGCAAAGTTTCTAAAGGCTAAGCCTCTCCCGCATCACAAATAAACAAAGTTTCATAAATAAAATACCCCTCCGCCAACTCCATTGTAATTGTGATATAAATCGGACCCGCGGGGATTATTTAATACAATTCATTAAAATCTTGCGTCTATGACAATCGCAAAAGTTCCAAAAACCTTAAGTCTTAACCTTAACTCCATTTCGATTAGGCTCGGACCCGACTGGATTATCCATTGCAATTCATAAATTCCCCATGTTCGTGGCAATCTCAAAAGGTTCCAAAAAGCTTAAGTCCATACTTCCTCCTTATCCCGATTGTGATATGCGATGAAGCTCGGACCCAACAGGATTATAAAATCCATTCCATAAATTCCCAGCGTCTGGAGCTATCGCAATCACCAAAGGGTCATGCCTCATGCCGATTGTGATTGCGATAAATCCCCATACCCGATGTGATTATTCACTCTAATTCATAAATCCTCACGTCCGTGCAATCGCAAGAATCACATTCTTAAACTTTTCGCATGCCGATTACGATTTTCAATAAGCCCCGGACCCGATAAAAATTATATGTCAATTCATAAAAATATTGCGTCCGAGGCTGGCGCAGTTATTTTAGCCATGCCGCTTGTTCCAAAGACTCCTACCAAATGTGATTGCAATATGCGATCAGGCCCAAGCCATCTGCCACGTCATCTGTGACATCATTCTCCACGTCAAATGCCACGTCATAATGACGTCAGCATGACATCATCCCACACATCGCAAATCGCAAATCTTTCAAGACTGTTGGTGTTGTACCGCTTCGTTATTGCGATATGCGATGTAGCCGAACACAACAGGATTATACAATGCAATCCATAAATTCCCGCGCCCGCGCATTCGCAAAAGTCACAGAACTTAATCCATTCCTCCTTTTCCCATTTCGACTGTGATTTGGTCTTATTCAAATTTTCATGTATTTCAATAGGGATTCTCCTTGCTTGAAATATGACGATAATTCAACTCCCGGTATAAAAGAGATTGTGATTTTCGATAAGACCGTAAAAGTCCGACTTGTCTTACCACAGACCTCACTCTGCATTACTCTCCATGATGGTTGTGTTCAGAATTTATTACGACTCTATGTTTTTCCTGATTTCCTGCAAAAAGTGATTTGTTTCAAATAAAACTCGCTTATCAGTCTCATTAATTTTTACTTATCAGTTCTTGTTTTCGTGTTCAGGTACATGACAGAAGAAGACAATTGTGTTGATAAGCGACAGTTCAGTTCAAACAGACAGACAAACATCCAAAGAATCCTATGGAACAAACAAAGCTAATGAAGACAACAAATCACTTTCAAAAAATTGCTACCAAAAAACTATTTTTCTTTAAGCATATTGAGGGGATCTTTTTAAATGCCCTCATACACATTATTTTGATTAAATACTTAATAAACATAATCATCTTGAAATATTTTCATTTCCATTGGTGTTTTATCAATATATATTGTCATTTACTAAGGAAAATCATTATAGATCGCATCTAGATAAATGCTAAACAATCCCGCGTTATAGAGTAGATTAATGCATATGTTTTCCATTTGATTCATTAATGCAAATCCATCTATTTCACTCCACTATAAGCATTACATATTCATTCAATGACCTTTCATTGGGAAATTGGTCCCATTATCCCAAGTCGGAGCCACTACCTAAATGGAAAAGGAGTTGTCTTAAGGTCCGGACTAGATGGTTTCCCCCCTATGTTGAAGCAACGATTTTCGAGGCCTCAACAGTACTAGACCTGATATTACATCTCTACCAACTGGTGAATTTGACACAGTCGAAACTGAAAACCTTGAAACTAAACTACCTAAGGTCATCGAACCTAAATTTCTTGATTTAGAAACACTACAACCTAAGGTTATATAACCTGAGGGGCCTTAATTTACCCAACCTATTAATTTAGGTCCTTGTCTTTCTCTTCCTCTGACTTCGACCTAACAATAACCTGTATATCTCGGTCCCTACAGAGAAGTACTTCAACCTAATCTTTTGAGTATTGATTCAACTACTGAAGAGTCTTGACCTTCAACCTTATCCATTTACAAAGGAATCCGCTTTATCAAGCCCATCATTTTCATCCTCCTCATAGTCCAATACAAGCTCCTTCACTTAGTATCCCTCGTTTCAACTCACCTTTGAGTTTCCCTCAACAAAATTCTTGGGGAATTTTTTCCATGACTGAGTCAACGATGGTTTCTCAACCTGTATCAGATATCATGAGTGAGTCAACCAAAGTTACAACTACCTCCATGTTTGTGACTTCACCAGAAACACATTTGTATGGTGGTCCCTCTGTGCCACCTAGTTATCAGTCCTTATCTGAAACCTTTTCTGGTGCAATAACCAGTCCATGGACTTATCCTTCTCCATTCTCATCTGGAATGTCATCTAAAACCTCTGTAATGAGCAGCTCACAACTTGTTGTGTCCATTGTGCCCCAGCCATCTTTGCAGTAGCAATATGGTCCAAATGTTAGTGGAATGGGACATTTAAAAAAGCCTCCCCCACCCTATATCGAGTACCCTCCTCTTGGGGGGAAATTATCTTCGTATACTCCCTATCCCCCACTAGGGGGGGAATTTGTTGATGGAACGTTCCCTTTTCCTAATAAAATGTAACAAGTTGGTGCTCCTACCTATTCAATTCCCCTTCCCACCGGTCCTCCCTTTCCGAGAATGGTAGCTAATCCTTGACACCCTACGTTGCCTATTCAACCTAGTTTGAGCTTAATTCAATTACCAACTTCTCAACCTATTCCATCCACACCTCAGGTTCCTACTTTCCAACATATGCTTCAATCTTCCCAAGTTATATCTCAAGCAAGTCAACCTATCCAAGTTTCATCCCACGTGCAACCAACTCCATTGGTATTTGGGATTTCTCAAATCCCACCTACCCAACCTCTTCAAGGTGCCTTACAAACCCCACGGCTTGGTCAGTCCACCTTTCAAATGCAAGTACAATAACCTGTACATGGCATGGCAGATGCACAAACTAGTCAACCTAGTGTATGGATGTTGCAAAATCCCTTTGGGCAACCATACCAAGGTATTCCGCAAGCGCCTGTTGGTTAAATTCCCATTCACCAAATTCCTTATCAAGGTCAATAGCTTCAAACATAGTTGTTTCAATCTTATTAAGATTTTTATGGAACTGGAAAACTTGGTAATACTTATCCTGGTTTTCAAAATTCTGCTTACTCGAGGATGCAAATACTCGTGGCTCATCCTATTCCATCATACCCAGGGTATCCTTCACCATAGGTTAATCTTCACCCTCAAGGTCAACCTTCCTAGGAAAACTTTAATAGGCAGTTGTTGTCCGTTGCAACTCTTGAGCTTCCAGATTTAATAGGCTTCACTCTCCTTGGTGGTCGATAATTACTAAAAAATTGTCGAGTGATATTCCTAAATTCAATAGCGATCTCAGAGAAGACTCGTCTACTCATGTTATGACATATCATTTATGGTGTTTATCAAACTCTTTAAATGATGATTCTATTTGCTTACGAATTTTCCAGAGAACTCTTACTGTTGCGACAGCTAAGTGGTATATCAAATTTCCACAAGATTCTTTCAAAAACTTCAATGCCTTATAAACTACGCTTATAACTCACTTTCAGTTTCCCATTCGTTGTGAAACCAGAACCAAAATTTTGACCTCTTTCAAAAAATCCGACTTCACCCATATCTCAGATCATATTCTTGAGTGGAGAGGTCGACGTTGATTGGTTAAAACCTTCATTCCAGATCAGTTATTGGCTTAACGGTTCATCAAATATTTGGTACCATCCAAAACAGAAGATGTTGCTAAAGGCGGAGTCATCAAATGAAGAGCAAGTAATTTCTCATGCCCAATATCGTGATCTCATTTATATCCAATCTGGCATGCTCTACGACAAAATACCCAATCCTCCGAGACCTCAGCACATTGATCCACCACCTCCTACTAAAGAATCACATGTCGTTGATGACGTGATTGGTTCTGCTAGCCAGCAGACAATGATTAAACTATCTAGTTCATCTCTTGTTGCGACTACTCAAAACCCATCCTTTGCTACTCCTGCAACTACTTCCAAGATTAATATCATCCAATCCATGAAAGGCAAATTACATCAACCCAGAAGTAAAAAGAAAGGAAAAGGAAAGAAGAAGAAAGATAATTCTTCGCAGGATAAACAAAATAATTAGTCTCCTAAGACAAACAAAAACCTCGTTATCCTTCCTTAATTTCTAATTTACTTCGGGTTGTCCACATCGGGCAGAAGTTAATCAATTACTTAAGTCGTCATCTGTCGCACTTGTTGTGTCAACAGATCCATTTTCTAATCAGGAGACCAACATTGTTGCATGGGGTCCCACTTCCTCTTCCTCGATTATGATGTTATCTTCCACCAAACAGAAAAATGAAATCATGGTGTCTATGAGAAACGAAGACTATGGTAACCCGAACCCCTCAGCTGGTAAGGCTACTAATCAACCTATCAATTCTAATTCATCTGCTTCAAATCCTTCTCCGTATGTGGTTCCAACTAAATTAACTATTAAACCCCCAAAGGGTGTTATTCACAAATCAACATTCAATCCTCGTGCGAGAGCTGAACAAAAATATAACATAGCTAAGGACTTACCTTAATCTCCTATTGTTATGTCCACTCTCGAGGTTTTGCATAATTTTCCCGCCCATAAGAGGGATTTACTTGTTGCAATCATCGATCCTTCGGATTCAAATATTGTGGTCTTTAATCACGAGAATCATACTGGCGTTTATGATCCAGGTTGTTGTTCGAAATAAGGCTATCCATCAAAAAATTGTGGATGAAGGTGCTTCAACATGTATCATGTCACTTTATTATTGGAAGGCTATTAGTTCTCCTGAACTCAACTAGTCACCCACTACTCTTAAAGCCTTTGATGGAAGAGGCTTCAAGCCTTACAGACTTTTGAATACGTTGCAAGTATAATTAGATGGAAAAACGGCCTCAATAGAAGCTGAAGTTATAGACAAACCTTTGGATTATAACCTTTTACTAGGCCGCATATGGATTTATGTAACAGCCTTCGTTGAATTTCCATGTAAAAAATATAAGACCAAGGTCATGGGACACGCATTCCAATCTGAATGGTGGGAAAAACATCCTAGTGGGTGTTCATTTCAGTTAATTAATGGCTATGGAAATTATCAAAGGCATTAGCAAAGGAAAAGAGGCATTTATTGGCATTTTATTTATGAAAATAATGGAAAATAGGAGAAAAGAGAGGTGAAAGGTCACATATTTGCATGACAAGGAAATTGAAGGAAAAATTAAGAAATTAGAGGCCTCAATGATAAAAAGGCTTATGAGGATCAATTCATGGCTTTTGTAAGTTGGGCTTTTGTCAATTTGGTTTTGGATCTCTCTCTCTCTATTTTCTCTCTCACACTCTTGCACACTTAGAGTATGCTTGGAGCACTTTGGCATACATTGGATTTGGATAAAGAAGGCAAAGGAAAGTGGGAAAGTGCAAGGGAACAACGGGATCAATGGCTACAATTGGATTTCTTTGCAGGTATTGAGTTGCATGTATGGTTTCCTTGCTAGTTTTGGCATGCGTGGTACATGCATGTGGTTTCTTGGTTATGAGCTTCATTGGCATGGAGGATTGACTGGATCGATAGTGGTTTGCATAGCCTTTCCATTTCCTGGATAACCATGGTGTTGTGGGTTTTCCAATTTTGTTTTCTGATTGGTGCTCATGTTCCTCATGGTTGTGTGTTGAGTTACTAGTTCCTGGAACCTTGGTTGGAAAAATGCTCTTGATCCCTTGGTGGGTTGAGTTATTAGTCCTTGAGCCTTGGTCGGAAAAACACTTTGGAGCTTTGTGGTAGTTGTGGGTGGAGTTACTAGTTTTGGAGTTGAGTTGGAACAAACGCTCTACAGCCCTAGACAAATTGGGTAGAGACCGATCTGGTGATGGTTAGCGATGTCTCACCATGAGGTGGAATCATTGGTTGAGGCTTGAGATGGTTTTTCCTCTGGAAGCCCTTGTTTGGCTTTGTTTTGGTTATTCCATGAGATCCCACATTCACGCTTGGAATATGGCACGAGGGTGATTGTATGAAAGAAAGATTTGGCTCAAACCAATCTATGGTTGGGTGGTATGTAGAAGTCCCTAACTTGGTTGGCATTTTCATATTTTAATAAGATATATGAGCATATGTATTGATTATGATAGTGATATTATGGTTGAGTTTCCATAGTTCATATGTTGGTTATTTGTTAGGTTCTATGTTGGTTATATGATGTATAATGTTTATGGATATTAACATTTTTGATGAATATATGAATGGTTGGTGAATGCATGGACTAGCAAATGTTATTACAACTATTATGAGAGGGCATTAGACCTTCTTGGTGAATCTTAGATAAGTTTCAGACCCCTATGTTCAGATATGCATTGATGACCTATGGATTGGATGTTTTCCATATGTTTGACCAAATGTCTGTCATGGTTAGGCTTGACAAGGTCAAGTCCTTGCTCAAGTTTTGTTTTAGAGGATTTTTCTTTGTGTCATTTATTATTTTGGAAAGTTTCATCAAGTTATGGGTAGTGATTTGGAGACAAGCCCTGAAAAGGTGGCACAGATCTCGCGGTTGTAGGATCTGAACTGGGAAATTGGGACTGTTGTCACTCCTTTGCAGCATTATGCATGTGAATGGAGGCCTGCAATCACATGGATGCGGGCTTGTGCATGTGACTAGGAGATTAGGTTAGTGAAAAATCAACTTGACTTAGGGCTTGGACACCTAGAAGGGTGGTGTAGCTCTTGGGGGTCTTGTAGCTCCTAATGAAAGTCATTGAAGTTTCAATTTGTCTATTCCACTTCCTTAATTATACTTAGGAGGTTGAATCATATCATAGTAACTCCTTGTCACATATTTACCCTGGTGGACTGGTGAACTTGGGTAAGTGTGGGAGGAGGGCATTATAGAGTGGTATTAGAGCTCCCAGGTTCAACACTTGGACTGGATGGGCAAAATGTGTTTGTCATGCATGCATTTTAGTTGTCTATGTGTTATGCATGCATTGTGATAGTCATTGTTGCAGTTTTTGTCATCAGTGATGTTGTTGGTATGTTATGATGTTAATGTGTTGGCTAGGATAGAGAAGGAGAAGCATATTATTATAGTGATGTTACAGCACTGGACCTCGGGATAAGAGCAGATCATCATATAGGTTTGTATGTTGGGCATGCAAATATGTTGGTTAATGGTTGTTATAAGAATTATGGTTATGTACATGCATGTCATTCTACTATTATTGTGGTTACATGAATGATAAATGTTATTTAACTAATGCGATCATATGCACATGCGTCAAATAGTAATGAATGGTAGTAACTTGTTTTTATATGCATGATGAGTATGGTCATTGAAAATAAGATCTTGTTGTTATATGTATAGTGCTAATCTAGATTGGCCTGTGCAGATGGATATGTTTATGATATTCATGTACGAGTCGATATACTTGTGATATTGTGTCATACTAATCTTGACTTTTGCAAATGTGATAGTCTCCCCTGAGTTACATTGAGGTATGATTTTGGTTATGTCATCTATTTGGTTTATATAACATGGTATGTTTACAGGTTGTTTGAATGTTTGACTAATTGCATATGAGTATGTGTGTCTACAAGATTGCATGAAGGAATAAAATTGTTTTAAGACGGTTGTACTAACACAATATGTGCTTAGATGACTGATATGCACTTGAGTGTAAGTAGGTGCTAGATGTAGTATTATGGATGATGACTGTGAGTTGACTATTGATTATGACATTCTTATTAATCTTGGTAAAGGTTGATTTCAAATTAATAGATATGATGTCATGATATTTGGAACATGTGACTGACATGTGTGAGCAGTTGTAGGGAAACATGCTGGGTATTAGCGTGACAATGTAATAGTTGATTTGTTAATATAACTAACAGATGGGTGAAGTGACAATACATAGTAAGACTCAATTGCAGCAAGGAAAAGGTCAAAGAAAGGAATTGGGTGAAAGTTCCTTTGGTTATGTTTATAAACCGCAATTCCAAATGAATGAGTCCTTTACATGAATACAAGAAGTCTTATTAACCTTGAATTTTTCTGACTGGAGTCCCTTGAGAAATGATATGTGTACGAGTTCAGTTACAAGGCAATGTGATTGGCACATCAAGGTAAGATAGCTTTTATATTATTATATTTATTTATACACTGACAGTTATGTGTTTATGGTAGTGTGATGTAGGGAACTACATGGAAAAAGAGGCTACTATGAAATCTCAAAGAAGGATCAGGTTGATCTTTCCCTTGGAAGCATTGGGAACCCATGGGGTTGATTCATGGTGTTTGTTGCTTGTTTTGTGATTTCGATGATTTGTGAGTTGTTTTCACTTGGTTTACAATTTTTTTTATGTCTAGTGTATGGCCATACCACTTTGTTTGTGGTGTTGTATTGTTATTGGTTTTCATGATTTTCTTCTTGTTTTATTTCTTGTTCTTGTCTTTTATATTTTGAGGGTATTGGGCAGTGGTTGGGGAAAGAGGAAATTTAATGGAGCTCGAGGAGACCTAGATGGAGCCTAATGCTTGAGTAAAGGGAAGCTGAAGGCAAGAGTATGACAACCAGTTGATTGGTTGGGTCCGTGGGGATAAATGGACAATGGAAGGACAATCATGATAAGCTAGCAAGCAAGTTAAAGTAAACGGGTTTGAGGCATCATATGCCTTTTCTATGTTGGGAATTGTTGTTCTTGGTCTTGTGCATGTTGTGCATAGATAAAGGGAGTTCTCTTAACCTTGACCTTATGATATATGGTAATTGTGTTGTGATTATGATTATGTTGATGTCTATATATGTATACATGCATGTATGTATGACGTTGTCTGACATGGTCGTTATGCATCATCATTGTTTTCTGCTAATGTTTATATGTATATATATCTATGTATGTATGTTGTTATTTGAAAAGGTTGTCAGGGATCATTCTTGTGGAGGAAATATCGCTTATGTAGTTGAATGGCATGAAGAGGTTCATGGTCTTATGAGGAATCGAGTGGGAAGAGTAGCACTGATAGATATGTGAGGTCATTATCATGTGGATATGAATTAATATTATCTGATTATATTATGCCTATGTTTATATTATGGACAGGAAGTAGTGTGATCTACGACATGCTGGGATAAACATGGATAGTAGGATGACACTATAAGCAAGGTTGCTTAGTAGAATCAGTGTGGTCTTTGGATGTCCAGTACTACTTTTGTGTATATGATGTACATGTTGTACCTATAGTGTTGTGTGCATGTTGCATATGTGGTAATGTGTACATATGGTGTTGTGTGCATGTTGTATGTGCAGTATTGTGTACATATAGTGTTGTGTGCATGTTGCATATGTGGTATTGTGTACATATACTGTTGTGTGCATGTTGGATATGAGGTGTTGTGTGTGTGTTGTATGTGCGGTGTTGTGTACATGTGGTGTTATGTGCATGTTGTATGTGCGGTGTTGTGTACATATGGTGCGGTGTGCATGTTGTACATGTGGTGTTGTGTGCATGTGGTGTTATGTACATGTGGTACATGTGGTGTTGCGTGCATGTGGTATTTTATACATGTTGTTCAGGTGGTGTTGTGTACATGTGGTACTGTGTACACATTGTGTAGGTAGTGTTGTGTATATATGGTGTTGTGTACATGTGTTTTTGTGTACATGTTACGCAAGTGGTTTTGTGTACATTGTTGTACACATGGTGTTGTGTACATTGTTGTACACGTGGTGTTGTTGTACATATGGTATTGTGTACATGTCGTACATGTTGAGTTGTGTACATGGGGTATTGTGTTATGTGCATTGTGTAATCGTTTTATTGTGACATGTATATTCGTTGTGTTGTACTTTGTGTATGTATATGTGTTGTGTTGTACAATGGGTGTAGGTGTATGTGTTGTGTTGTACACCGAGTGTAGTTGTATGTATTCTGTTGTACACTAGGTGTAGGTGTATGTGTTGTGTTGTATGTCGGGTGTAGGTGTATGTGTTATGTTATACACCGGGTGTAGGTGTATGTGTTGTGTGGTGTTGTACGTCGTGTGTGGGTGTATGTGTGTGATGTACACTGTGTGTATGTATATGTTATTGAAGAAAATACAAGGCATTGGGTGCTTTCCAGGTTTAGTAACCGATCAGGTATGTGCGCAGAAAGGACAAGAAAAAAGGTAGAAGCAAAGAATTATTTGGAGGATAAGTTTCAATATTTTATTTCCATATTAATTATTCATGTGATCTATGACTCTGATTTATGATGGTTACATGTGATATATGATTTTGATTATGATGGTTGTGTTTTGAGATAAGCAGATGTGATATATTTATACATGATGATTTGAGAAAACAACTAGTTTGACTTGTTGTGACAAGAGGTGGACATAATTGCAAGTGTACCTTATTGATGGGCCATCGATGAGGTATGATGTGAATTTATTTAAATTTAGTTTGAATCTAATGGAAATTATGTGCTTGGTACATGAAAGCATGAAAATGCCCAGTTTGGGCGGTTGAAACTTACTACAAGAATTACCAGCAGCAGCAAAAGGAATTGGAACAAGTAGAAGTATGTTGGAAAAGCACTTCAGGAGCAGGGCCATTGTAGGACACTAGTACCCAATAGTGTCCATTTATTTCCATGAGCATGCCACGACCGATATGATGGTTTTGATGCAAGGATATGCCTTGGTTTTTGGACCTTCTGATGTGAGGAAACCTTGCCAAGGGAGGGGTTTCCAAAGGGACTATGTAGCAGAGAAGGAGATGCCGATGAAACTTGGAAGGTGTGTGACTGCACGGAAGGGGGTGACTAGATTTCCAGAGGGACTATGTAGCATAGAAGGGAAGGCCGAGGAATACATTTATTTTGGTCATTAGCATTGCCAGGTGGAATAAGAAGCACATTGGGAGTGTGCCCTAGAAAAATGAGTAGGTAATTGTTCAATGAGAGAACAAGTAGCGGAAGGATTGTAGCGTTGGACATTGGATGCAAATTTGACTTTGGTAGTGGATTTTGGACTTTCTGGGAAGGAGGTGAATCCTAGTACTACTTTTTAGGGTGGAGGTTGTGAAAAATTCTAAACAGAAATTCTATTACCGCAGCAATTGATTTATTTTACCTACTTATTTCTCAATAAGTTATTTACAAAATCCCTTCAATAAATATTAAAATAAATTCTACTTCAGATATCACACCATTATACAGAAACAAATATATGCACAAGAATCAAACAAATCAACACAGTTATTTTTGGACAATTGTCCCCAGAAAAACCCAATGCAGGAAAACTGGTGCAGCAGAGGAGGGTTTTATTAATCTTCAGCAGCAATCGCTTTTACAAAGAAAAAAAAAACATTGCATAGACATGGAAGAAAACACCCAACACTTTTCTCTGAGACTTTCTGACACCCTAGAGGACTTCCTTTCCCTACTGCGTCATTTTGCATGGCTTTGCGATGCTCTGTCCTTCTCTGCGTCATCCACTGTGTCTCTATGATCTACGTCTCCCTTTGTGTTGTCTCTCAGAGTCCCTGTGTCACCTCTTCTAAGCTCCCTGGCTGCTCCTAATCACCCCCTCTTCCTCCACCCTACAACTCTCCCTCTGAAATCGATTTCACTCTCTCTGAGAATCGATTTTCCTTGGGATACTGAGTATTTGTTGGTGTGTCTCCAAATGACCCTCAAGTCTTCTCTTATACTTTTCTTGTTGATGAATCAATGGTCGAGATTAAGTCTCTAATCAACAGCTAAGATTAAAACATACTTGATCCTCGTCTCTTAGAAGCTTCTCATCCTTATCTTTATTAATACCCATTAATATTTTTATTTTCCTAAGTTTAGACTTAGGAGCCCATTAAAAATATTAATTATTTTAATAACTCCTCATCCGAATGGAATTTCTCAAAATGATTTGTGGGTCTTGGAGATCTTATGTGCCTTAGCCGCTCCACCAAATTTCATGGCTATAGCACATCCGATGCTACCACAAATCAACACTCCCTCTTAATGAGGTATGTGCTCTAGTAATGCTCCACCACCGAACATGACACTGATCATCTAACACCGGCACCTATGTTGATGCTTGGCCTGCTCCCTAACATCCCTTGCACTATTTCCTCATGTACTTCTGCCCATGGCTCTGCTACTTCCACTGCTACATTTGTACTGCAACTCCCTCTCAACATGTTGCCCATAACACTGCCACTGCTAACTGTTGCACTGCATCCCCTGATACTTCTCCATTTCTGCTACTGAAATGTATTCTTTACCATTCCCATTCTCCCTAAAATAAACAAACTTTGTTCTTCCTAGGGCCTTGATGAGAATGTCCACCACCTGTTCTCATATAGAAATGTAGTTCAACTGTATTGCTCCTCATTGGACACAGTCTTTGACAAAGTGACACCGAATATCAATGTGCTTCAACTGATCATGAAATATTGGATTCTCATAGACCTTGATGCAACTATGATTATCACACATGATCCTCTTTGCCTCCATCCTTCTTTTGAATAGGTTCACAAGAAATTTTCTAAGCCATATGTGTTGATAAGGTTAATCCTCTCTGCAGATAGAGACGATCCCTCTAGCCCAATAAGTGGGTCTAGAAACTGAAGTGACAATCAACTAGACATATTCCTAGGTTATAATTGAAAAGTAGAACGAAAGAGATGACCTACCTCATTCTGATGTTATTCTGATTTCCTTTCTTGAGGGCCTTGAACCGCTTGTGTCACGGACTTGTTCCTACTTCTCTTAGCGCTTATGTACCTTCACAAGTGATCAAGAGACAACAAATCATGCCAAAACCAATAGAAAATCCAATAAAAACCTACTTAACTGTTCAAGGAATGCCAAGCTAATACATACATGAACATATATATTTTGGGAAGATTAACCAGCCATTGTATATTATTTAAGGAATAAAGAGAAGCTTACAACCATAGCCTTGATGTTGAAAGGCTCTCCTTGAATGGTAATCCAAGTCCAAGCCAAGAAACTCTCCAAAAACTCCTTCTCCAAGTCTAATGAATAGCCTCTAGGCACAAGCTCAACATAGGGGTGCAAATGGACATATACCAGCCATTTGGGAATGGGAGAAGAGGAATTTATAGGTTGGGAGAGGGAGTTAGGACTTCTCCAAAGATAGGATTAGACCCACATCTCAAGGAGGTGGCTCATAGGTATAAGACAAAGAGGTCAAATTAGGAGGATTTGACCTCATCTATGCGAAACCATCTCCAGCTCGCCGCTCTGAAAGCTTCTAGATCACGAAGCTTCTCATCATCTTTGGGAAAATTACCTTTTTGGGATCATCGCGGGTATGTAAGGGAATAGAGTGATGCCATCGAGGGTCAAACATAGTGCAACAGGCGACCATCGCAGTTTTCAGCCTCATAAGAGCGATGACCCTCATTTTAGGGTTTTAAGAGCTATTTCTTCATGGAAAGCTTAAGACATTTTCCAAATGAAGTCTTAGGAGGGATCTGAGTTGTATACATGGATGAGTATACTGTATAATGGTCATGCTTCAGGCACTTCAGGGTATGTCACAGGGAAATGTAGGAGGCATGACAAAATACTGTGCAACAGATGCCCCCTAAATCATGAAGGCAGAACGAGGAGTGATGGCTGAGATGCTTTATGAGCTCTTGCAAGGACGAGGAAACGCACTGTCAGGAGACCTGCAATTCAAGGATGCATATACATACACATATCTAAGATCAAGACATGAATGCACGGCAGGGGTGCAGCCATCCGGATGATGAAGATTATATTAAAAGATCCATGGTATGGGCGCAGCCATCCAGATAATGAGGATCGTCATAAATATAAAGTCGCACGGTATGGTCACAACCATTCATATAGTAGAAACATGTGTACAATCATGAATGATATAGAACTCCATGCAGCGTGAGTCATAATAGATAAGACTCAAGGTATTGCACTCCATCACGACCCAATCAATGTACGAATCCTAACATGCGAATAAATGTATTGAAGTCAAACATGTTAGAAAACCACTTGATTACCTGCCGATGATGTGGACCATTAACAAGTACGAGAGAAAGCACCAATAATCGTAATGGATCTCAAGTTACAATAGTACAATCCGCGAATGTGATAATGAAGTTGAGGTCGAACACTTGTGGAATTGCCAAATCGAAAGGCAATAATGAAGACCTGTCGTCGAATGCGAAGAACTGGCCATTAAGGCATGCCAGCTCTAAGGTACTAAAAGGGAGTTTCTAAGTCATATTCCTGGATAATGAGCTGAGGTTGAAAGGAAGCGACCCGTCAAAGGAGGGCAATGATCAACCCCCGATCATTGACACGAAACAAGGAATAAAGTGGAACAATATTCAGGACTGTAACAATGACTCAAACAATGTATAGGTAAATAACTGCAAATTGGACTTCTCTTAAACATTGGCGACACGACTCCGAAGTGTGGAAGCATCTGACTTGACATAGGACTAAAGGTCATGATGATAGAATGGAATAGTCAAATGAGAGGCAAAATGGATCACCCAAACTCGGGAGGACAAGTGACTGAGTGAGGATATCCCAAACCCGACACGAGAGCAGAAGAGTGTCATGTTCAAGAGTGACATGTTGCCTATACAAAGGTTGTCTCATCTTCATTTTCCCCCACTATTTCTAGTGAGTAACCTAATTATTTTTATCACAAGCTTGAAGGGGATAACATATACTTGGCATGTAAGTTCATTCTTCGAATGAATCCATCCTAGTAAGTTTTACGAGCCCTAGGAAGGAGAAGCTCGGTCTCATCATGGTGACGAGTCTTTCGTCGTAGAGTTTTAACGAGTTCGACATAAGAATAACTCGATATCTTTTTCATGTTTAGAGATTTTGAAAAAGAAATGAAAAAAGAAAACTTCGTCATGTCCCTTTTTGTAATTTGTCCCTCGAATCCGAAAAGGTAGAAAACAATATTCGAGGGAACCTCTTGACCATGTTGACCAAGGTGTACCTTTTTCATAAATAGTCAATCTCAGCCCGAAAAATGGGGTAAATGTATACTGAGGTGATGTCGATTCATTTACTTTAACGAGTTCAAAATGGAAAGTACTCGGCAATCTTTTCAGTTTTCGAGAGTTGGAAAAGAGCTCAAATATGACTCTAGGGGGGTTCCTTTTTTCATTTATTTAATGAGTTCGAAAAAGAGATAAAATAAAACTCACGAGAATCGGTCAATAATGATCACTTTTCACTTTGAAGGTACCTGTAACTACAAAAGAAACACACCCATCACTGATATCGAGAGAAAATATTAAAATATTACAAAAGAATCAACAAAAACGACTTGCAAAACTTATAAATAGGCAAAAGTAATTTTATTTTTTACCATTTTACCAAAGTGAGCTCTGAAAGTGCATTTTGTGCCCTAATTCTCTTGATTTTCCAGTGGATGTTGCGGGATATCCAAGGTATCGTTTCACGAACCGTCTGCGACAGGTAAGAAGCTCATCCCTGCTCTTTCATTTTATCACTTTTTATGCATTTTAAACGGTAAATTTTATGCTATAAGGGAGGATTTAAAATTTTTAGGGCATCAACGACCATCGCAGGTATGGTCATCAGACACATGATGATCGTGCTTGAGCCCAAAGGCTGGTGCGATGGCGCCGAGGGTGGATTTTTAGGAAAGAAAACTCTCTTTTTAAGCAAAAATTGATGATTTTGATCTATGAAAAAGGCATTAATAAGTGTCAAATGATGTTTTGCAGGAGATCATGGTGTTGGAATGGAAGGAAAGATGCCATGAGGCCGAAAACTTCTAAGGAGCTTAGGATCCTGAATGCATAAATGCTCTAAGGAATTGCAGGCTGCTAAAATTCTTCAGGACCATAGGGTTAAGGGCTCAGATGGAATTGATGCCCTATTTGATCAGTCTTTGGGATGTAGATCAAGAGATCTTCATCATAAAAGTCCAAGAACTAGAACTTGAGGAGATGGATATCTACTTCATCACGAGATTGTCCCAACGAGGGGAAGCAGCCCAACTCTTTGGATCTCGCCAAGGAGGTGAGAGTACAAGGACTCTAGTACAGAGGCATCATCTCGGTGTTGAAATGACCAATGGAGGGAAGGTGAAGATAGCGACAATCACCAACAACCTCATCTTGAGAACGATTTTGTTCACTATGCCGCATGTAGCCGGCATGCAAGCCTTGCATGAGGCTTCAAAATCTCAGTTCCAATATGCTATTGCATGTTTGACCCCCACCGTATTCAACTGGTGTGGAGGCCTTTTGGCAAACATGAAATGACAACTGACCAAGGGGAAGCATGGACACCTAAAGCAATTCGGGTTTGGTTCTATATTGGTGACCTTCTTTTTAGACCGAGTGCCCTTATTTTGGTATCAGTGGGCATAGGTACCATATCTTGTCCCTCGAGATCCGAGATTCATGCCTCGAGGAGGAACGGGTTAGCACATGCATTACCCACCACCCTTTTTTGTTTGGCTAGAACACCAACTAATCATGGTGGACGACTATGCTTATGCTAGCACGAGTTTCAAGTGGGATCCAAATCTGCCTCTGCGACTAGGAGAACAATGGACCGACGCAGGTAAAAACTTGTTTTTTGGATTTTTTTCAAGTTTTATGATTTTTGTTAAAATTGTAAATTGAGACTCAACTTGTGATAAATATGCAAATGTGGGACCAGAGAGACCACTAGGCATGTCACCAATAGCGCAGCAAGTTGCCCATCAAATAGTGGGTGTAGACTACGAAGAAGGGGTAGACCCCTTAGCTGAGATGGAGTGCAATCTGGAGGCGATAACTCGTGGAATCCTAGAGTATGCCACTATTGATGATGTTCCATTGCATTGGCAAAGACACACAGTGGGAGTATCTGTGAGACTACATTGGTTGTTAGGCCGAGTGATCAGAGTGGTCTCATGCTATCATGAGCATCGTGTTGGCTGATAGTTTATCTAGTCCTTTTACACATTTTGTAGGCTTGGAAAGCCAAGTGTCCCAGAACACTTTATTTTTTTATATTTTGATGTAAACACTCTGACAGACGCAATATATATATATGTGTGTGTGTGTGTGTTTTACTTCCTACTTATGTGTTCATAACATGATCAATTTTTTAAATGGTGCAAATGCCTATCAAGAACAAAATTTGCTAATGCATCTGTTAATGTATTAAATTACGTGGAATATGTTGATACATAATGAAATCAAAATTTCTTTCCAACAATCTAGCACGTAGATACATACACAATATTTGTGGATTTCTCACTGAGTAATGATTATTTAATTGTAACACAATGAACTGCGAATCCAACTTGACAACTAAATCCCTAATGCCAAGAGCAACTGCTTGTGACAAGAGTTCAATAACTGCACTATATTCAACAATATTATTGGTTGTTCAACCAAGGCAGATACCTTATAAGTTAATCAGTTCGCCATTAGGGTCATAGAGTACCCATGCTGCAAAAGATAAATTTTATGTATTACGACAAGAACCATCAGCAAAACCAACATAATGATCTGAAGACATCTACAAACTGAGTGGAACACAGGGTAAGCAGAAAAACACATGTCTGTAAAGCAAAAAAACACACCAAAAAAATAAAAAACACACACTAATAAATTAACACATTGATGTACAAAAGTAAATTTAAACGAATTACCTTGCGTAAAAAGTTCAGATGGAGTCCATTGTTGAACTCGGGTAATCAATCAACAGAGAATAATACCGGAGTTTCACCGTTGGCATGATGTCTAAGCATCAACTCGGCCAAACAATAGAGTAAAACTCTTAAAAGGCTCTACCCCCATGCCCCCCGGGCAAGTGAGGTTTGTGAGTCATAAGATGAAAACCCCATTGTGATAATGGGCAAACAGTAGAGACTCAGTGAAAAAATATCATGAAAGGAGGCATGGAAACCTTAATCTCATGACGAGGAAACGGTGCCCCCAGTTGAAATATTTTGACAATTTCAGGGTAAATTGAAAGGTCAACAGGTAGGGTTGCAATGATGTTCCCCATATTACCCTCTGAAAAGACTTCATCCACCATGACAGGTGTTTAAAGTGGAGGTGTAGGACAATGAGAAACAAATGCTTCAAGACAGGAAGGCATCTCATCGAGGCTGGGAAGAAATGAAGAACGATGATGTAGACCATTCCATGGAGTTCCGTCTAGAGACATGACCTCAACGATACTCTCGTTGGTGGGGAACATCTCGTTCAAAAGACCCAGAGAATCCCAAGAACCGAGCCAAGGAGATGGCACATAAGTTTCCAGGTTCATACTGAAAATAGTATGACTTTCTGAAGCAGCCATCGAAACCAAGACAATCTCTTGATAATTTTGCTCCAATGGACTTAAAGGCATAGCATCGTCAAATAAATCAATTTGATCCATGGTAGGTATAATCCAAGGATCCATAGAGACTAAGATCATATTGATTGAATGAACATTCATAGGTGGGAGAGTAAAAGTACCCATTAAAGTAGAGACTTTGAAAAGACTTGCCCCCACACTCTCGTAAGGAATATCAGTATTTCCCACATACGGGATGTTGTCGTTGGATGAACCAGAAGAAAAGAAGGACAGTTGATCAACAGTGACAATTTTTCCTTCACGAGGAAAACGAAGCACCCGGAACAAAGAAGACACCACGCAAAACATAGCGTGGGTCCAGCGTTGCCTGAGAATAAGGTTGTAGTTGAGATTCACATCTATAACTTCTACTTCTAATTCAACAGTCTTTCCTTCTAATGTAATCATCAAGTTCGTGAGAATACCGTATGGACATGAACCTCTACCATCAAAGGCTTCCAAGGTATTCGGGGATTGGTTAAGGGAAGGAGAGCCAATGGCCTTCCAACATGAAATAGACATGATGCAGGTAGAGGCACCTTCATCAATAACAGTCTGATGGATGGTCTTCCCTTTGATAAGAACATGTATCAGAAAAGCAATCTGATGAGGAAGACGAAGCACATGGTTTCCAAGATCGAAGGTAATCAGACTCGAATCAGAAGGATCAACCGCACCTATAGCAGACAACAGTGACTTACGTTGCGTTGGACAGGATTGGAGAACCTCCAAGGCAGACATCGCCGAAGGTGTCTGAGCTAAATCCTCAACAATATTGTAATGTTGCGTAGCTCTAACATTCATATTAAAAGATGATTTCCAAAGAACACCTTTGGGAGGTGGTCGAATTATAGACTCACTGTTGGGGCGCTCAATATGGAGCAGACCAGAACTGGACGGAGTAGAAGTAGATGGAATATCGGTAGCTTCTTTCTCCACCATCTTCTTAGGCATGGTTTGATAGTATTTAGTTGAGGAGCGATCGAGATAGGTGATGAACCTTGCATCGTGAACACTCGGGAACCTGAGGAAACAGAAGATTGCGGTTGGTCTACCAATTGCATTTGTTGAGATGGAAAAGGTTATTTTAAGGCAGTCGGGGTCCATTTCAACAAGCGATTAACTTTAGAACGTCGAGGACAATCCTTAGTGTAATGATCCTCCTCATAGATGAGGCAAGGATACTTCGGCTTTCTTTCAGAAGCATCATCAGTAGACGATTTAGGAGGGTCTTGTTTTGGGGCATCGGCTTTGCCTTTGCCTTTTCCTTTCTTATTACCTTTAGAGGCCTTATCTGTTGTGGTAGACTGAACAACATGTACCTCAGAGGTTTTACTAAGACTGGATGAATTTTTTGAGGGATTATTGGAACCAGTGTTCGAGACAGATTTCTGCTTCGAAGAAGCTTTCACGGAAGTCTGAGACACAAAACCAATTACATCAACAGGTGGTGTATCAAGAGACTTTGATGCTGTCAGATCCGATGATGGTCTCGGAGCATCAGGTAACATCTTATACAATGTGCCATATTGTGAATAGACCAAGTCTAAATACTGGGCACGGGCAATAGCTTGCTCTTTAGTAACACATCCACCCATAGCTATGTCCTTAGCAATCTTGCTAACGAATGATTTTGTGAACCATTCTGTCAACAACTCATCAGCAATCTCAAATTTGATGAGGCGATGCTAATGTCTCCATTCATGGATATGATTGGAAATGTGGGTCGCGGTGTCTTGCTTAAGGGATGTAAGAAAATGAGTGTCAGTTTCATATCGAACCGGAAATTGGAAATGAGTGAGGAAATCCATAGCCAGAGAGTTGAAGTCACCATAGGTACCTCAAGGAAACTCGATATACCATTTAGCGATAGCACCTGTGAGAGTTCTCTGAAAGAGTCGAAGACGGATAGAATCATCGACATATGAATTGGAGGAGCACCAGAGGTGATATGTCATCACATGGGCTTGCGGGTCCTCCTTAGCTTTTCCCTCAAATTTGGGGCAATCACTCGGAATTTTCATTGGAACTGGAGGCCAGTAAGGCGAATGAAGAATGGGATCATTCATGAGCCTCGAGACATCAGGCAGTTCCAACGTAGCCAAGAAAGGCAATTGCGTGTTGAACGACATATAGGGTCTTTGAGGAGACTCGAACTATGGATTCCATCCTTGCTGGCAAGGATTTTGGCCCCATAGTGGAGGATTTTGTCCATAGGGAACCTGATTTTGTCCCCACTGAGGGTTACCTTGACCATAAGGTGGATTTGGTCTAGGGTAGACTTGATGTTGTCCTACCATAGGCCACTGATAAGGATTGTACGTGGCATACAAGTTATAATTTTGCTGAACTTATTGACCCTAGATGTAAGGAGGTTGCCCCTGCTACTGCAGGGGTTGACCTTGGGCTTGCAACAATTGGCCTTGTTGATACGCATATAAAGCTTGCTACTACCAAGGTTGACCTTGTTGCTGCAAGGTTGGCTTTACTGCTGTAAAGGTTGACCTTGCGGTTGTAAAGGTTGGCCTTGCGAAGACAAAGGTTGGGTAGACTGTTGCACAAATTGAGTATGCGGCTACAAAGGTTGTTGTGACTACAGCAAAGGTTTCCCCTACTGTTGTAACAGTTTCCCTTGCTGTTGCAATGCTTTCCCTTGCTGCTGCAAAGATTGCCCTTGCTGCTGCGAAGGTTTCCCTTGCTGTTGCAAACATTATCCTTGTTATTGAATTTAGGCTTCTGTGATCCATATCAAATTTTTGAAGATTCTTCAGCGAAAATCACATAGAGAAACTTTTGTCGACGCGTTTCGAACCAACCAGTGTGGTTCATCGTCAGGACAAACTTGTCCTGACGATGAACCACACTGGTTGGTTCGAAACGCGTCGACAAAAGTTTCTCTATGTGATTTTCGCCAAAGAATCTTCAAAAATTATCCTTGTTGTTGCAAGGGTAGTTGGACAGTTCTTTGGGTTACACCCTGAGGCTATTGATAGTTCCCGAATTGAATCTAGCCATATCCACCAGGAATAGCGGATTAACCAGGTTGGACATAAGCTCCTGCTTGAGGAATGTAAGACGAATTAACCAAGGCTTGCAAACCATATGGGACATAAGCATGTTGGAGCGGAACCTGAGCCATATAAGGCTGCTGATATTGGATGTTACCTGACCCGGATGGACCAACAAGGTTAGGAATATTACCATAATAAGGTTGATTAACTCCAACCATGTGAGTTTGTAATCCACTCACATTGGTTTTTCCTGGCACAAGAGGAGTATTCTGATCTTTCCCCCAGGAGGTGGCACATTCTGTCCACTTGATGGATGGGTAGAAGAAATTACTAAAAGCTGACCTGAAATAGTCGGTTGAACCGGAAGGGTTGATTGAAATGACGAGACAGGATGTGACAAAATGGTAGGTTGAATAGGAACCTTGGTGACAACAGTTTGTACAGAAGTTTGAGAGGTCGTGTTCAGACTAAACAAACCAGACATAGGCATAGCATTAGAAGACCAAAAGGGGTTTTGATACAATGACGAGGCACTAGGACTACCCAAAACTAACTGAGCTAGGGTGGTATAACCATGTGGCAACATGGGTCCACTCATCTCAGGAAAGGTGAGAGACGTGAATCTTCCCATATAAGGAAAGCCTTCTAGAGGAAATTCGTATCCTTGCTCATCATCAACGTGAGGAGTATGGGTAGCGGAAACTTCCGAATCACCTAGAGACGAGGTTGGGATTTCACCTTATGACTCCATAGATGGAAACAACTGGTGACGAGGAACCTGAGATGTACGAGGATATAACTCCAAAGGAATACCAGGCCGATCGTAAGGACTGTAAGGACGTTGAGGAGATATCACAACAGAATCGAATAACAGATTTGACGAATAGACAACAAGCCTTTATGGACTCTCAGGAGTCTACGAACTCTCAAGGGTTTGAATAGGATTATCAGAGGTACCAGGATCAAATTCTTGAGATGACCAGGAATCTGATGGAGGTGGATGAGAAGACAAGGGTTGGATGCTTGGAATAATTCCAAGTTCAAAACCTTGATCCTCAAGTGACTAAGGAAGCTCTGAATGAACTCCTTGGGAGGACTCTTCAGTATCAAACAAAGAAGGGGAACTATGAGATGAACTAAATGGTTCATCCACGATGGCTTCCTCTCAAAAGCAGAGAAGGACAGGAGATTCGTTTAGGGATTTTAACAATCCTTAAATTAATAGGAAATTACTCAATATTGGGCCAAGAAGCAACTTCTTGGGTTCGACATGTTTATCGTGGGCAGTTATTTTTAGAAACAAAAACTTTGCCTTTTCATCTTTTAAGAGTCGAGAAAAGGATGAAAAGGTGACTCTAGTCACTTTTGATGATTTAGCGAGCTTGAAAGGATAAGTTTCTCAATGATCTTTTCAAATTTAAAGAGTCAGAAAAGATCAAAATGATTGCTCGGGTGAATCTAGGTAAAAGGAGTACCAAGTAACTGTGAACTGCAATATACACCTCAGTAAATAAATTTACCAAGGACTTGACGTACGTGCAGGAAATCTCCCCTAATGTTGTGTTTGGTGTATCACGTTTACAGGGTGGTAGACTCAGCTTCCTATGGATAAAGGTTTGCAACCTATGGGGGTCTCCCTTTATATACGTGATGGTACGGGGAGCACAAGTCCGTGCTAGCACTATCTAATGCCGAAGCAAACGACAACTACTGAGTTTTAAAGACGCTGGAACACATCTCTAACCTAGACCACTAAATATGAACGTTAATGTTTCAAATGCTTCTTAGATTGATTGATAGATTTTAAAGTTAATCTTGAAATTATGTTTCAATTTTAAGGCCTTAACGATTTTACCTATTCCTAAAATGAACCTAGATGGTAAAATAAAATCCTTCAATTTGATGAAAGATATCTATGTAGGGAAGAACATCACTCAAATCATGCGTCAAACCAAACACAAAAGTGCATCCATGACAATATTCAAACACTAAATGCAAAATATGAAATCTAATATTTCATATGTTAAGCAAATGCAATGCCAAAACAAACCTTAAAGCAAAACTACTTTAAGATATAATGATGATTTTTTCTCTTTTTCAAAATGCAACCAATGTAATCTAGTGCAAAAGTAAAAGAGAATGCAAGCAAGCCAACAAATATGAAAATCTCTTTCACGTTAATGATTTGAATGCAACTCAAAATGCTTCGAAAACTATGAAAATATTGACACTTTCACTTTCACTTTTCGAAACACAAAATTCAAAGAAAACACTTCCTTTTGATTCAAATGAGACAATCAATTTGTAATCTATTGTTGTCAAACGGAACTTAAGTGACTTTCACAGTATCTACTAATGAAAACAACCTAAGACACAAGAACAAAAGTGAAGCAAAGGATGTATGAGCACACAAAGACTCTTTAACATAGGCAATTGATCTCTGATCTTTGATGAGAAGACTAGCAAGTGGACGAAGGTTGACCTAGAAGACCTAGAAACCCTAAAAGGCTAATCAAACTTCAAGCACACTCAAACCAAGTTCAAAGGTGATTGCAATCAGACAATAAGAGAGTCAACCAAGATCACACTAGTAAATCACTGGGAGAAGGTAAACAGAACTGAAAATAAGAAGACAAACCCTAAATTTCTTAATCTTCTGCAATCATCGCATCTGTTAGGAGGAAAGTAGTGATCATCGCTATTGTAATAAAAAAACCCGTGATATCATTGCGACTGTCAGGGTAAAAAATGCGATGGTCGAGAAAAATAAAAAAGAAACTCAAAATATTCAAGAGCAACTCAAATCAACAACCTTCAAGCATCTACCAGAGAGTGACACTTACTACAAACCAGTAATGAAGTCTAAAAATGAATGGTTGATCAAACTCATCAAAAGACAAGGTGAATAAATGGAAGGAAAGGGCCATATGATCCCCAGTGGAGTCGCCATTTTGTTGACAAGGTTAATCCTTTCTGCGACAGAGATAATCCCTCTAGCCCAATGAGTGAGTCTAGCATATGAAGTGACAATCAACTAGACATCTTCCTAGGTTATAATTGAAAAGTAGAACGAAAGAGATGACCTACTTCATTCTTGTGCTATTCCGATTTCCTTTCTTGAGGGCCTCAAACCGCTTGTGTCACGAACTTGTTCCTGCTTCTCTTAGCGCTTATGTACTTGCACAAGTGATCACGAGACAACAAAGCATGCCAAAACCCATAGAAAATCCAATAACAACCTACTTAACTGATCAATGAATGCCAGGCTAATACATATATGAACATATATATTTTGGGAAGATCAACCAGCAGTTGTATATTATTTAAGAAATAAAGGGAATCTTACAACCATAGCCTTGATGTTGAAAGGCTCTTCTTGAGTGGTAATCCAAGTCCAAGCCAAGAAACTCTCCAAACACTTTTTCTCCAAGTCTAATGAATAGCCTCTAGGCATAAGCTTAGCATAGGGGTGCAAATGGACATAGACCAACCATTTGGGAACGAGAGAAGAGGAATGTATAGGCTGGGAGTGGGATTTAGGACTTCTCCAAATATAGGATTAGGCCCACATCTCAAGGAGGTAGCTCATAGGGATAAGACAAAGAAGTCAAATTGTGAGGATTCAACCTCATCTATGCGAAACCACCTCCATCTCGCCGCTCTGGAAGCTTCTCATCCTCTTTGGGAAAATTACCTTTTTGGGATCATCGTGGGTATGTAAGGGAATAGAGTGATTCCATTGCGGGTCAAACACAGTGCGACAGGCAACCATCGCATTTTGAGCCTCATAAGAGCGATGACCCTCATTTTAGGGTTTTAAGAGGTATTTCTTCAGGGAAAGCTCAAGACATTTTCCAAATGAGTCTTAGGAGGGATCTGATTTGTATACATGGATGAGTATAATGTATAGTGGTCATGTTTCAGGAACTTCGAGGTATGTAACAGGGAAGTGCAGGAGGCGTGACAAAATACTATGTAAAAATATGGTTTCGCATGAAGTTGTGCTAGTAGCCATATATTCTTCTTAAGCTAAGCTCAGAGCTACAGATTTCTGTTTCCTACTGCACCAGGAGGTCATCCCTGATCCAATGTTGAAACAATACCCAAAGGTACTTTTCCGATCTACTAAACTTCCAGCCCAATCTGCATCAGCAAACCCACTCAGTCTAATGTCATTACTTCTAGTGTACAATAGTCCATACTCGATTGTTCCCTGTATATATCTGAGAACATGTTTGGCTGCTGCCCAATGCACCCTCTTAGGTTCCACCATGAATTGACTGAGGGTGTTGACAGCGTAACAAATGTCTAGCTTGGTATTGACTAGATACATCAAGGACCCTGTGAGCTACCTGTATAAAGTGGGATCAACATCTTTATCTTCTGATGCATCAATTTTCTTCAGTTGGTGATCATTGGAGTAGCCATAGGCTTACAGTCCTGCATCCTGAATCTCTTCGGGATTTTTGTATCATATCTCCCTTGTCTAAGGAAGATCTCACCCTTTTGCTCCCAAACTTCCAACCCTAGGAAATAATGCATCTGTCCCAAATCCTTCATGTCAAATTATGTGGCTAGATTCTTCTTGCAGTCGTCGATGAGCCTAAATGATCCTGTCAGGAAGATCATCCACATATAATATTAGGACTAGAGGCTCATTCTCTACAACCAGATAGTAGATATTGGGATCTGCATCGCTCTTGATGAACCCCATCTTCTACAAGTAGCCATCAATTCTACCATACCATGCTCTAGGCACTTGTTTGAGCCCATACATACATGAGTTTTCTGTCTCAAAGCCTTCTGGTTGTTCAATGTATACTTCCTCTTCTATCACCCCGTTCAAGAATACCGTCTTGACATCCATCTAATGAATCTCCCACCCCATCTGTGCTGCAAGAGATATCATGGTTCTAATATATGTATACCTAGCTACTCGGGCGAAGGTCTCTTCGTAGTCTATTCCTTCCTTCTAAGCATACCCCTTAGCCATCTATAGCGTATTTGATCTTGTAGATCCATCTCGAACCTACCACTGATCTGCCCTGAGGCCTAGGCACTACTTCTCAGACATCATTCACCATTATAGAGTTGTATTCCTCCACCGTCGCATCCATCCAGACTTGATGTTGAATGGCCTCCTGAAAACTATAAGGTTCTCCAACTTGAACTACTTAGGCCTGATATCTGTTTGGATGTCTTCGCTCCCTTTTACTATTCCTGGGTGTACCAATGAAATCTTCTGCATCCCGTAGAATCTGTCGAATTTCCTAGCTCGTTCTTCCTCTGGTAGTAGGTGCATATGTTAGCTCTTCCTCTTCCTATGATTCCTCCTATTCTGAAGGAGAAATTCTAGTACTGGCTTCCATTGGTTGAAGTGGTTTGACCAACGACTCATCTTTTGACTGCTCCTCGAAACGCATTTCTCAAGATTTTCTAAATGCCCTATCCTCCATCAACTCCACATCCCGCCGAACTACTACCTTCCTGCTCCCTGGAAGATAGATTCTATATACCTTAGCATTCTCGCTATATCCCACAAGATATCCTTTCTCTGCAGTTTGATCTAACTTCTTCCTCTTCTTCTTGGGTATATGGAAATATGCTAAATCCCAAATATCCTGAAATGATTAACTTTAGGTGTCTTCCCGGTGAAGACCTACTCTGGAGTAATCTTGCCCAATGCCCTATGAGGAGTTCTATTATGCACATAGATTGTCGTGTTGCATGAAGCCCGCAGGAATTTTGGCATATCCTAATCATATATCATTGCCCTAGCTGCTTCCACAGTCATGTTCTTCCTTTCTGCTACTCCATTCTGCTCTAGATTGTAGGGAGTTATCCACTCTCTTCTAATGTCCTCCCTAGCGCAAAACTAGGTGAAGTCCTTGTTGACATATTCTCCACCATTGTCTAAGCGCAACACTTTTATTTTCTTTTCTGTCAGATTCTCCACTAGAGCCTTGAACTCTTTGAATCAATAGAAAACCTCATCCTTGGTTTTCAGAAAATAGATCCAAGTCTCCCTAGAATGGTCATCGATAAAGGTGACGAAGTATTCGACTCCACTAAGAGATTTTGTGGACATCAGTCCACAGATATCTGAGTGTATCAATCCTAGTACACTCTTGGCCCTATTGTTACTTCTAGGAAACACTACTTTGGCATACTTGCCTAGAGCACACCCTCTGCATACATCATCTCGTTCAGTACTAAGATCTGGAACTCTTGTTACAGTTTTCCTAAGAATTCTCAGAGCCCCATGGTGCAAATGTCCCATCCTTCTGTGCCATAGTTCATTCAAATCCTTGTCTCCATTATTGCCTATCAGTGCCATTGGTGATTCTAGCTGCAATATGTACAACATGTTACTTCTGATTCCGATGTGTACCTTCTTTTTCCAACTCGGGTGTTTGACGTATACTTTCTCCTTAATGAAGAAAACGGCATAGCCCTTGCTTTGAAGTTTAGATATGAAACATAAGTTCATCCCCAATCCTAGCACACGCAGCACATTGGTATCTCGGAACCGCTCTCTTGTTTATGTTTGAAAAACTATAGTACCCTTCCCTACTGGAGTACACTTTGCCTTATTCCCCATGGTGATCTAAAAATTCATTCTTTCCTCCTGATAATCTGAGAAACTTTCTCGAATTCTTGTCATATGCCAGGAGGCTCCATTTTATATATACCATATCCCTGATGATGTAGAGCTTGCTATGCAAGCAACTTCTTCTTCCAATCTGGAAGCCAGCATAGAGAAATTGAAATTTCTATCTGTTATGCTCCTATACCAATAGGTGTCATATTTCATGATTGACTTGATGAGCTCTGTAATATGTTCATACCTTTTCTTGTTGCAAGGTTTTCCATATTTTCAAAAAAATCAAAAAAATTTAAAAATGTAAAGAGGGTATACCCTAAAAGAAAAATCAAAGGGTGAAAAGAAAAAAATGGTCAAAAAATGAGAAGAAATGAACCCCAAACAAAAATAGACCAGGAAAGTGTGCAAGTCTAAATGCCACTACTATTTCATTCTTTGTAATAAGCAGTTGTGTGCAGCTTGTTAAACTTATGCCACAATTGATGAAGAGTCAAACTGTTTAAACTTGGCTCATTCATATTTGAATTTCATGTTTTAGAGATAGAGAATAAATATCTAGCCAAATAGTTTAATCTTGGTAGATAATTAGATAGGTAGAGTAAATAAAAGGAGCTCAACAGTGTAATCTGAACCCTTGGATGTAATAAGGTTAGATTTAGATAGGCTTCCATATGTAAAAGAAAAAGTGTGATAAGGGTTTGCCAGTCCAAGTGCACCCAAATAAAGAAGAAAAAATGTCAGGCTAAAGTAGGTAGGGTAGGTAGATGGTGTTGCAGAATTACTTGTGATGGATAATGTCTCTGAAATGTGTCAATTTTCACTTTTATCACAAGTGCAAGACAGACATTTTACTTGATGCAGTACAAGCAAAACAAGGTTAAATAATTGACTTCCCTTCACATTTTTCCCTAAAGATTTCACTAATTCCCCCTAAAGTATTAAGGTCTTTGAAAATCAAAGGGGCTCAGAGCATTTCTCTGACTTCTGGAGGGACCGGACCCTCGGCCCAATGATTTAAAAGCCTAAGTACTTAGACTCATCCATAAACCGTTCATTTCATTTCATAAAGTTTCCTAAGTAAAATCCTATTTTACTTAGGAATAATACACAATATCACCTAAAACCCCTTTTTTCCACTTTAGCCTAAGTTTGAATATATATGTAAAATGTTTTAACTTGGCGCTTTTACACTTCATAGTCATATTAACTATTAACACATTTAATATATAACTCCCGCACTATTTTCCCTTTTCCCGTATTATTTAAATATACATAAAAACCCCCAAATTACTATATATCCCACCCCAGGTTAATTATAACCATAAATGTTGTTTAAAAGGAATTAATAGATTTATCTTAAATTTACTAATAACCTTCCCCGCCGCACGAAAATGGGATTAATTAACCCTCTAGGTTAATTAATAACCACCCCTTGACCAATCACATTGCCCCCGATACGTTTAAAACATTGTTTATTGTGTGGGGCCTGCTACAATTAAGTCCCCGCCATATCCATCGCCCGTCCGCCGTCCGATCGTCCCGACACCATCCAATGGTTAACGATGATATCGCGCCCCCCCTGGTGACCACGCTTTAACTCGCGATCACCAGGCGGTTTTCCACCCGTACTCCCGCCACGCGTCACGCTGTCCATATGCTCGCTCACCCCCGGCCCGAAACCACCCAGCCTCAAAAGCGGTGCGATACAAACTGCTTACCACCCTCCGCATGCGACAAAACATCACATCCCGCGTATGTCACACGCCCGATAGATCCAGAAAAGACCCGCCAACCTTGTTTTTGTTAAATAAAAAGAACAAAACGTCATTTTCACTGTCATTTGCTGTAAACTGTCCTCCCATGCAAAAAACGTCCCAAACGACTGTTCGAGATTTCAGACCACCACCTGGTTAAGAACCCTGCAGCAACGTCGCCTAGAACCTGTTATCCTTTCATCTTGGCACTTTCACCGTCTCGATAACAGGTACCATTTCAGCTATCTCAGAGGCCAGGAATTGGTGCATCAATTGCTGGAACTTCTCAGCAACCTCCACGGGAAATTAACATACCAGCCACAGGAAAATCTAAAGGTAAGGAAGTAGAAAGCACAGAACAATCTACAATGTCCCAACAACAGGAAACTGCTAAAGAACAGGTTCAAATGCCAACTCCTCTAGTTCAAAACATTGCTGAAAGACCTCCAAGCTTACAGACTCCTCTAAATGAGGAAAGGAACAAGAAAAGAGATAGGGAAACCACTACTCCTACCAGTGAACCTGCAGGACAATCTGGGACAAAGAGGCAAAGACTGAATCCTCTTTCAGAAGAAGAAATAGGTGAAGAGACTATAGACAGCCACAGAGAAGAAAGAGCAATTAGCCAACAAACTTTTCCATTGGGAGAAACATCCATTAGCTCACAAAGGCAAGAGCTAGATAGACAACAAAATTCAGAAGTATCATCTCGCAGACCCCCAGGGAAAAAATCTTCAGATATCAAAAGACATTCGTAGAAATAAAAGCCAAGAATGATCCAGTAAGACTTCAAATTTACAACCAGTATTTGAAAATGGCTCCCACAAACCAGCAGAGATTGATGTTAGCTTATGACATTCAAGAGGGCAAGATGATAATGAGCTATTTCAAGCCAAAGGTGCAACAACCTCAGTCAGCAGCAGACTATATCAGGACAAATCTAGAAGTCTTGGCAAAGGATATTAATCCTTTGGATCAGATTGAACTTCACAAGCAAACTGGAGAAATGGTTTATTCCACTTTAACTAGTAAAGCATTGATGGCTCACAGACTACAAAATTCCTTGGATAATACTACTGCCCAGCTAAACTTGGAGAAAGCCTCCTCTTTGGCCAAGGATAACAGAATAAAATCATTGGAAGAAATCATCATTGGATTAGGACATGATCCCAAAGATGTAAAAGGTGTAGAAGCATTAATCAAGAAAAAAGAAGAAGATATTGCTACCTTGAGGAAGCAGCTAAAGCTGCCTCCCTCAAGGCATCCACAGACTGCTGAGGTTATAAAGCAGAAATCTGAAGAAGATATGATGGACCTCCTCTTGAAACTCAATGAAAGATTGAATGACACAGAGCAGGCCTTAGAAAAAGCACAGAAGGACAGGCAGGGAGAGTCGACCTCTCAGCCTCCTGATGTAATTCCCACAGTCTCAACAGCAGTCCCTTCTACACTTGGAACAACAGTAACTCCAAACATCCCAGCAGCCACAGCAGAGGTGGTCACAGGTATAGCAGCAACAGGAACAGCACAGGGCAACATGGCCAATTGGAGCACAGAAGAGCTAGTAAAAGCAATGGAAGAAATGAGACTACAAGTTTCAGAATTGAAACAAGTAAAAGAAAAATTGGCTAAGGTAGAAAGAAATTATGATAAATCCAAAATAAGTGTTGCAGAGAAAATAAGGGAGATTAAAACATTAGAGAATAAAGTGAAAACATTGGAAAAAGATCTCACCTTTGATAAGCCTCTGGCAGAGATCAAGCAAATTCTTTGGGCCAACATCACTCAATCCATAAATAATGTTTGGCCTTCCATCCAAGTAATCTATGAGCAGATTGACTTAGTGGAAGCAGCACATGGAGAAATTCAAAAAACAAGAGCTTTGTTAGGACAAATGCCTGAACAAGCCAACCGGCTCATACATTTTTGAACAACAGAACTAAGGAACAGCTAGAAAAACTTGGCATCTCAGACAGGACAGACACTATTTTGGAAATCAAGAGGGTGCTAACCAAGAAAACTTTAATGCAGAACTTAGAAAGAAGATGCCAGGATATGCAGGTAGAGATTAATTCTTTTATGGAGAAGTTCACCATTTTGCAGAAAAAGGGCTACCAAGTCCTTTAGTGATTAATGACCGATTAATGAAGCACATAGAATATGTAGATAAATTGAATAAGTGTGCTGGAGATCAAGCTAGTTCATCAACAAGTGCATCAGGAATAAAAGCACTCCCCACAGGCCGAGTTCTCTATGACAGCTTAGAGAACTTATTTTATGTTGAGCATGAGGTAAAGCACTTGTTCACAATCCAGCCCAACTTTTTCAGATATACAGAAATTGATGAGACCCTGAAGAAACATCAAAAACACAAATTGCCAGAGCAAAAATGGTGGGAAGATATGTTGGAAATTTTGTAAAATTATCTTTGGTAAAAGTAAAATTTTGAGCTATTTACCATAGTAAGATGAGCCAAGATGAACAGGGGTCAAACAGGTCGAAGTGTATCAGAACAGGTAAAGAGTATCAGTCAAAACAGGGCAGCCAGCACGAAGTTACTAAAGAAGACAGCAGCAAGCCAAATCATAGGGCCTGCCTCCAGCACATTCAGTAAAAATAGGACCAGCACAACATCAGTTTAGCTTCCTCCTATCTTCGAGACTAGTTGTCTCTATTTTCTTGTAGAATATGATTAATCATTACTAGAATATATCTCGCTCTGTTATGAGATATTTTGTGTAAAATATTTTGTATAAATACCCCCTCAATTGGAATATTGAGGGTGGATTCTTAGACATTGCTATAATATTGACTATTTTGGAATAAAGTGTTGTTGGACCAACTTTTGTATGGCTTGTTGGATGAAGAATTGAAGCAAAGGACTTTTCACAGATTTCTTGAAGCAAACACGGATCAATAAGTCCTCTATACCTTATGTTTTAAAGTTTTCCTTGTTTATTATGTCATCTATGTTTCACACCTGAATGATAAACGAAAAAGAATAATTTATAATTTGCTTGATTGCACTCTGTTTTCAGTCATTATTATTCTCCATGTTTTCTTCTGAATTAGTATAAACAGTGAAATCTCTATTGCTCATGTTTTCTAGCTCATTCATTTTGATTATTTATTAAAGAATTCTTAATTGCTCTTTAGTAGTAATCATTCAAGTTCCCTCTCTAAATATGCTGAAGAATTCTTAACTGCCCTTCAACCATTTAAAACCCATTCCATTTATCTCAAGTCACCATTTGTTCCTTGTTTGACCATCTTGCCCTGTGAAACCATCTTTTGTTAAAAAACCAAATCCAGTTAAGCCGTCTTCTTTGACTCCATTAGCCTAATGGATTAAACTACTCAGTCCTACCCCTCTGCTATAGAATCTCACCACCCAAACTCAAACAAAACCCCTAAACTTCACAACTAGCCTAAAACCTTATTAAAAAAAGCTAAAACTTAAAGAGAGAGCCCTCTCTGGATACAGATTGGATAGATTCTGTATCTAAAAGATTGGTTTGTGGTTACCTCGGACCCCTTTCCTCTTCCAACAACTTCAAGGAAAATCTAAGTGATAACACTATCTCTTATGCATTCTTTTGAAAATTTGCACGAGTCTCCTTACGTGGATGCCTCTGTATCACGAGTAACAATCGCTTTTACAGAAAAATTTGCATAGACACTGGGAGAAAACACCTAAGACTTTTCTCCGAGACTTTCTAACACCCTAGGGGACTTCCTTTCCCTACTGCGTCAACCTTGTGTCATTTTGCATGGCTCTGCGTTGCTTTGTCCTTCTCTACGTCATCCACTGCGTCTCTATGATTTGTGTCTCCCTCTGCGATGTCTCTTAGAGTCCCTGTGTCACCTCTTCTATTCTCCCTGACTGTTGCTATTCACCCCCTCTTCCTCCACCCTGCAACTCTCCCTCTGAAATCGATTTCACTCTCTCTTAGAATCGATTTTCCTTGGGATATTGAGTATCTGCTGGTGTGTCTCTAAATGACCCTCAAATCTTCTCTTATACTTTTCCTGCTGATGAATCAACGGCCAAGATTAAGTCTCTAATCAACGGCTAAGATTAAAACAAACTTGATCCTTGTCTCTTAGAAGCTTCTCATCTTTATCTTTATTAATACCCATTAATATTCTTATTTTCCTAAGTTTAGACTTAGGAGCCATTAAAAATATTAATTATTTTAATAACTCCTCATTCGGATGGAATTTCTCAAAACGATTTCTGGGTCTTGGAGATCTTATGTTCTCTAGACTCTCCACCAATTTTCATGGCTATAGCACATCCGATGCTACCACAAATATACAGAGGTGTGATCCTCTCGATTCCCTTGTTGCTGATGCGGGTATCATATCCTTTTATTTGATGGTTGAGAAAATGTGCATTTGTGTATATTTGTATATTATTGTAAATACTATATCGAGTTGTGTTCATAAAGCTCCATAGGAAATATGATTATTTGCGGGTTGATGCAAATGTATGAGTATATATGTGGTTGTTATTGTAAATAACGTAATGAGTTGTGTTATAAAGCTCCAGTAAACGGTATGTTTGTCATGTTTCAACAGTGGTCATTGTAAGTATTGCAACGAGTTGTGTTATAAATCTCCACAAGCATTATGTTTTGGTTTTTAGTGGTCTTGCTAGTTATAGGTGTCATAGAACACTGAGGACGGTGTTCCCCCAAGGGGGAAGGTTCTGTAACAACCCTGGTTGATTTTCCATGTAAAATATATAAGACCACGGTCATGGGACACATATTCCAAGTTGAGTGGTGGGAGAAATAACCTAGTGGGTGTTCATTTTGGATAATTAATGGTTATGGAAATTGGCAAAGGAAAAGAGGAATTTATTGACATTTTATTTATGAAAATAATGGAAAATAAGAGAAAAAGGAGGTGAAAGGTCACACATTTGCATGAGAAGGAAAATGAAGAAATTAGAGGCCTTAATGATAAAAAGGATTCTAAGGATTAGTTCATGGTTTTCGTTAGTTGGAATTTTGTCAATTCAGTTTTGGAGCTCTCTCTTTATTCTATCTCTCACACTCTTACACACTTAGAGTAATCTTGGAGCACTTTGGCATACATTGGATTTGGAGAAAGGAGGCAAAGGAAAGGGAGAAAGTTCAAGGGAAAAATGGGATCAGCAACTACAACTGGATTTCTTTTCAAGTATCGACTTGTATGTATGGTTTCCTTGCTAGTTTTGGCATGCACGGTATATGCTTGTGGTTTCTTGGTAATGAGTTGTCATTGACATGGAGGATTTCCTGGATCAATAATGGTTTTGCCTAGCCTTTCCATTTCCTGGATAGCCATGATGTTGTGGGTTTTCCCAAAAAAAATTGTAATTGTTTCTCATTTTCCTTATGGTTGTGGGTTGAGTTACTAGTTCTTAAAGCTTTGGTTGGAAAAATGCACTGGAAACCCTGGAATAACTTGGGTTGAGTTATTAGTCCTGGAAGCCTTGATTGGACAAATGCTCTGGATCCCTTAGTGGGTTGAGTTAATAGTCCTGGAGCCTTGGTTAGACAAACGCTCTAAAGCCCTGTGGCAACTGTGGGTTGAGTTACTAGTCTTGTAGCCGAGTTGGAACAAACACTCTGGAGCCCTAAACAGCTTGGGTAGAGACTGATCTGATGATGGTTAGTGATGTCCGACCGTGACGTGGAATTACTGGTTAAGGATTAAGGAGGTTTGGCCTCTGGCAGCCCTGGTTTGGTTTTGTTTTGGTTATTCATGAGATCCCACATTCATTCTTGGAATATGGCACAGGGGTGATTGGTTGAAAGAAATATTTGGCTCAGGCCAATCTATGGTCGGGTGGTATGTGGAAGTCCCGGATTTGGTTGGAATTTTCATATTTTAATAAGAGGTATTTTCTATTGTGATATATGAGCATATGTATTAATTATGATGGTGATATTATGGCTGAGATTCCATGGTTCATATGTCGGTTATTTGCTAGCTTCTATGTTGGTCATTTTCTAGTTATATGCTGGTTATATGATGTATAATGTCTATGGCTCTTGAAATTTTTGATGAATATATCAATGATTGATTAATGCATGGACTAACAAATTTTATTGCAACTATTATGAGAGGGAATTATACCTTCTTGGTGAATCTTAGATAATTTTCATACCCCTATGTTTAGATACACATTCATGACCTGTAGATTACATATTTGATGAAATGTCTATCATGGTTAGTCTTGGTTAGGTCAAATCCTTGATTAATTTTTGTGTTAGAGACTTTTTCTTTGTGTCATTTATTATTTTGGAAAGTTTCATCAAGTTCTGGGCAGTGATCTGGAGTCTAGCCTTGAAAAGGTGGCACATATCTCACAGTTGTAGGCTCAGAACTGGGAAATTTGGACTATAATCGCTCCCTTGCAAGCTTATGCATGTGATTGGATTCCAAAAGTCACATGGATGCAGGCTTGTGCATTCGACTGGGAGTTCATGTTAGTGAAAAAGCAATCTGACTCAGGGCTTGGGCTCCTGGAAGGGTGGTGTATCTCTTGGGGGTCTTGTAGTGCCTGAGGAAGGTCATTGAAGTTTCAGCTTGTCGATTCCACTTCCTTAATTATACTTAGGAGGTTGAATCATATCATAGTAACTCCTCGTCACATATTTACTCCTGTGGATCGGTGAACTTGGATAAGTGTGGGAGGATGGTGTTACAATTTATACCATGGCTATCATCGTTTCGAACTATTTTAGGATGATCACTTTCCCTCACCAGAGGCACATCGTGGCCATCGATCAAATTACCTTTTTTCCAATAATTCTTAGACTACTTGAAGCATCCCTCTTGTGGGTGAATCCCCACTATCTTATCAACATGTCGGAGTACGATTTCTTAAAGGTTTCTCTTTGATGGGAACTTTTTCCCTTCCTCCTCTTGAAATTCCAAATCTTGTTGCCTTCATCAATATGATATCTTCTTGTACTATTCCATCCAATCCTTGGGTAGATCCAATTACTTATAATGTTGATACATTTGGTGACCGCATGTTGTTCAGTCCCATTGGGCTTGGATATGAAGATATTTATTCAGCCTGTTCGACACATTCTGATTTCCCCTCCTTGATAGATTGTGTCGATCATTCCAGAGATTATGGTTCACCTTCTAATACTTTCTCTAGTACATTATCTACTGATGAAATCATTATGGAAATCATGATGCAGATGATGCATCCTAGGACAATAATCATCATTTTTCCTCCTTACCTGCAACCTTTGAGGATAATCTTGGAGATATTTATTCACCCAATATTGTTGATATAACTATAGAGTACTTATTGTTCTGAGAAAAAACTCGAATATTGAAGAAATTGTTCATCTTGATATTTCGATTAAACCTAGTATTGTTGAAAATGTACACATTGGTGCATCTTATTTTCCTTATGAGGTCAAGATCTATAAAGCCCCTTTTCCAGGAATTCAAAGACGTTTTCACCTACAGATATGAAGAGATGTCAGGTATTAATCCAAATATTGTTGTACATGAGATCAAAACGTATTCGTATTATAATCCAATTCGACAACGCTTACATTTGGTTCATTCTAAGAAAGCTTCTACAATCAAAGCAGAGGTTGAAAAATTTCTGCGAGCTGGTTTCATTTACCCAATTCCTATAATCGATTGGGTCTTGAACACTATTCCTATAATGAAGAAACAAGGTACTATTTTTGTTTGTGTCGATTATTGGGATACCAATCGTGCTTGTCATAAGGACAAATATTCTACCTCGTTTATCGATCAAATTGTTAATGATTGTTCTAGAAGCGAAGTTTTTTCATTTATGGATGGTTTTTCTCAACCAAATCAACATACTCCCATCGAACCAACATAAAACTACATTATCTATCCATGGGCCACACTTTCCTATCAAAATCTCCCTTTCAATTTGAAAAATGCCGATGCAAATTTCCAGAGAGATATGAATTATGCCTTCCATGATATTAAGCACATTGTACAACCCTATTTGGATGGTTTACCTGCCCATTCAAAACATCGTGAGGATCATCTGATGCATCTCAGGGCTATTTTCTTATGTTGTCGGCATTATAATATCAAGCTAAATCCACACAAATGTGTGTTTTGTGTTCAATCTGGTAGACTTCTCAGCTTCGTTGTGTCGAAGCAAGGAATTCATATTGATCCACTTAAAGTGCAGGTGATCCTTGATTTACATGCGCCTTCCTCGCTTGTTCAGTTACAACGCCTCCAAGGGAAGGTTAACTTTCTGCAGAGATTTGTTCCCAATTATGGTGAGTTGACCAAAGAATTTACTTGATTGTTGAAGAAATGGGTTCCCTTCCATTGGGATGATACTGCCCTATTGTAGGCTCGTAATGTCTGCCTCAACATTATAAGGGAGACCACCCGATTGGGAACTTAGAACATATCCTTTTCCATTTGGAATGATGGTTCCAACTAGTTAAACTAGGTCCAATTACCTTCTCTTTATTTCTATTAGCTTAGAGTATGCATTTTTCTTACCAATAAAGAAGAGCCATCATATCAACCCTCTTGCTGAGCTTAGGCAAGAAAGTGATCTTTAAGATGATCTAGGGCTCAACCAAGCCACAACTAAAGTTTGTCTATTTGATAAGAAGACTTCTAGAAATGTAATGATTAATATAAATGCAAACTAATCCTATAATATAAGCAAAAGGAAATAAATCCTAAACCTATCTCGATCAGGAAGATGTAGATCTAACCCAACCGAGAGCAAAGTAATTAAATGATTGGGATTTAAATATGTCTGGCTTATAATGAATATTAAGCTAATGAAGTAGCTCAATTAATTGATATAATGAATACCAAAACACATTATGTTTAGAGACCTATTAACATGAATGATTAATCATTAACACTAGGTAGTAATTCACATAATGCTAATAATCATTAAACTATTAACAATGAATGTTGAACCAATAACATTAGAAAATAGTTCACATAATGTTATTAGTAATTAAATCAGGATTAAATGACAGATTTTTGAGTAAATAGTTACTCATAAATCTGGTTTCAATGCATAAGAGAAAAGGACAAAATTGATAACTGTTACACTAAAAAATGTCACCATGACTATTTACAGTTAGTATGGCTCTATCAACAGTCATGCTATCCTCTTAGGCAAGTCTTATACCTCTGCTCTCCATGTCAAACTCCAAAAAAGAGAGAAAGTCTTCATAAAATGTATTTATCTTGGGTACGCAGGTTCTCTCAACCTTACCTGCGGGGACGCACCCAATGTTCACAAATCTGCGTCTTTGGACGCTCTGTAAGTAAAGGGGCAGGTGCGTCCCCCTGTAAAGGTTAAAATGCGCAAGTTTCATCTTTAAAAAGTTACTTGTGGTCATTTCTAGAGCATTCTAGAAGGTTGTTCGACGTGTATTGAGTGCCTCCAGATGGTTCATGCACCCCTACCAAAGAGGAACTTATCCCATCAATAAGGGAGCTATCCCATCCAAAGAGGGGATTATCCCATTGATGGTGGACCTGATTAACCTCCTCTTGAACACTATAAATACAGGCATTGGGTCAGAAGGAGGGGAGGTTGGAAGCTATACATTTCTAAGGGTAAATGCTGCAGGAATTAGGACTCCCATTTAGAAGCTTGTGAGGAGAGATTGCCATCTTTGCTTGTTCTATTTGGAAGTGGGTGAGCTTTGTCAAAGTAAAGGAGAACTCTTGATGGACCCTGGGAAGGACTTGCACAACACCAAGGCTCAGGTTGTATTTGTTCCTTTTGTTACCTATTAATGCAAATGAGTCCATTCTTCTCAATAACTTGTTATTTATGAGTTGTTTCATGTACTCCTTGGTCTATGTGTTAAATATGTTTTATTCTATGAGATTATCAAGTGCTATTTAATCGTTTGATTGTTAGTGTATGCAGGTTTCAAAGTGAAGGAGGAGCTCATCGGATCAGCGAGCTGGACTGCTACAACAGCGTTGGATTACAGGTAGGATCTAAACACTTGATTTCCATATAGTAAATGCATGTTTAGAGAAGGATTGCTCTTGTTTGTCTTGTTTGTCACTAGAGAGTCTTAGGCTCCTAGGGAGGTTGATTTGTGTCCGCACTATCGACTCTTTCCGCCTGACAAATTGGCGACTCCACTGGGGAAACCATTGATGTGAAAGTCTTTTCCTTTGTATGAACTTTGCTCTGAGAAAATTGGTTTATTTTTCTGGTTTTTGGCTCTGTGACTTTGTCTTTGGGTGGGTTAGCTTAGGGTTAGATTCATTTTGGTTTTTATTGAATTTTCCAGTAGGACGCACCCTCTGAATGCTGCACAGTGCGTCCCTGGACGCACTGTCACTGTGTGCACAGAGCGGGCCCGCACCTGTCTTAACGGGTCGCCTGCGTCCCCTGCTAAAATTTGAAAAAATTCCATTTTTTGCATTTTTTCTCTTAGATTTTGCTTTTTCTTAGTTTTTACTGCCCAGATTCATTAGTCTCTTGTCAAAGATCTTCACCTGAACTTGTTTCGATAGCATTGAGTGTTTTAGTGGATTTCATAGAAGTTTAAGCCCTAGGGTTTGATTTTTGAGTAGGTCTTGTAGTGACTTTGGCGGTAGAAGTTGTCAAGCCTTAGATATCTCTGGTTTTGTCAGCATTCTTAGAAGTCAGACCTGTCATAAAGTCTACCTGTGAGAACACCTTACCATTGAGTTGTTTTTTGGGCAAATTTCGAAGTGCTTGTTGATTGAGTATTGAATTCCATTTTACAAAAGAACAAAAAGATTTGAGTTTTGTTTTGACTAGTCTTTTGATTCTGCATTAGCTGGTCCTTGATTTGATTTTGGTCAAGTAAAACAACCTAGAATCATCTTTGTAAGCTTTTGCCTTGTTAGGTTTGCTTAGAGTAATTTCCTTTTTTTTTTATTTGCTTGTGAGTCAAGTTTTCATAGATTTTATAGTTTTTGAGATTGATTTTCATTAAAATAGATTGATATGCTTTATTAAAAAGAGAAAATACAAAAACATCTCCTTTGGAAAGTTTTGTTTCAAGTAGCTTTGAAAAGTTTTGAAAGAAAAAGAGTTTTTCGTGCACGTAAAGAGTGGTCATGTTTGTATGCTTGAAAAGATAAAGAGAATTGTTTCTTTGATTGTCTTTATTAAGAAAGTTGTTTTCTATAAAATTTGCATCTCTCAACTCTCTTAGTCAAGAATTTCATTGAAAAAGGAAAGTAGCGTAAATCATCTTAGGTGCATCTTTGTAGTGGTTTGAGTCGAGTCTAACACCATTGGTTTCACTTCCGCTACCTTTTGTCTTTAAGGAAAACCATAAAATTAACGCTTAAAGTAAAATCGACGTAGTTACTTTTTATTTTTAGGCTCTGAAACACCCATTTAGATCAGGCTAGTGTCTTGGAGTAGGTGAGTAATTAACTCTCCAAGACATCAAAACCAAACAAGTAGCTTATCTTGTGATAGAATAAATCCAATTGTCTCATTTGTACTCTGGGAAAGCTCCTCTTAAAGGAGAAGCATGAGCTCGTGTCTGAACCAGTGAGGGGATCAATCCCCCCTCGTTGGGAATGGGATGATGCCAGACACGCACGTATTACAAACGGTAAACCTCAGATTAACCATTGTCGAGGGCCAGGGGGTCACTTGTCGGTAAACCTTGGATTATTGTCAAGGAGCCGGCAGGGGATTTGAGCTTGATACTCTGCCTTGCGTGCTGTCGGAGTTTAGACTGTTCCCAAGTGCATTTGTTGCGGTTGGTAACCTTAGTG